>CM028347.1:11386207-11766544 GCA_016618105.1 Dendrobium huoshanense | reverse complement strand
AATTTGTGAACAGCTAATCAGGGGAAAGCCGACATTTCATCGTATGTCAAGCAAAGCAATCCCTGAATTCACTGAGTAATGCTTTCATCTTTTCAACTTTATTCTTGGAGAGAAGAGCACTAATGAAGGTCGGGCGATGATCCTCGTCAGTTCCCAAGTTTATTTCTTTAAGCTCATCCATGGTAGCAGCCTGTCCACCATCTTCAAGTTCCTCTGGTGCAGGTTTAGCTTCCACATCTTTCTCTTCACTTATATCCATATTTTCATCAATCGGATTTTTGTCATTTATCGCATAACATACATCTCGCTTAGTATGTTCTGCTTCAATAAATCCCAATCCTTTTGTATTACGATTACCCATTTTTGATAATTCGTTACACCACATTCTTTGAAAGAAACGTGCTCGTCGTCGAGTGACCATATTATGAATTCCAGATTTTTGTATCATTTGCTGAATTCTTTTGGGATAATATCTAGGCATCTCTGTAGGAATTATCTCTTCATCTTCATCAAAATTCCCAAGCTCATTGATATTATCTTCTTGATACTCTCCAAATTTATAAAATAAACTTCCCGGTCCACTACTTCCACGTAGGGGAGGTACATAAAATGTTTTAAGCTCTTCAAAACTATGAACCTCACGGGATACGATTTCTCTAAAATGTTGTGGAGGGATTAGTGTAACCACAAAAGTATTCTCCTTGGCTTTTCTTTAATCAAAGGCTTGTGGATTTCAGAGATATCGTCATCTTCTTCCGTGTCACTTCCCAGGTGGAGTACAACTTTATTTGATTTAGGTAATGTGTTAGTCCCTTTAGGAAAATTTTGTGACTTTCTTCTTGTCTCCTTTTCTTCAACTCCCTTGGATTGTTTTGTACCCATTGTGATAGATGCTTTACTTGCAGAAGATTTCATCGGTTTTACTTTATTTGGAATGAAGTATTTTGCATCATCATAAATTTTCACTTCGTGGACTGCGAAGGGTTGTATATCTCCAGAAATTCGGAACTCTTCCCCATCTTTTAGATATTTCATACATTGGTGCATAGTTGATGGAACAAGACCATTCTCATGGAGCCATGGTCTACCCAAGAGTGCTTTGAAGGAAGTGTCTGCATCGATAATATGAAATTTGGCTTCTGTGTAGAATTCTCCAAATTTCAGTGGAAGAATAAACGAACCTACAGTTTTTTGTCCTTTCTCGTTGAAGCCATGCACCATAAGTTTATCTGAACCTAGATGTTGAATATCTAGGGATAAAGACCTTAGTGTGCGCAAGCTCATGAGGTTTATTGAAGACCCAGGATCAATCAAAATTCGCCTTATTATGATGCCATCACTTTCCGCTGTGACATATAATGGGCGATTATGTTCTGTAGTTCCCAACATGAGATCTTCTTCAGAGAATGTAATAACAGGTTCATTTCTGGCATGAAGAACTTCGCTCAAACATCTTTCTGCGAAATATGCTTCATATTTCTCTGGATTTTTGAGAGCCTGTATCAAAGTTTCTCAAAGATCTTTTGACATCAGAAGAGCTTCATAGATGCTGAGTTGTGCTGGGATCTTCCTCAAATGGGAAATGATATTATACTCTATCCCTTTATTCGTATCAAATTTTTTCTTATGATCTTTAGGGATAATTTCTTCGTTGACGACTATATCTTTTCCCTTATCTTTGCTTGATAACCCCTTTTTTAGTGGTGGTGATGGCAACACTTTACCACTTCTTAATTGTACTTGAGCCACTTCGTTTGATTCAACATCATCTGATGGAGTTTTTGTTGAATGTTCAGAGTCTTCATTTAGCTTCACACGCTCCATTCGTGAAGCTATTTGCTGATCTGACTCATCTTCACTTGGAAAACACAGTTCTTCTTTTGAGTTATAATTTGCATGTAACACCATCAAACATGACTCAGATATCATTCTATCAATCATTTTTGTGGGAGATATTGCTATATGACCCCTATCATGCTCTATTATAAAATCTCTTTGGGCTACATTCGATGTCGTTGAGATGACTCGACATGTTTCTACATGGAGTTGATATTCATTTTCTTGTTCATCATCTTCCACTTCTGATTGATCTATTTGAAGCTTGAACATAAAATCCGCAAGTGTTATAGGTCGCCTCGATGGTTGATGATAATCTTCCAAATTGTTGATGATCTTTTGAAGTGTTGACTTTTTCTTCTTCTGCTTGATGTGCTTATTTGAGTTATTAGACTTATTGGATGATGCCTTATAGAATCGCTTCGTATTAGGACGTCTCCGAGTTAATGACCTGGAAGTGGATGCACCTGAATTTGGATTTCCTTTTAATTCAAGCACTGGTTCTGTAGAGGATTTCCACTTGATGTTGGGGACTCCTTCCAATTGTTTGATCATCTTTATTGTCTTCTTGGAGATTACGGTCTGCCATTCATCCTTTTTTGTCATCATTTTCTCCTTCCTCTGGGGTATAGGAGAAGACACAATCACCTTCACAGACTCCTTCTTTGGGTGAACTAAAACGCTATTCGATAGCGTGAATTCACCATTTTTGTACTTTCTTTCAAGCCAGTCTTTGAAGACGTAACAATCTTCAATAGGGTGACTGATAACTCGGTGATACGGGCAATAACTTGGATCATCTTTTTGATCAGCTTCTTCGGGTCTTTTACACTCTGGTAATTCAAGACCAGCATTAAGCGCTTGTTTGAACAGCTTTGCCACACTCTCCTTTTAAAAGAATATTCTCTATTCATTTTCTCTTTAATGGATGTGATTCGATCACCAGTTCTTGGCTTCGAACGTTCTCCTCCATTACGGAAAGTTTGAGACCTATCATTTCCTCCCAAAATTAGTTTTGGCTGGGGTTTGGTGTACTGCTTCCCATTACCATCTTTAGGAGTAGATTGTTTTTCTTTCTCAATTCTTAAAGATGATGTGGAATAGATTTCATCTCTTATATTATCCACAACTTTATTCTTTCGGGGTCTATCTGAATGATATTCAGACTTAGACAAGTTCAACTTTTCAAATTTAGCTACTCTGTCTAGTAGCTCTTGGTAAGTGCTGATGGAGGCCATGCATAAAAATGGTAACATCTTATCATCGATGTTTCCCATTAGTAGTTGAACGGCGTGCTCCTCTTCCAACTGTTGTTCGCATTTCATACTTATGTTGCGCCAGCGGGTGATATACTTTGTCACCGACTCACTCTTTTTTCGCTTCTCTAAGGCAAGGTCAGCGATAGTAGTCTTCTCGGTGGCATTAGCGAACCTTTTCACGAACATATTTTCTAATTCTGCAAATGTCTTGACAGAATCATTAGGAAGCTCAGTGTACCATTCAAAAGCAGTCGCAGTCAAACTACTAATGAATTGGCGGAATAGTAGAGCATCAACACCCCCAGTATTTCCACAGGTTGCTTTAAACTGAGCCAAGTGTTGTTTTGGATTGCCGGTGCCATTAAAAGTATTAAACTTAGGCACTGAGTAACCCTTAGGATAGGGCACCTGATCATACTCAGCTGGATACGGGCGACCCTTGCTCACAAACTTCTCAACATGTTCTGATGCAATGACAGCTTTAATCTTTTCATTGATGATTGATTCTAGCTGTGGAGTCATCATCGGCTCAGAAGCACTTGCAATATTTTGATGAACATGTTGATTAGCCTCATTTCCTTCTTCATTCCTGGTTCGTATCCCATACACCTGGGGTATAGGAATACTACTTGGTATCTGCTGATGAACTGGCTGGTTTGTTGTCTGATGATCAATTGGTTGAGCAAGTGCAGGAGAAGTAGTGATGTTCTTTTGCATTAACTGCATCATCGCAGTCATATGTGCCATCATTTCTGTCATCTTGCTATTCAGCTCTGATATCTCCTTATCCTTCTCTTTCATTTGAAGCTTTAAACGCCTTTGTGTTTGTGCTAGTGTCTCAGCAAGCACTTCTTCTTCCTGATCATTATTTGGTTCATCACCTGAAGGGACTTCTTCTTCTTCTAATTGCTCGTATTGAGCTTGATCTTCTTGAGAGGTTGTTTTAGAAGAAGTAGGTACCGCTTCATTGCGTCGTCTATAGCCACGTGTTTGATGTGGCTCATCACCATGTCCCACCATGTAGACTACCTCAACCTCCATGGTGTCTTTATCATCATCTTTTTCTTGTACAGAAATCTCAGAGCGACGTTTCCAATAGATTTCTGGCTCTTCATGTGGTACATGAACTTCTTCGATTGGAGGAGTACGATCAAAGTTGACCTTCTTCTGAGAGGATGAAGTTGGCTGGTAATAGGATTCCTTGGAAGATTTTCCAAGGTGTCGACTATTGCGAATGTCAGTAATAGGCACCTTTTCCTTAGGTACCCATTGTGACGATTTTTATGAAAGGCGGATCTCTGGGAGGCTGCACCAGATGTCACGCCCATATTAGTTCTTTTTTCATTTCTATCTTCTCTGTGAGGCTTTGGCCTCCAAATTTCTTTTCCTTTTCGCTGGGACCTTTCGACGACGGATCCCTGAACCCGAAGTTCAGGTGTCACGCGAGGTATGGTTTCTTTCTTTTCTTTCCGCCGCAAGGGATAGGCGTTCCCTTGGCGGAGTTCTTCTGGCTTCAATTATCAAGGGCTGCTGATATCTTTTCTTCTTCAGACCTTTCTCTTTCACAGTCTTTAGAATTCGATATACCCGAGCTGAGAGAGTCTCAGGTTCTTTCTTCCTTGGAGGGATTGGGGCTTCAGACCGTTGATCCCAGAAAGATTGCTTTAGCTCCCCAGTAGAGCTGTTTCTTTTAACCCATTTCAAATTTGCAAACCCATTCCGGGTTGGAATGGTAGCTTGAGGCTCTTGGGCTGGTAGGTTGGAGGGATGAGTTGGCACCAGTTGCTGCTGAGCTCGGAGTTCAGCATTCTTCTTCCTTATCTGCCTCCTTGTGAGCCTTCCTCCAGATGAGGAGGCTTCAGCCTCGTCCTTCCCAGGTGCAGATAACCTGGTCGGCAGAGTGGTACCCCTGGCATGTATCACAGATATTCTTCCTCCAACTACGACTCTCTCAGTGGCTGAGGCCTTGGGCTGTGATAGCCTTTCGAATACTGAGGTCCTATTTTGTTGAACTGCCTTTGCAGTAGCAGTTTTATCAGCTCGTGGTTGTTGCACGGAATAAACACATCGTGCATTAGTATCAGCAGAATTAGGCCTCGCAGGATGGCCTTGAACAGTCATGCCTTGAATAGGTACAACAGCAGCCTTTGCAGTAGCTGCAGAAAACTCTAAGCTACCAAATTGGATGGTGGCTTCAGAGTCTCCAGTGTTGATGACGGCGTTAGCTAGCTGAATGCTAGCACCTCGTCCCAGTTGGACGGTGAAGGGTGTATTCTGTAGTTCCATTCTGCACAAATGAAAGGAAAGGGTTAGTATTCGAAAGTTGATACATCACCCCACACTTTCAAAGTGCAGAGATTAGACAGAATAAAATATATGCATGATACTATATTTGATTGCACATTTTTAACCCCTAAATTTGATGAACTTATTAGAATTTTAATAATTTTATTGCTATTATATTTTGTATATAACTATCCAAAGATGGAAAGAGAAACCATCCCCAGCGGAGTCGCCAGAAATCTGTGGGCTCCGAAAAATTCCATTTTTAGGATTTGATCCCGGGGGAATTTTCAGAAGGCAGATTGGGTTTGTAGATAAGACACTACCCAGAGATTTCGCCCTCATTTGGTGAGGACTTTTTGATCTGAGTTCTGGTTTTCTATAGGCGCAAGCCCCTATAGTTAATTACCCCTCCTGATAACAGGAGAGAACTTTTGATTAAGGCTAGTCATTAAGGATGTCGAATATGTTATAAACCTATCATATAATAGCAATAGTTTAGGGTTTTAACTCTTGAATTTGGATTTGAATTTTGAAATTTGAAATTTGAAGTTTATCACCATGAACTTAAAAATAGTGGTGGGGGGAATGAAGACGAGCCCGATCAAGATCCCATGGTTCCGTCGTCCCGGGCTGTCATGATCCCTGGTCTACTTAGTCAGAGGAGGTAGTCGACCCAACCTGACAGAAGGCATCTTGTCGGCAGCCATGGGTTGCTTCGTCCAAGAATACCTTGTAGACCTGGGTTGATATTTGTCTAAGGGGATATATCTGAATCCACCTTAGCTAACAAAGGGCTTTATGCCTATCGAATATACCCTATGATCCATCGCTCAAGGGTTTGACGCCTTTAGGGAACATACGGGCTTTGGCCGTGATCGTAATATAATGGTGCCATTTTGCGGCGAAACCACCCGATCAGAGGGCACGTGCCACGTCCCTATTGGCAAGAGACTGTTTGAGGATGAATCGTAGTGATACACCCAACATGCATTCGCTCTTTGTGAGCTGAGGTTAATTTCAGATTTATCACCCCCGACAAATGGTTGCGGAAGGTGGATGTTTTTTAGTTTTGAGTTTTTAGATGATTGATTTTATTTCAGAGATTTGATTGGATTTGATATTTGAGATTTGAGATTTGAAATTTGAGATTTGAGATTTGAGATTTGAGATTTGAGATTTGAAATTTGACATTTGAGATTTGAGATTTGAGATTTGAAATTTGACATTTGAAATTTGACCCCTCCGGTTGAGATTTTCGATCAACACGGCCATCATCAGGGTGATTGGATTTGAGATTTGAGATTTGACATTTGATATTTGAAATTTGAGATTTGAGATTTGAAATTTGACCCCTCCGGTTGAGATTTTCGATCAACACGGCCATCATCGGGGTGATTGGATTTGAGATTTGAGATTTGACATTTGATATTTGAAATTTGAGATTTGAGATTTGAAATTTGACCCCTCCGGTTGAGATTTTCGATCAACACGGCCATCATCGGGGTGATTGGATTTGAGATTTGACCCCTCCGGTTGATATCTTCGTTCAACACGGCCATCATCGGGGTGATTGGATTTGAGATTTGACCCCTCCGGTTGAGATTTTCGATCAACACGGCCATCATCGGGGTGATTGGATTTGAGATTTGACCCCTCTGGTTGATATCTTCGTTCAACACGGCCATCATCGGGGTGATTGGATTTGAGATTTGACCCCTCCGGTTGAGATTTTCGATCAACACGGCCATCATCGGGGTGGTATTAAGGTCACTTGTATTTTCGTAGGATTTTGGGCTGCATTTTGTTATTCAAGTCGTGTCGAATCCAGTCCTCTCAAGGAGGAGGATGAAACTTGAATATTTAACCCGCGCAGCATTCTCGGATTATTGGATTTGAGATATAGATATTACGATCGGAGCACATGCGGGTTGTAGCATTTGATCCTGCGCAGCATTCTCGACGATTTGAATTTGTAACCTTAATAGTTCTGTCGGAGCACATGCAGGGATTTCTTTAGTTTTTAGAGATCATATTTAATACATGAGGGGGAATTTAAAAATATTTAAATATGATCAATTTGTGAGAATGATTTTATTTAGGAAATGCCCAAAATTTCACTTAAGGGCTTACGAACGCCTTCTGTCCGCTTGTACATATGTTGCGGATTCGGTAGCGTTGTTCTTATTTAGGTTTCATTTGTAGCACTTAGAAGATATTCCTTACATAGCTTGTAAGGATTGCTTGTTCAATAGGCATTAGGAGATCGTACTAGTATTCGTAGGAGAATTATCTTGTTTGCTACAAATTCTCCTGTTCTCCCTCGTAGGTGGATTTTTTTGTTCGTTGCATTTCAAAATTTTCTATATATAAAAAAAAATGAGATATATACATCTACTTGCATAATTGATTTATAAATGAGTTGTGTTCACTACATCTCCCTCATTTATCTTTGTTTGTGACTCATTGAATCTATAGCTCATGAACTTCCCTAATCTACAAAAGATTGATGTATTTTGTTTGCATATTATTGTTGACTGGAGAGAAGTCGTAGTGTTCATTGCATGAGGCTTATACATATTTTCATACAACACTAGTGTTATCGTTGATTGGAGATTTACATTTTAAAGTGTTTCTCCAATTGTTATTTAAGGAAGTATCATGTTCAATCTTGAAAGTGATCTATCAAGGTCCAAAGAACTCCCATATCATGACTTTGTAGTCAAATTATACTCCCAAAAGAAGCTTTTATTTCTTGCAAATAAGTTATATAATTACAAATCCATTATCTTCAAGGATAGTTAAATGTGTATGATGGTTTTGATATCATTACTCATTCATATTTTCATTGAAGCAATTATCTTTTAGAGTGCATTAAAAAAATTTGGTAGCATGACTTAAGTCAATCTCTTTATTGATTGTTTATTTAGTAAAATTTTGATTCCATTCGATCTCGAGTCTTTTTCAAGTTCAAGTGTAAGTCTCGCTCAAGTTTGGGTTTGAGTTCAAATTTGACTCTAATTCAGATTTAAGTTCAACATTCTTTGTTCAAATTTAATTTAAAATTGATTTTATATTTGAATTTCGTTCAAATCAATTTTTTCAATTTCAGTCCAAGTCCTTTGTTGTTCACTGTGAATTTCGGCAGCCTCCCGGCGTCGCCTCCCCACCGAGGGAGAAATCGGGACGGCACTGCCGTAGTTTCTTCCTACCCGGACCTAAGGTCGACGGCGTAGGGGCTTCGATTTCAAACCATCTCACCAGGATCTAAGATCGACTGTGTGAGGTCTTCAATTTGGAACCATCCCGGCCGGATCTAAGATGCGACGGTCGAGGTCTTCAAATTTTAAAATCATCCCGGTCGGACCTAAGGTACGACGGCCGAGGTCTTCAACACCTGTTTAAAAAAATCAATTTATTTCTCTCTATCTCTCTCTCTCTTTTTTTTTTTACATACATATTATATTTTATTTTTTCATATATATATATATATATATATATATATATATATATATATATATATATATACTAGATATAATAGAGAGGGAGAGAAGCAGCCATCGGGCTAGGGCAAAGCCCGATCGGGGAGAAGGAGGCGGAGACGGGCAGGCTCACGCACAGAGAAGGCTCGGGTCGGAGGCGGCAGCAGGCTCGGCTGTCGTCGGCGGTGGCAACGTCGGCTCAGGCGACGGGGCGGTAGGCGCAAGTCGGGTCGGAGCCGAGGCTGCGATAGGTAAGTCTCGAAGTTCTTCTTTCGTTCTTTGCTTGCGATCTTTTTCCTCGGTTTCGATTTTCAAAGCATATGTGTGCGTATCCCGTAACCGAACGAGTGGAGCATTTTTATGTCGTGAATGAGGCGGTGGGTGAATCGGCGTGTCCGATCGAGTATGAGTCGGTGGAATTTCTTTTTTTTTTTTTTTCATTTTGAAGCCGTTACAGTCAACAGAACTCAGCATCTTTGACTTGGTCAGATGCTTCAATTGACCTTAAAAACATAGTACCATAAGGATTATTAATGAGGATGTTGGTCAGACTTCTATGTTTGATATCAGACCACACATCTGACATAATTGTTACTCCTGTTTGGGCCCAAGTCTTCTTAATTTCTTCGATGCTTTTATTAGTGCTTTCTAACTCCTTCAAAATTCATGTTCTTAAATCATACATGGTTGGAGGTTTGAACCCTCTCCCAAATGCTCCAACTGAACGAATCATGTTGTAATAAGCAGGTGATGTTGCACCATTAAATGAATTTCATTTTCGTAGAAGAATCTGCCTATATCCTTACACACTCTTCTCTGCGCTTTCCTTGCATTTTCTGGGGCCATCTTCTGTGTAGTAGAAGGTCTATCCTCTGATGTGTCAACTATATAATGATCCATAGGCCCTTTAGCACCCCTAGATGAAATGGGCTTCATAGAAGAAGATGAATCCCTAACGCTGCGCTCACTTCCGTAGTAAGATCCAGCATCAACTCTATCCTTAAATTGCTTCTGTGCAAGATGTTTTGATGTGGTAGACTTATTCATGTATGACTTTATCTCATCCCTTACAGCATCAGGAACTTTGGAGCATGGATCAACATTATTGTGAGAACCTGAAAGGTGTTCCTTCATCCTAGTCACACCACCTTTCACAACTTTATCACAGTAATTACATTTGAGATAGACATAGGTTTTATCACTGCCTCCTACATCCACCTGAGTGCTATGTTTCCATGCTGGATCTTTTCTATGACCTGATGCAGCTTTATCCTTATTTTTGACCATTCTGATTGAGCAAAAATAGGAAGTGAACGAGTTCTTACTAATCTTTTCTATGACCTGATGCAGGTCGGAGGAGACAGCAGCCTCGGACAGAAGCGGGCACCAGTCGGACGGAGGAGACAGCAACCCAAATTGCAGTCTCTCAGTAGAAGAAACCTCCAAGCAAAAGGCGAAGAGAACAGCTCTCGTTTAGGGTTTAATATGCGTGCTGGATGTGTTCAGTATTAAATAATGTCGAGCCGTCGATAATGCAGAACACTGTGTATTATATGCGTATTTCTGCGTATGATACGCGTATGGTCTGCGTATGTAAGACGTAATATATGCGTATTCCATGCGTATTTTGTAAAACTTATTCTAAAGTATTTGTACATTAGCAGTTGTAGCAGCTGTATCTTAATGTATGATTTTGTATTAATAGTTAATAAAACATATGATTTTCTGGGTATAGTATGAGTACTGGACGTGTTCAATATTATGTTATGCGTAATCTATGCGTATACTATGAGTAATATATGTGTATACCATGCATTCACCATGCATATTATGTGTGTACTCTCTGCGTCAACATTGCGTATCTTAAAAAATAAAAAATAATTAAAAGAACATTTAATAGAATTTGATAAATACAATTTTAATGACTATGTACAATATAGAAAATACAAGAACAAATTAAAAGAACATTTATAACAAATACAATTTTACAAGAGAACCTATGTATATTCTATTAAAAATATTCATAAAAAATCATGCGAATGAGTATGTCGAAATGAATTGCGGGAACGCTTGCCTTATGGTATTGTATTGTCCAATATAAATCATCTTTGACAACCAAGCTTTCCATTCATTACTGCGATACTTATTCTCCTTCCATCTTCCTGATGCCAATAACTTGTAAACATAAACATCTCTCATGACCAGTAATGAATGGATAAGTATCGCAGTAATGAATGGAAGGCTTGGTTGTCAAAGATGATTTATATTGGACAATACAATACCACAAGACAAGCGTTCCCGCATTATATAGTGAAAATTTTAATGTTGAACAATAGTAAGCAATAAATTGTAAATAATGGCTCATAAAAATTCAACCAACCTCTTAATTATATCTGTCACCTTTCAGTCCACAGTTAACGAAAATTATTATTCATGTCACGACCCCTCAGTCCATACTAAATGTAAGTAACCTAAAACATTTAATAGAATGTGTGTGTGTTTTATGCGTACTCTATGCGTATTATGTGCGTAATATGTCTGTGTATTATGCGTACTTAATGCGTATTTTGTGTGTTCGTTATGCGTATTCTTTAAAAATATTTCAAAACCATTTATAAATTTATTTTTTTCCTTTAAAATAAATAAGAAATTCAAACACTAATCTTTAAATGCAAATGCCAAACACAAAATCTTTCAAACATCATATTCCTTATTTCTCTTCATCAAATACAATCCACCAAGAGCCATAAACTCATTATACTTGTTCAAATATCATATTTAAGACTAGAAAATAAAATAATAAAAATCACATCGCGTCTAATTTGTAAATAACAAGTTTAAGTTCAACTTGTTAAACATATCCTTCATCATTTTAATGTAGGTAACTTAAAAACAAAGATAGATATTAATTAAAATATTTAATATATTTTGATAAATAAAATTTACTGCGTACTATGTGCGTGTATCATGTGTACTATGTGCGTCATTTGTGCGTACGATGTGCGTGTGAAATGCGTATTTTGTGCGTGCGTAATGCGTATTATTTAAAAACGTATCAAAACTATTTATAAAATTATTATTTTTCGTTAAAACAAATAAGAAATTCAAACACTAATCTTTAAACGCAAATGCCAAATACAAAATCTTTCAAACATCATATTATGGATATTCTTTGTCATTTATCTGCTTACGATATGCGTATTATATGCGTATATTATGCCTACACAATACGTACGATATGCATAATTGTTGCCGCGGGATGGCTACGACAGAGTAATTTATGCGTATTATCATTTAATAAGTTATTTTTTTTATCAAATCAATGTAAATAATATTTATACACATAATTGAAAAAAAATATATTCTTCAGAAATAAATATTTATATACAGAATGATAATAAACATTTATACACAAACTGTTTAAACATTTATATACATAATGATAAATATTAATACACAAACTGAATAACTGTCATTTTTTTAAAGTTCTACATAATATTTTATATGCCAATTCTGCTCTATACTTTGACACGTCTTCTTGCCAATTTGTACTATCAGTTCAATTAGTGTTGCCTTCAAGACTTATTCTTTCCATATATTTACAGACATATATTCCGCAATCTATAGAGTTAACTTGTTTTGGTGCACCTTTAATGGTAGAAAGCTTTCATTTTTTGATATCACTATCAAAAGGTCCTTTCGTGTCAGAGTATAGGGTTTTAAGCTGAAAAAATACGTAGAGCAATGATTAGTTATGTAAATTTTTTAAAAATTGAAGAGTTCATGTTCATCCAACACTTACGATTTTTGGAACAACAAGCCTATGCTCTTTGGCGTGGTGGGGCAACGAGTCATAAAATTTTCACTTTTGTTTTTGCAACAAACCAACTAGTAGGGTAATGTGCGAGGATTCAATGATTGGCTATAATAATAAATTTTTTTACCTTCGATTGTACTTATTCAAACATTCATGAATAAAATTTATCTTCTCAGAACTCAAACTCAGCAGTCCTTTGTAATTTTCTATTTCATTTGCATAAACAGGAATTACAGGATTTATCTGAATGTTATCTATTGAGATTGATTCTTTTGGATTTGTATATGGAATAAGCTGCATTTCTGCTAGGATTGACTCCTTTCTGGATGGGATTGGTTCATTGGGGCTGTGGGGAGGGATATCTGATTTATGTTTCTTATTGGAAGATGAAGAGTAGCTAACAGATCTTTTCTGAGTGGGTATTTTGTTCTGATCAATGTAATTATTGAGCTTGACCTCCATAACTTCAACTCTTTCAATTATGTCTTCAAATTTTCTGCTCAGCCTATCTTCAAATTCAAGAAAAAGTTTTCTGCATGTTTCTTGCCAGGATTTGATTATTCTTTTTTGTAGGGATTCAAGTGTTTCAGCAGAAAAACTTAAGTGTGGTTGCTGAGGGGATTGGTGGGGGTATGATGGAGAGATTGGTGGGGGTTTTGCCGAGGAGGTGGGGTATGATGGAGAGATTGGTGGGGGGATGTTTTGATGGGTGAATATTTCATGAGGGGAATCAGGAGATGGAGGGCTGTCTGATGGATATTTTTTGACATTAATCATATCCATTTCAGCCTAGAAAACTGCCTGGAGGACATTCCAAAACTGACTTTTCCTTATATTAGCAAATAAGTTAGTGATTACCTCTGTAGTATATACAATATCATCGGCCCATCGTAGAAAACGGGGCCTTTTGTCAGCATACATAGGAGAATGAAAAGAAGTATGCTCCAGGAATCAAATATGCATAAGATGAAAGAAAATTTTAGCACTCACATTGAGCCAATAAAATTTTGAATGAATTTAGCAGTTAGCACTTAGCATTCACAATTAGTAGATGTACAAAACCGTTGATGTAATCTGTTGGCTTCCTATTTGAAATTTTGGAGGAGACATTATTAAACTCTCTAACTAAAAATTCTCTAATTGAACTAGCTCAGTTTATTGACAAAAAATCATCTGGATTATTTGCTATTCGTTGAAGCAACCGAGGGGTTTTGAAGTTGTTAAGTTGAAAAAGTAAATTTGAACATAAATACATGATAAATATTCTTAACATAGTCTCAGGGGGTTTGCTTGTTCAACTCCATCATGTCTGCCCTAATTTCTGATGATGTAACTGAAGTATGAGCTAAAGTAAGTCAGGATATTTCTTCTCCTTTATTTGGCAGACCAGTGAGAAGGGCCACTTCATCAGCAGTGAAAGGAATGACAACACCTTTTAGAACAAAGCATTATTTTGAAATATTCCACCTTGAGATCAGCTCATAAATAAGAGAGACATTTTGCTCAAACCTAGGAAATTCCAAAAATTGTATGATCTTTAAACGTTTCAATGTGTCCACGACTTCATGAGTAATTTGCTGAGCAAAGTTATCACAGACTGATTGAAACGAAGAAACATAGCATCGATAGATAATTGGACGAACATATATCTGAAAATTTTAAAAAATAAATAAAAAATAAGTAAATGAGATACGCAAAGAAAACGCACAACATACGCACAGTGTATGCATAACATATACATATATTACGCACACCATACTCATAATAACGCACATTGCATAGCAGCAAATTATATAAACGCATACAATACGCACATCATAAGCACTGATCACGTATTGTGTAAGCATAACATACGCACAAAACGCACATTGCAGAAAACATGATAGCAAATTATACGCACGCAGAAGGTACGCACAACATAAGCAAGGGTCACGCAGATTACACGCATATCATACTTACAACATACGCACTGCGTACGCACAACATACGCATAGATTACTCGGTGCTTAAAATTTTGTTAGGGTTTAGGTTTCAAATTTCAACATAATTTCGAGAACCAATGCATACGCATAGAATAAGCATAAAATACGAAGATCTTCAGAACATTGAACACTAACGCATAGCATAACCATAACAGAATAGAAAACATTGCATTAAGTTACCTTTCTCTTTGGGGGTGACGCATCTTAGAAGAAACTGAGTAAAGAATGCTTAAAACTGCTCCGGAGTGAATGCTTGAAAGTTCGAATGTTTGCTGGAAGCCTGGAACTTGAAAATCGATACGTCGCCTCTGTCATTCGACCTTTACCAGGGTTTAAATGTTGATGCCTCGTCGACATCTCACTAGGCGCGCCACGTCGGCAATTGGGGGTCCGAACTGAAAAAAAAACTTTAGGTTAATTTTTTTAGAGGCGGCGCCTTAAATATATGAGGCGAGGGCGCGCCTCAGTAAACTTGAGGCGTAAGCCTCATAAACTGAACTTATTGCGTTGGCTTTGAGGCTTAAATGGACCAAATTGCGCTGAGGCGCGCCTTTTATTACGCAATTTTAAACGTTGATTATATTCAAAATGTATTTCCTTGCAAATTTTAAAGGTGCTAGACTGCATGATTTTCTGTATTGATTATATCTTTTCAAGAATGCCCTTTTACATTGAATTGACAAAAAAATTCTTCAGGAATCTATCTTGGATATTATGAGGATGGTCTTGCGACCATTTCCTTCGGATTTTTCAGACCAAATGTCCAAGCCCATATTTTATGGAGCTTGCTATGCTAACTCCATGGTATGTCTCATTTTTGTAATCTTTCAGTGCTTGTAGATAATGGAAGATCAGATGCACACATTTAAATTATTACCCTTTATAGCTTTACCATGTTAGATCTCCGCTTCCCAAGTTTATTTCTCCAGTTATTTACATGTGGCTGCCACTGAAAAGAGATGAGAATTACATGGATTCTGAACAACTATTTGATCGAAGTAGCTCTAGTAAATCTGAATGTAGTACTTCACCGCGGCAATTGTGGATATGGTTACATCCCGCTGCTTACAATGAAGGATTTGATGCATTGAGATGTGCTTGTCAGAAACAGGTACCAACACTTCCCTCTTATTTTTGCTAAAAGATGATTTATAATTGTAATATTAATCATTCAATAACATTAAAGAAGAGAATGAATTGTTTTTAATGTGTATCTTATGCTCGTACTTTTTTTTTGTAATTTTAAACTTGATAATACTGTTTTTGACTCATGAAATTTGTTGAATGCTCTACATTGGAATTCCTGTTGATCTTCTTCGAACAGATGAATGAGACTGGTACCTCTATTCATTGCCTTTCTATGGAGGGGCATATTGCAAGATTAGAAGTCATTGGAGCCAAGTCTCTAAAGATTCTCCAAAAAATGCTAATTCCTATGCCAGAGTAAGAAAAGATTTACGAAGTCCTTCGAATAATTCAATACCCTTTTTATTCTCACTATTGCAAACATTTTGATAAATTGTCAGGTGTCGCAAAATTGGTAGCCAATCTCAATTGCGTTCCTCTTCTTTGAGAGCGTGTTCAAATTCACAATTACATAGTAGTTTCGTTCTTGAACATGCTTGTCACCTTCCATCTCGTGCTATTTTTTCACTAGAAGTTCAAGATCCACGAGATTTACCTATGAAAGAAGTTAAATGTTTTCCTACAACTGCCAGTTTTGCTAGTTGTCCACAACATCAAGGTCTTGTTACTGATTCCACTGCCAAGTTCTCCAATGAATTAACCAGGAATAAGGACTTGTTGCTTTCATTCTGGTCAAAACCTGAAGCAAATGGAGTTTTTCCTTCTGATTGTAGACAATTATGGGATTCTTATATAAATTTGAAACCTCCGTTGCCAGAAAATGTTATCTGCAGGGAGAGGCATTGTAAGCGCTTAAAACATTTCTATCTGGATCCTGATCTTGTTGAAGAGCCATGTTACGAAGCAAGAGATCGTTATGATCGGTCCTGCCCCATTATACTTTTAAAGCATGCAGACCATGAATCGTTTAATTCTGGGTTAGGAATGATGCATATTGTTATGTTACTGTCTTTGGCTTTTTATTACTGGTAATGATTGTTTACTCTAAGAAAATCATCAACTGATTTCAACTTTTACCCGCAGATGGTCTATAATTCTTCCTTTAAGTTGGGTAAAACCTTTTTGGATGTCTCTTATCTTAAATAAAGCTCATGCAATTGGATTAAGAGAAAAGCGGTGGATAGCTTGCAATGTAAGTTCCATGACATCAAACTTCGTAGAGCTTTTTATTCTAGGCTTTAACAGTATAGAGTTCATTATCATGATGATGAAATTTTGTTTTAGATTCTTTTTGGCTCAAGTAAATTATTTCTCATCTTCAGAATTTATTTGAGTATCTTGCTTGTGAGATTTATAGTTTCTTTTTGCAGGGTGGATTACCTTCATTCCCATATGATTTCCCTGATTCTAGTGCATACTCATCACTCATGACTGCTGAAGTTACAAAAGCTGATGAAGCCGTTAAGCTTCGACCTCCTGCTTTGAGACCTATTTGTGTTCCCATAGCTCCCCAATGGCATTGTGTAGCCCGTACTCTCTGTAAAAGTTTTTATACCAATGAGCCATGCTATGCTAGTAGAGAAACAACTTATGTCACATCGTTTAACATGCATTCTCAAGATGAGAAGCAATCCCCTTATGAGCAATGTAGGAAGTATTTTGATGCTTCAATTTTAAGAACATCAAATGATTTAAATTATATATTGGAAAAAACTAGTGGTGAAGGATATTTGGACCAAGGTGGAGGACCTTTATTTGTGAGAGTTCTGATTCATGCTTTCAAGGAAGGTTTTTTTGACGAAGGAGCTGTTGTCTGTGCCCCTGAACTTGCAGATCTCTCATCATGGATGGATAGGTCATCTAAACACTTTATCTTATTTGTTTTGTAAATATTTTGATTTTTTATATTTTTGGTAAAGTTCAGGGAACAATTAAGATTTGTTATTTCTGTTTCTATATGTTTCACCTGGCAAAACATCAGGCTTTTCCCTTGTTGTATTATGAGAGTTTCTTTTGAAATCATAGATCGGAAGAACATACACCACCACAGATGCCACAGTCCTTCATCAAATCTTATTTCACAAGGCAAGATTCTTATAGTTGGGAGCTACATGTGCCCCAGGATAGCTCATCACTCAAGTGGTACAGGTGGCCGATTGGCTTTATCACTACTGGCTTTGTTCGAGGAAGGTTTGCACCCTTTTGAACTCCATGCTCTTTAATTATTCTGCTGTCTTCATCATTTGTGGTGAAATATATTCTCATCATAAGAGTTTCATGATGAGAAAGGGAGAGTGAGTGAGAGAGAGGATGAAAAAGCAAGCTGCAATAAATTCCACAAATTATATTATTTTCTTAGGGCTTTTTTGTTTGCATGTTGTTAGAAATTAACATTATTATTGAACTATAGAAATTCCCTCTAAACCCTCTCAAATGTATTAATGATTTCAGCTTCACCTACAAAATGTGCGAAGTAAACTAATCATTTTTTTAATAATATTTTCTACTTATATGCAATCAAATGACTCTTTTTATATTATTTTTCACTTGAACTGTAAAATATTACTGTTTAAGTTGGTTCTTGTAACTAGAATCATTACTTTCATATTCTTGAGCGGAACTTCTCAGAAGTTGGGACTTGTAAAGAAATTTTACTATTATAAATCTTATTACTTGAAAACTTTGTTGTGATAAATATAATAGTCAGTCCGCTATCTGCTACTCATCTATTATGTATGCTGATCAACAGTAGAAAACCTGTTGCGGTTGCATTCTGTGAAGCAAGAATCCTTAAAATGCTGAAAGAGCAGCAAGGAACAATGATGGATTTAACAGGACCAGAGATTTTAGTGCTGGTCAGAAACTTGAAATCAAGTACTTATCGGCAGGCGGTTGCCACAATTTTCCTTGATCTGGAAGATGAGGATCTGGGCTTCATGTAAGGAATTAAGAATCTTGAACTCTTGTACCATCTCAGCAAAAAATGTTGGTGAACTTGCTCCGAGCATTTAGTGATGCAGTGAGATTTAGAGTTAGGATTTCATATTTATTTTATTATGTTTGTATTCATTTGTATTTTCTGTCTATATTTTGATAAAATAAGGATTTACATGTGCACCTATTTGTTAGGTTATTTTTTAATTTCTCTTACTTTATAAAATGGATCATAAGTTGATAATTGAGGATTACTTTTGAAGGAGCTAGTTGAGAATCCTCCTTTAATTCTATGTTTTCTCCCTTCCTCTCTCTCTCTCTCTCTTTCTCTCTCTAATGTTCGCTCTTGATATATTTTTATGTTTTGTCCGTGACTCTGAATTCTCAAGTAATCTGTGTTTTGCTTCAGACTGCAGCAATATAAAATTGTTGAAATGAAGCTTCTGGTTCAGCAAAGACATATCTGCAGGTGTTTTCTTCAATACCTCGTTTAACTTTTACATGGTCTCTTATTTTGAAAATGCTTAATAATTGTTTGAACTAAGAAAAATAGTTTTTTATTAATTGATTTTTATTGATAGTTTGTTATGTTAAATGCTGCTAGGAAGTCACTCAGACCGAAAAGTTACCCATAATGTTAATATCTACTGTCTTCAACGAACTGAAGTGTTGTAGATGATATATTTACAGGCAAAACCACCTGTATTTAGAAATGCTTGGCTATTGCTGCCACCTTACAAGTAATTAAGATTACTGATGAGGTTCTTATCTAAATTGATTGGCAGTTTTATATTATGCTTTTCATTTAATAGCCTAGTTTATTTTACCATGATAATATTTCACAAATGGACAAGCTTTACATATTTTTAACTAAATCCATTCTGACTATGAGAATCAAAATTTGTAATCTAGATAAAAAATGTGACCTTTTGGAGATTATTGTAAGGATGTAGCAAGCTGCCTTCGTTTTCAAGAAACATTTTAATTCTAATGTGGATGCATACTTCTCTGAGAATTGAGATATTAGTCACGAAGTTCCTTAGCCAATACATCTTAGTTGCTTTCAGGTCATTGTTTCTTATTTCTTTTTGAGTACTCAATGATTTAATATATCTGAATAGCTATAGCTTTACTTTTTCTAAGAAATATAAGAATTACTTTCTGTTGGCGTGCCCGTAGTTGGATTCTGTTAGGCCGGTCCAACCTGGACCGGCCCATCCGGTCTGGGTCTTCTCCAGGCGGAAGCGGGCACAGCAGGCGGAAGAGAGAAGGGGCTTGGGGGTGGGGTCCACTAGCCATTCAAACAAATTTAAGTGATTTTGGAGGGAGAATGAAGGGTAGAGATGTCCTTTTGCTTTTGTTTTGAATTAGATTGTATTAAGAGGGAATTAACCTAGGTTTTATGTTTCTTCTTGATTATTGCTTGTGTGCTTGAGGTTTGCTAAGGAGGGAGGTCGTGGGGCTCTAGATTTTCATCTAGAGAGCGTCGGGAGAGTGGATCCTCCTCTCGAATCGAGGATCATTGTATCATTTGTTTTTCTTGCAATCTACATAAATTTCCCTCAAATTTCTCTTAGCTTTCTTCACGTTTGTTCGATGTTATTGTGTTTGGTGGCTGTTTTCCCATAGAAAACAACGGATTACTTGTGATTTGGCTTAGATCCGATAGGAATCACTTGATATATTCAAGTGATACCTATCAAATTGGTATCAGAGCGAGATCCGGGCGGTGGAGGGCTGTTTTTTCCACTGTTTCGCTGCAGATTTTCGCAGATTTTGGGTTGTCGGAGGCTGTTTTCCCCTAAAAACAGCAGTTTTTAGGGTTTTTGATGGGATTTACTCCTAGCCATACGATGAAGGTGAAGGGGAAGATCCTTAGGAGGGAGGTAGTGGTTTTGATTGACAGTGGGGCAACCCACAATTTCATATCCACCCAGGTGGCGGAGGAGCTAGGGATGGAGCCTACTGAGACAGGCAGTTATGGGGTGATGATGGGGACAAGGAAGATTGAGTCCAGCATTGGGATCTGCAAGGGGGTGGAGATGAGGTTACAGGAGATCAGGGTGATAGAGGACTTCCTACCCCTGAAGTTGGGTAGCACTGATGTCATTTTGGGCATGAAGTGGCTACAGACCTTGGGTGAAATCAAGGTGAACTGGGGGACCATGGTGATGGAGCTGACGGTAGAGGGGAAGAGGGTGAAGCTGAAAGGGGAACCAGGATTGTCCAGAGCTGGAGTGTCACTCCGATCATTGGTGAAAATCATCCATGAGGAAGGAGGAGGATTCCTTGTGGAGTTGCAGAGCCTGGAGGAGCAGGAGGGAGAGGAAAAGCCCATTTCCGCGTTGGTTCAGCCTCTTATGCAGGAATTTGAGGATGTTTCCAACCTCCGGTGGGATTACCACCTGACAGAGAGGAGCACCAGATTATCCTGAAAGAGGGAGTATCCCCTATCAGTGTGAGGCCTTACAGATACCCTCAGGTGCAGAAGGATGAGATTGAGAAGTTGGTGGGAGAAATGCTAGGAGTGATCATTCAGCCCAGTGTGAGTCCCTTCTCTAGTCCAGTTTTACTGGTGAAAAAGAAGGATGAGAGTTGGAGGTTCTGTGTTGATTATAGAGCTCTCAACAAGGAGACTGTGCCTGATAAGTTTCCTATCCCTGTGATTGACGAGTTGATGGATGAGCTACATGGAACAGCCTTGTTCACCAAGGTCGATCTGAAGTCAGGCTACTACCAGATCAGGATGAGAAAGGAAGATGTGCAGAAGACGGCCTTCAGGACTCATGAGGGCCACTATGAGTTTTTGGTGATGCCTTTTGGCCTCACCAACGCACCTGCCACATTCCAGGCCTTGATGAACCTGATCTTCAAGCCACACCTTCGCAGGTTTGTGTTGGTATTTTTTGATGACATTCTAATCTATAGCAGGACTGAGGAGGAACACCTAGAGCACCTGAGAGTGGTGTTGGGTGTGCTGAGGGAGCATCAGCTGAATGTCAACTTCAAGAAGTGTGACTTTGCTCAGGCACGGGTGGAGTACCTAGGGTACGTGATATCTCAGGAGGGAGTTGCTGCAGATCAGTCCAAGATAGAGGCAATGCTGGCATGGCCTCAACCCAAGACCTTGAAGGGGCTCAGAGGATTCTTGGGACTGACAGGGTACTACAGGAGGTTCGTGAGGGGATACAACACCATAGCGTGGCCACTGACAGAGTAGTTGAAGAAGGACAATTTCTTATGGGGGGGAAGC
Organism: Dendrobium huoshanense; assembly: GCA_016618105.1. Taxonomy (NCBI): domain Eukaryota; kingdom Viridiplantae; phylum Streptophyta; class Magnoliopsida; order Asparagales; family Orchidaceae; genus Dendrobium; species Dendrobium huoshanense. Next base: position 11,744,612 of record CM028347.1, on the reverse strand, counting down.
AGCTTCAGAGGCTTTTGAGAAGCTGAAGAAGGCCATGACGACGGTGCCAGTGCTTGCTCTGCCAGACTTCAATAAGGTGTTTGTGGTGGAGACAGATGCTTCAGGCTATGGATTGGGAGCAGTGTTGATGCAGAACCACAGGCCCATAGCTTACTTCAGTCAGGTACTGTCATCCCGGGCTAGGCTGAACTCTGTCTATGAGAGGTAGCTGATGGCTATTGTACTGTCCATCCAGAAGTGGAGACCTTACTTATTCGGCAGACACTTTATTGTCAGGACTGATCAGAGGAGCCTCAAGTACTTGTTAGAGCAGAGGATGGTCACAGAGGAGCATCAGAGGTGGTTGTCCAAGCTGCTGGGATATGATTTTGAGATTCACTATCGGCCGGGACTAGAGAATAAGGCAGCGGATGCCTTATCATGTTGTATGGGGGAGCTCCAGGGGATTGCTGTATCAGTACCAGTACTGATAGATTGGGGAGCCATCAAAGAGGAGAGCATTTAGAATGAGGAGCTAAGGAAAATCAAAGAAGATGTGTTATCAGATGGGAACAACCACCCAGGCTACTCAGTTGTGGGAGAAAGACTGTACTATCAGGGAAGGAGTGTGATTCTAAGGTCTTCCATCCACATTCCCTAGCTGCTACAGGAGTTTCATGGGAGTGTCATAGGAGGGCATTGGAGCCACAGGCTACTCAGTTGTCAGAATACACCCCGTTTTTCATGTCTCATAGTTGAGGAGAGTGGTGGGGGAGCATGCAGTGAGCCCAGAGCTGCCCAGTACATTGAGGGAGAACATGGAAGTGACATTGGAGCCTCTAGCGGTAGAAGGAGTGCGAATCAATGAGAAGGGGGAAAGGGAGGTGAAGATTAGGTGGAGCGGCCTCCCAGACTATGAGGCCACATGGGAGCCACTGGAAAGGATTGCAGAGCAGTTTCCTACCTTCCACCTTGAGGACAAGGTGGTACTTTGGGAGGGGGGTAATGTTATGCCGGTCCAGCCTGGACCGGCTCAACCTGGACCGGCCCAGCCGGTCCGGGCTTATTCCCGGCGGAAGAGACAGGCGGAAGAACAGACGGAAGGGAGAGGGGGTTTTGGGGTGGGGTCCACTTGATTTCAAATTTGATTTAAGTGTTTTTGGAGGGAGAATGAAGGGTAGAGAAGTCCTTTTGCTTTTAATTTGAATTAGATTGTATTAAATAGGGAGTTATGAGGGGAGAGGTTTTTATCTTGCATTTGAAAATAGTTTTGTGTTCTAGGTCTTCTTGCTTTGGCTCTCGGCGTTGCCGGAGATTGTGGGAGAGTTGTTCTTCCTCTCGAATTGAAGAACATTGTATCGGGCTTTGGTTTTGATTGCCTACTAGTGGAATACAATCGTTTGCTATTGTTTTCCTACAAGTTTCTTCCCTATTTCTGCTGTTTTTGTGCTATTTGTGTGCCGATTTGGGTTAGGTTTGCTTGCGAACTCAAGTATTACCTTAGGGTTACTTGCGAACTCAAGTATTTCCTATCACTCCACTAAATATCCTCCACCCGCCAACTGTATATCTCTCACCATAGTTTTAAGAGAAGCCATGAATTTGGATAGCCCTGCATCTCCCTTAATCACCATCTTCCTTCAATCTACCATCAACTCCATCGTGAGTGAGCCCCCAATTCACCTTGGTGTCTCCCAAAGTCTGCAGCCATTTCATCCCTAGGATGACATATGTACTCCCTAACTCCAATAGAAGAAAATCTTCCCTCACCTGAATCCCCTTGATAGTTAGTAACACTCCTATGCAGATCCCCTGACCTTTCTCCACCTTTCCCATACCCATCATCAACCCGTAACAACCAGTATTCATCAATATTACTCCCAATTGGTCGACGACCTGAGTGGAAATGAGTAGCCCCACTATCAATTAACACCACCACCTCTTTGTTCTCTATCTCCCACTTCACCTTCATGGTATGATTTGTAGTGAATCCTACCACCGAGTTCAGTGAAACCTCGGCCAGATCCAAATGCAGCTTCTCATCCATCTCCTCCTCACCTCCCTCAGTTTCCTCGTCATCACAAATGGTGAGAACCTGAAGAGTTCGGTTCTTGCACTGATGCCCTGGCATATACTTTTCATTGCACCTGAAGCACAACCCCTTAGCCCTCTTCTCCTGTATCTTTTTCTTTGTCAGCCGCTTGAAATTTCCTCCACTCCCTCCTCCTGTCTTCTCCCTGGCGGCCTCTCGACTTCCTCTTGTTGCTGGACCTTTAGGTGCTAGATGGGTGATCGTTATCCTGTAAGTGCTCCCTGTGCTGTTACTTTTGGCTCCTCTCTCCAGATTTATCTGCAACTAACTGTGCCAACTTCATGGCCTCCCCAAAGTCACGAGGAATCAGAACCTTCACTGCTGCTCGGATATTTGTCTTTAACCCCTTCATGAAGTTCCCCTCCAATACAATATTTGATAATCGCTCCACCCTACTGGCTAGGTGCTCAAATTGCTCCCGATAGTCTGCTACTGATCCCTCCTGTGTCAGAGCAAAGAGCTTCTCATAGAAATCTCCTCGATCGGTTTGGAAACGTTCTATTATGCATTCATTGAATTCTCTTCAGTTCCTGATATGTCTCCTCTGGTCTCTCCACTGGTACCATGACAGAGCATTCTCTTCCAAGCACAAGCCTGCCGCTGTCAGCTTCTTCTCCTCCGTCAGCATCTTCAGCTTCCTCACATTCTGATGTCTACCATTTCCCCTTTATTCTTCCATAGCTTCCCCTCTCCCAAGTGCTCGACCCTCCCCACATCTCCCGGTCTTCCCTTGTCCTTCCATAGCCCAAACCCCCTTCGAATTTCCCCCTTCTTTCTTCAAAATCAGCACCTCGACGGCTATAGTATCCCTCATGGCGTTCCCCATATCCACCTCCTCTTTCTTCCCTCTGGACAGGTTCCAGATGGGGTCTTCTTCTTTCTCCTTCCATGATTTCCACATCATCTTCCTCCCGATGGATTTCAGAATTCGTGCTTTTCTCTTCCACCCTTTTTGCCACGAAAGCCGTCATTTGGTTGTGGATTTCCAACTTTTTCTTCATCATGTCCCGGAGATCGGCTACTTGTCCTTCCATGGAGAAAATCCTTTCCTCCACCATCGTCTTGATTTGATTCATCTCCCTTTCAAGCCTTTCTTCAAGCGCATCTACTTTCTTGGCCGCCATCTCGATCCAGATTTTTGTAGATCCAAAAATTCTGGATTTGGATTACAAAAACAACAACTTTCTCCTTTCCCGACCAAATATCAGCCGCATGAATTCGCCCAAATCAGCCCACGAACTGTTCCAAGACTTGCTTTGATACCAATTTGATAGGAAATACTTGAGTTCGCAAGTAACCCTAAGGGTAATACTTGAGTTCACAAGCAAACCTATCTACAATTGGTGAAAAACAGCGAGAATAATGCGAAATTTCGATGAAAACAGTCCAAAACAATATATTGCAGTAGGAAAATCAAAGCCAAATAATAAGGAAAATAAGATACAATAGATCCTTAATTCCAGATGAGGATCGTCTCTCTTAAATCTCTAGACACGAGAGTCTAGAGCCCAAGTCGCCAAGAAACTCTAATTGAGAACAAATCAAAACATAATCCTTCCCTAAACATCTCTCCTTGATGTCTTATATTTAGGGACTGTACTGTTGCAAGTATAGATAATAAATGAATTCTGATTCTTCTCCACCTCTGCTCTTTTAGAATTTATCTAGTTTTATCTAAAGATTTCTGCAGATCTTCAATAAGTAGCTTCGTGTAGAAGGCAGAGAGAACACAATTATATACTACAATTAGATGAAGTGCACTGTACACAGTTTTAGAGTCAATCTAATTAGAGTACAGTGCTCTTCTGCCTTCCGCACGGTGGCCTGCGTACTTCAAAGTAAATAATTTATCCTCGTTGTGGCTCGGTTTTCTCTTGTGGATGGTGCGTGAAGTATGTATTCTTTGTAGTTACCTCTTTACCAATGACCTAATTTATTTACTTGTCGATTAAGGCTTTATTTGGGATAATTTTTATATTTCTTCTTAAAGTAATTTTTTAATTAAAAAATTAAGATTTTTGTGCTTAAAAAGTTTTTTTTTTAAAACAATAAAAAAATGGTCCCAAATGAAATATTAATTAGTTTAAATTCAAATGGTGACCATACAGAATGTTAAAATTGTGTTCTATTCTGGTGAAGATTTCTGACCTTTCTTTTCTCATAGGTTCTTACAACCTAAGTGCTGTAAAAACGCAAAAGAACAAGTGTGTTCAGAAATGTTTTGTTTTGTTTTGTTATCATCATCTGCCAACAAAGCCAATTTTTGTAAATATGATTATGAGGCCAGTTAAATTTGACTTGTGCAATGCTGTACTTTATTAAGATGCCAGTCATTATTTTGTAGGCTCAAAAACTTCAACAACTCCTTTTCTGCAAGCTGGCCTGCTAAAGCCTCTTTGTTGAAACATTTGTTCTTTAGGTTTTTCTGAGGCAATATTACAATTTTGTTTTATGAATGCTTAGGTTTTATCTTTGCATAGTTTTTAAACACAACCAGCTCCAAAACGCACTTATTGCAAACTTTGTGGTGGAGTTTCTTTAGATTTTTCTGAGCCAAGATTACAAGTTTGGGATTTGATTATGTTTTTTAGGATTATTTGTATGAATATCTTGTTTGTTTTCATTTACAAGTAAATTATAAACTCTTTAAGTTCATGTCCCTGATCCGTTCTGTGCATCCTACTAGCAGGCAAATATAGTTATGATTTTCATGTTTCAGAAAGGATCCATTCAAGGTGACGAGTTGAGTTGAGGACAGTGATTCCGTGTACGGGTATAAATGAGTCTAGTTGAGTTAAGCATCTACATAATTTATAGTTAAGCTCGTTTAGTTCTTACTAATAAGCTTGCTTGAATTCAACTCGTTAAAATATTTATAGGCTCGAGCTCATTTGGACACAGCTCGAAGTTGATTTGATTGTTGAGCTCGAATTTTTAATTTTAAATTTTAAGAAACTTCAATTTTTTTTTATTTTGTATTTATTATAGGATTAATTTAAAAAGATTAAAATATGTTATATAATGTTAATTTAAATTAATTTTTAATTATATTTTAAATTAATTGAGCAAATAAATGAGCTTAATAGCCCAGTTAAGTTGAGCTTGAGCTTGAGAGTTTAATATCCAAGTTCGAGTATAAGCTCAAGTTCAAATTTGTGGCTCGATAAGTTCGATTTGTGAACTCAAGCTCGAGTCACTTACACCTCTAATTAATTTGAATTCCATGTGCCTTTTGGTTATGCCGGAATATTTATTGTGAAGTGAAGATATTTAATTTGAATGATGTGTTTGACATGGTTTCCTCTTTCCAGAGCTTGTAATGCTACTTGTATTTGGTTTTGTTACTTCAAAACGAACAAGTTGAAAAAGACCAGAGGCAGTTTTCACGTCCTAATTGCCGATTTCAGAATTGATCTCTTTAATGATGAATAAATAGGACATGATTGAGATGCAAAAAGCAGTCTCTCAATGAATACTGCAGCATCAAAGAGGAAGAGGCTCATAATAATAAAAAAAAATTGGAATGTTGTGGGTTGGGTTCTCAATAATAAAGCTTCTTAGGTGCCATCTATTTCTATTATTTGATATTGATGCTTCAGAAAATAATGTGTTTTATATATGAGGTTTCACCAATTGCTGGGGTGTGCAACTGGGCGGTTGCTCATCAAAGACCAAACAGGCAAAAGAGAGATAATAATAGCATAATAGTAGAGGATTATATCATACAATATGAAGGTGGCATCCTCTTGTTGAGGTATCTTTTTGCCATTCTTCTACTCTTTCTTTTTAGAGAGGAATTAATGCATTATGGTGGGTGGGTCACTTAATAATTTTCTCATCGTATTATTGATTTTGGCTGAATCCAATAATTGTAGAGCTTGTTATTATTAGATTTGATAGGAAAAACCTATTCAAATTCATATTTAATTTATGACTAAGTCCCTCCTCCCGGGACATTCATTCAATGGCTCAATGCTATTCTTCTTCATGAGGATACTATGAAAGCTTAATTTGGTGCTGTCAAAATGTGAGATTCACATTTAATTTGGGACAATGGAAGCAATGAGCTCAAATATGAAAAAGTAAGTGAAGGGCAATAAACGCAAATAAAGTTAGAAGCATTCATCGGTATGAAAGCAGCTTCTATCTATAGCACATTAGGACATATTTTATTTGGGACAGCAGAGCCAAATAATGCACAAAACTACAACCAGCTTTGTTCTTATTAGGGAGAATCGAGGAGATCCAAAGACTTGTGGTCCCTCTCTCATACCTCATAATAATATACACAAAAAGTGGCCAACTGGAGAATGTACAATTACCTGCGAGGTCCACATCTATCTCATGTTTACAACGTGTGAACTCATCACTCATGTGTAAGAGACCTGGACATGTACAATTACCGGCGGAGGACCGCATCATTCACATGTTTACAATGCCTAGATAACTCATATGTCTATATATATATATATATTGTTGTTTATAATTGATAGAATACAATTGAAGAGAATTAATTAACATGTGCCTTCTCTACCACAAAAACCTCCACTGATCAATGCATTTTTAGCACAACTTATGTGTAATTCATGCTATTGTAATAAAGCTATCAAGTTACCATTTCAATAATCCTCTATCTGCAATTCGTTACTATACTCTTATGTTTGGACCTCTCTGGTTTACTCATATGATGTATATCAATATTACGAAACAAAAATATGAAGTTTGATATTTTTCTTCATTTTTTTTAAATGGTAGAAAAGTACTCTAATGCCTATACACTGATAATGGTGGTGAGTTTATCTCTCTTAAACTTTTTATTGCCTCTCATGGAATATCTCATTCCACCACCCAGCCCTTCACTCCATAACATAAGGACTTGGCCAAACTTTGTCACGCTGCATTATTGAAATGACCCTCACCTTACCACATCATGCTCATCTTCTCCTCCCATTTTGGACACATAATTTTCTCACTACAATCTATCTTATTAATCGCATGCCCACCAACGCTCTCTGCATGTAGTCCCAATTTGAAAAATACTGTCATTGCCACCCCTTATCAGTACACAACATGAACCTATTGATTTTTCAAATAATCTCTAATGAATGTAGTGGGCTGCACCCCATTACCACCAACATCAATTAAAACCTCCCAATTGCTTCACCATAATACGCGCCAACCCTAATTAAAGCTGCACCCCATTAATTTCACATCTCTTGCTTAAACAAAAGCTTTTGCCAATTTCATCCTCTTTACTTCTACCATCAATTCAAAAAAAAAGAAAAAAACGTCTCCCAAATTATCACAAATTGCCTATCTTCTAATCTCCTCTAATTTTGCTTATCGTGGACCCTAGTCCTTTTTTTCACATCTCCATTCCTCCATACCACTTTCATCTTTCTCGCCCCTATCCATTAGCCCAGCTACTTGTCCATCATTTTTGCTTTTGAAAATCATGCCCCGCACTCAACCTCCCCAAAATAGACATCATTAGGATAGTTCTCCACCCACTCATAGTAACCATGATTCTCACCAACTGCATTGTATATTCCCCTCCACCACTCCAAAGTCAAAATAGTACACCATCTCAACCTCAACTATCTGCTCCCCCTTGTAACAGTTACCACATGTAAACACGTGCAACAAATAATATTCAACAACTGGCTCTCTTTCACTCTCTCATGTGCATGAACCAACCTTTATTTCATTAGCCATGCAACACCCTAAATGGTGTGTTGACATGTTAGGGGAGTTCACTTCTCTTATTCACAACAACTCTTGGAATTTTGTTGCTTCTCATCAATTATAGAACATTGTTGGTTGCAAATGGGTATTTTGTCTCAAACATAATCCTGATAGCTCTATCAATCACTACAAATCAACTGCCTAAAGAATTTCATCAACACCAAGGCATTGATTATCATGAGACATTTAGTGCAATTATTAAGCCAACAACTATTCAACTTATTCATAGTCTTGTTCTCTCTAATAGCTAGTTACTTAGACAACTTGACATCAACAACATATTGTTTCATGGACATCTCACTAAAGACATCCAAATGCACAAATTGTCAGGATTTCATGATCAAAATAACCCAACACACATGTTGCCTACAATAGACCATTTATGGCCTCAAACAAGCTCCCAGAGCTTGGTATTAACAACTTCGTCATTTTCTTATTTCCATTGGGTTTGTAAACTAAAAGTCCAATACATTATTTTTTATTTACTCACAACAACATCCCACAATGTATATTATAGTATATGTCAACAACATAATTCTTATAGGTAGGTCACCAATAAATTTGTGCTACAATTCTCTATCAAGGATTTTGGTGATATCTCTACTTCCTTGGTGTTGAATTTATTTCCTCACCTTAAAGTCTCTTCCTCTTTCGATATAAATATATTCAATATCTTATGAAAAAGGCTCATATGGTCAATGCAAATGAATTCACCATTCCCACGTCTCCCAACAACATGCCAACCATTCTTGATGGCATCACCCTCACTAATGTAACTAAATATCGCTCCATAGTTGGTGGACTTCAATATAATCTCTATTATTCAATCAAAATAGCCTTTGTGATAAACAAACTTTTACAATTTATGCCTCGACCAATCACAATACACTGGATGCTCCCAAACGTTTACTTCACTACCTTCGAGCTAACGTCAATCATTTCTTATTTCTATGTTGCCATTCCCCACTTTCATTATATGGATTTTTTTTTTATGTCGATTGGGCTAGCAACACTATTGATCGCACCTCCAACAACACTTACATTGTTTTTCTCAATCATAATGCAATCTCATGGAGTTTCAAGAAACAACACACAATTACTTATTCCTCCACCAAGATAGAATGTCACGCCAATGCTTCAGTCATATCATAACTCATATGGTTATAATCACTTATTTATGAATTTGGCATTCAATTACCAACTATGTCTATTGTCTATTGTGACACTATTGGTGCCACCTACTTGCCATTGACTTACATCTTGTTTAGAAAATAGCTCAAAATGGAGATCTTCGTGTCTCTCATGTCTCCTCTATTGATCAACTTGTAGAGTACTCACCAAACCTCTATCTTGTCATCATCTTGATCAACTTTATGTCAAGTTTAGTATCCTCTCTAGGGACTCAACATTGTTTAAGAATGATATCATATTTAGCAAGGTTTTAAAAATCTGTTCGGAATGGCCGTTTCGATTGATTCAATCGTCCACTCTAACTGAATCAACCAATAGACCAGTCCAGTCCGCTCTGAAAATCGCTTCTGCATTAAACCGGATTGAACCTTAGGTCAACCGGTGAACTGACCTTGATTCTTTTGAATCAACCATTTTAATTACCACACTTTATATACAAATTAACTTATGTTTAAAATATTTAATTTAAATTAACATTGAATTTTTATCATAAATAATTGTCCCAAATCACCATGAAACATATTCACATTACCCCACCACTATATGAGAGCTCTTAACACAAGAAACTCAAAATACTATATAAATAATAACAAGAAAGAGTTTCCAAGTGATGTGAGACTAAAGAGAAGAGTTGGGTAAAAAGAAGAGTTTGAGTGTTTATGAACTCATCATATATATAATATTCATAAATTCCATTTTTTAAACAGTTTTTTTAAAATTTATTTTTAATGTGAATAATATTTATTTATTAGTTAATAATAATAATTTATTTATTTATACACTAAAAATAGTTTTACCTATTTATTAATAATAAATTATTTTTACATAAATAATTTTTAAATATAAATTTAGTATATAACATATAGATGTAAAATATATTTCATCATATAGCATAAATTAATAACAATTTATATTAAATATGTAATATAAATTAGTAATAATTTATAGTAAGTTATATGGTTATATGTAAATTAAGTTTAGATTAAAAATCAAATGTAAAAATTGAAAAATATTTAAATTCAAAATTATAATTATGAGATTTGGGATTTTTTGCTCTTATGTGAGATTTTAAAATAATTCTTTTACTTAATTATATAAGTTTTATGTTTAATTTTTTATCTCATATTTAGAATGATAATATTATTATTATATTAATTTTATTAAATTTTAGTGATATTATTATTTATTAGATCATCTATTTGGACCTCGATTCTACCGGTTGAACCGATCGATGAAGCTCTCCTTCTTCCAATTTGTTGTCCGATCTGATTTTCACAACTTTGTTGTTTCGACACTCCATTATGAAATGATATATTAGAGGCATGTAATTCATTATTTTTAATATATTTTATATTATTATTTTTTAATTTTATCATGTTAAATTATCAATTAATTGAAATGTTAATATAACTTTTTATTTTATATAATTTTTTATCTAGAAATATTGTGTGAAGCTAAATTAGTAAATTCTCAAATATCAATTAACCGGTAAAGCGCTGCCAGGCGCCAGCCTTCCCGCCGTACCTCCGGTAGCTGCAACTCTGTACTGCGGAGTGCGATTCCTTAACGTGCTCCACTGTCTCTTTCGTATTTAAAGAGAAATCTTAAAAAAATTCAGCACCGCTGAGCCAAAGAAGCGACTCTCTCTCTCTCTCTCTCTCTCTCTCTCTCTCTCTATTTTTCTCATTTTCATTGGAGTTGAGAATGGCTACTTCGACAAAAATAACGCCGGGTCAGGTAAATACATTGGGGAAATTGGAAATTTTATTCGAAGGGTTCATGTTTTCAAACTTCTTTTGAATTTCGTTGACATTTCATCGAAAATTTTATTATCCTTTACAGTTTATCCTTTTTCAGCGTTAGGTTTTGATTCTTCTAGCTTTTTGGTTTGCTGCAAATAGAGTCAAATAAACAGAATGCAGGTTAATTAAATTATTATATTTTTACATTTTTTACACAATAAAGTTGTTTTTCTTGCAAAAAAAAAAAAAAAAAGATTTTAATTCAGCTGTCAGCCTTGTTTTTAAATGGTTATGTTCTTCGAATGTCCACCACAAATGTTTTGTTGTTGTTGCATTTGGGGGTTGTTTAGTAAATGTTGGAAGCATTAAATTCTGAAAACTGTTTTGCATGATAAATGCTAAATCTAGTTAAATTCTGGTTTTTTTGTTACGTATGTATTTTCAAGATTTTAAATTTAAATGAAGGAGAAACTGAAACCTGATGAGGAGAAGTGGCATAATTCTCTTAAATTGGAGGAAACCTGGCAGGATTTAGCCTAAAATTGGAGGAAAATAAGATTTAAGAAGACAGTAAGGGAAAAAAAAAAAAGAGTACTGAGTAGGATTTATGTGGCTCAAAAACTTATATTGCAATATTTACCTTAATTCTTAGATAATCTTGCAATCAAATGACCTATTGTTTTACAGAGGATTTATTTACCTTGTGAAGAACCAGCCGAACCAGATTTCATGTGATTGATAAGATTTGAGTTTGGAATTGACAATTCATTGTTTATTTCAAATTTCATGAATAACTCCACATATTTTCTTCTTTTTTGACCTTTTTTTTGTGTTTTTTTAATTTTGCCATTTTTTTACGGTGAGAAAGAGAGAGGCCTAAAGTGCTCATTTGCTTGTTGGAACCTAGAAAGATTTCTATAATTATTAATCTCTTAATTATGCCTTCTAAGGATATGGAAACTATATCTTTTGATACTGTGCAGGTGTCTTTTTTACTTGGTTACATCCCTATTTTCGTAGTCTGGGTGTACTCTGAGCTATTGCAGTACTGGAAAAGAAAATACAGTTCAAAGCTGTGAGTTGTTGAAACACATTCATTCAAATCAGTATCACACTAGTCAATAAGACAATAATGCATTCGTTATATGTAATTCTAGTAGTTTTTAAGATTTTAAAAACTGTATTTTCTTTGTTTTAGTGGAAAACATTATGATGCTGATTTGGCTTGTCGGCATCTTGCGCATCCTAGGGAAGATACTGAAACTCATCTACTAGAGGGAGGTCTTGTATCCGATTCTTTAGAAAACTGCAAATTTTCACCCATAGTCAGGTGTTTCTTATCTTCTTTTTTTTTTTTTTTTTTGGGTATAAAATAATTTACTTTTGGTTGACACCATGTGCTTCTATTGGATTGTTTAGGCTCTTCTGTTTGGACAAGGATTTTTTGATTGAGAATCGTTTTATCTTGAGAACTATGTAAGAAGATTTTGCCTTGGCTTTTGAGTTCAATGGTAGTTTACGGAGTGAAATTGTATTGACTCACTTTGATTAAAATTTATAGGGTGGAATTTGGAGCTCTTCTGCTGTACTATTATATTTGCGACAGGACTGATCTCTTTGGAGAATCAACAAAGGTAGTGTTTGCTATTCCAGTAGTGAATTTTTATTTTAGGGTATGAAACATAGTATTTCATAGATTTTGCTAACTAGGAACCACTAGGTCCACTAAGGATGCAAATTTTTATGCTAAATTTAAATGGCAGTGACCGTTTGTAAATTCTTTTTATAATTTACAGTCAGATCAGCATTTTCTTTAAAGTTTCTTTAACTTCAATTTTACAAATACGTCGATAAAAACAAGAAAATAATTCACTGAAGCAAAAAATTCGGTTGCATGCTAGTATCGGGAGATGACTTCCCCTAAAATTAGGTAGTGCATTTATGCTGGATTTGAAGGAATCACATCCTATTGGAAAAAAAATAACAATAATAACAAGCCTTTATCTTACTACGTGGGATTGGCTACATGAATCTTTTTTACTCATTGTGTCCTATTAAGTGTCAAATTCTCATTTAAAACTAATTAAAAAAAATCATTTTTTATACATTTTTACTAAATTTTTTTAGGTCTACCTCTATTTTTTTTAACATATGCCAGATCTAATACGCATACTCTCCTAATAGGGTTACTGGAAGGCTGACTTTTTTATGTGGCCAAACCATCTAAGATGACTCTCTCTACTTAAACTTAAAAAAATTATTCAATCAAAATTAATCATTTACATTCCTCCAAACATCCATCCTTATCCTCTGGTAATAAATATAGTTGGCACAATATTAGCTCAATTTGATTCAGATAACCTTCAACTTCATAAGTCACTTTTATTCAAAAATCTAGAATTTTAAACAACCACATAATTCTCGTGAACAAGAAGCAGCATAATAGCTGCATAAAAATTTCTTATAAACAGACGCCAGCCCATAACAACCTTGCTTAGTTCTGTAGTATTTTTCATAACCATATGTTGCATGTTATTTCACAATTAGTATGCTTACTGTCACAACTCTCTTTGCAGAATTACAACAGGGACATTTTTTTGTTCCTGTATTTCCTGCTCATCATTGTAGCTGCCATGACTTCGTTTAAGGTCCATCATGATGGATCAACATTTTCAGGAAAGCCCATAATGTATTTGAATAGGCATCAGACCGAAGAGTGGAGGGGGTGGATGCAGGTTCGTTGTCAAGTTTGTTTTATTGATTTATATCTCCTGAAGCTCCTATGTCTTTAGTCCTCTAAAGTTCAATCAATTGGTCAAACATGTATATTTGATTTTCTTTTGCATATTATTTTGTCCTCAGACTTTCGTTTATTTCCTGGACTTTTCCTTTACTTCCTGGATTTCTAACACTTTTGATGACACATTATAGCTCATGAATTTCTTTGATCTGATTCTCTTGCTATGCATTTAATATGCTTTTTGACATTGTAGTCCCGTGAAGTACTAATTAGTTACTACTGCGATAGTTGAAGTCCAAATTTTATTTACCTGTTATGAATTATTTTACATAGAAGCCTATAGACTTATCAGTTTGCGTTGTATATTAGTTTCGGATTTGGAATTGTTCTTAAAAGTTGAGAGCAAACTTTTTACAGCAATTATGACAGCTCTTTTCCCTCAACTACAATATGACATTTAGTGATGTTATTGATCGTATTATCTAGTAGTACTCCTAAGTGCCACATTTATATATCTGAAAATTGGTAATCCTCTAATTTTCCAGGTATTGTTCCTGATGTATCACTATTTTGCTGCAAAAGAAATCTACAATGCAATCCGTATCTTTATTGCAGCATATGTGTGGATGACTGGATTTGGCAACTTCTCTTATTATTATATTCGAAAGGATTTCAGCCTTGGACGGTTTGTTCAGGTACATCTGAATACCCCATTATCCCAAACTTCACTTGCAATGTTGAATATGCTGCTGATGTATGTTTTTTTTTTTTTTTGGGTCTTTAAACAGATGATGTGGAGACTTAACTTCTTTGTTGCTTTTTGCTGCATTGTCCTTAATAACCATTATATGCTCTATTACATCTGCCCAATGCATACGTTCTTCACTCTTATTGTGTACTGCGCACTTGGATTTCAGAACAAATATAATGATCGAAGTTCAGTCATAGCAATAAAAATTGCTGTTTGTTTTCTAGTGATATTTTTGGTATGGGAGATACCTGGTGTATTTGATGTTGTATGGAGTCCATTTACATTTCTCTTAGGTAAGCCCCTCCAGTTCCTTTGCTTTTTTTATTTTTAACTCATGAAGGGTTTGTAAACTCTTGCAAGAAACCTACATATAGGCTATGTTGATCCAAGTGCAATAACGAAGTATCCACCCATGCATGAATGGCAATTTCGTGCTGGACTTGATCGTTATATCTGGATTGTGGGAATGATATATGCATTTTACCATCCAACTGTAAGCATAAATGTTTCAATCACTTACATTTTTGTCAGGCCCTCCCATTTTGGTAAATTTAACTTTAGCCAATACAAAATTTTTTTTCCTATGCCTTTGATGCTGTTACAACCACAGGTTGAGAGATGGATTGAAAAGCTTGAAGAAGCTGAAGTAAAACGGAGAATGTTAATCAAAGTTTCCATCGCAACCGTTTGTGTAGGGGTAAACTTTCCAACTGTATATTCATTACTTTGATTTGTTCTCTGTTTCTATTAAGGAATAATTACATTTATTTATTTTTTTCTTTTGTTTGTTCTCTCTTTCAAGTATTTGATATGCTTTAGTTGACGTAGCTTGACTTATGGAAGGACTATTGCAACATATCTAAAATTGAAATTATCGATCTTGTTATATATTCTTTTGAATCAATGAGAAAGAATGTGAGCCATCATGCAAACATTAAAAAAATGCTCTCTATGAAAGATCAAAATAGTCCTCAACTATATTAAATGACCATTTTGGTCCATTCACCATGGGACTATTTTAATTCATTTTTAAAGACTTACGAGGCTAAAATGATTCTTTAATATAATTGAGGATTATTTGATTCTTCATAAAGAGTCTATAAGAACCATTTGGTCCTTTGCCCTTCAAACATCCTGTGGTATCAGAGCATTTGTTACTTCTTCAGGCTGGATACTTGTGGTATGAGTTTGTCTACAAGTTGGAAAAGTACACATACAACAGATATCATCCCTACACCTCATGGATACCAATTACGTATGCACTTTTCCCTTTTAAATATTGATTTATGATCTCATCACCCAAAATAGTTGAGCAACTTTTCCTTTTTCTGGAATGACAGTATCTACATTTGCTTGCGGAACCTAACTCAGCAGTTTAGAAGCTATTCACTCACTCTATTGTCGTGAGTATTTCATTTCCCATTTTTATCGTTGTATTCAATTAATCTCTATGAAGTTTTCAATGATTAATTCTTGTGTTCTCAATCAGGTGGCTTGGAAAGATAACATTGGAAACCTACATATCACAGTTCCATATTTGGCTCAGGTGATTGAATTCGAAAGCCATCATCTGGTCTATGGCGCTCTTAATCCTTTTTCTCGTCATTGCAGAACTGGAGGGCCAGATGAACAGCCAAGGATGTTGCTTTCTCTAATTCCTAATTACCCTATGCTCAACTTCATGCTCACATCTGCTATTTACATCACGGTAGGTTGGTTGACATTTTTTATAATATGAAAACTAGTTTAATATTTTTGTATATAATTTCTTATGAAAACTTAACATACTACTCAAACCATGTATGCCTACAAATCAAGCGAGTACTTGAAAAAGAAGAACTGCTGAACTCTTGCATTTATACATCACAATCAAATTTATTAAGAATGTGATCAAAGTGAAAATTTTTTATGACGTTCAATATTTGAGTGGAAATTTGGCTATTAGAGGTGAGGGGATGAAAATTCTATACATAGGCAAGATATTTGAATGCCACCCGGGAAATTCTCCCAATTTCTTAATTTTGCCATAAAGTACAAATATCTGAAAAAATCCAAGCTACATATGTAACCATAAGAAAGAGGTTTTTGGCCAGCATTTGCTGGAACTACAGGTCACCAACTGCCACCTAACAGGGTTTAATGAAGGTTTAAACAGCCCCAATCAAATAATTAATAATGAAAACTTAAAATATCATGGCAATTTCAAGTGATTACATATAACAGGTTGCAACCAAGGGATGGAAAAAACTTCTAATATCTCCCATTTTTTCTTCAGGTTGCCCATAGAATCTTTCAATTGACCAACAAACTCAAGATGTTTTGCATACCTAGTGGCGATGACAAAAATCTGATTTACAAGATCATTGCAGCAAGCATTGTCTGTATCGCCTTATACTGCTTGTCATTGTTGTTGCTTAAGCTTCTGTGAATCATGGTAAGGAACAGAGCCTTTATTCAACTCTTAAGTAATATTCATCCAATTTGAATCAACATTCACTAATTCTTGTCCTTGGTTCTTTCAGGGCATGCGATCTTAATATGAATCTGTTGTCGGCTTTGTTGGCATAAAATTATGTAAATATTGATCTACTAGAAGTGTATTTTTTTCTCTTTTGTGGCATGTAACACTTATAATCTGTTAAAATTCTGTTGTACTATTCTATCTTTTTGGTAAGAATTTAAGCTCGTATTTCCTTAAGATATGTTTGTGATTGTGCTAATCAAAATTATGTGCATATAATAAAGATATGATATAGTCTAATAGAAGTGAAGGCGCATATTTTGAATTTTTTTTTCTCTTTTATGTTGAATGTTGTGGGAGTATTTCTATTGACATTTTAAAACTGTCAATCACCTACTAGCAGGATCTGCTATCATCAACCAACAGATTTGAATTTAACATATTTACTAGAGTTTTTATGCTTTTGAGAGGGATCGTGCAAGTCTTAACAATGATTTGATCATTTTTGCTTCTGTTTTTATGAAGGTTGAGAACAAAATTGTCCATTAAAAAAAATTTGTTCTTATTTTTAATGTAATTCAAAAATTCAAAAATTAATATGATATTATGAAGCAAAATGAATTTGCATTCCATCTAGTTTTTTTTTTTTTTTTTTTCAAATCAAATAGAAAGTGTGGTCAATGCCTATGTATGTCTTGTATACTCATACATATTTGGTCGCAAGAAACACGATCAGGAGAGTCATCTAGTCAAGAAGCACTGACCAAAGGAGCATGAACCTACAAGAGCTATTGCTAGTGCTTGTCCACATTCCAACAATCACTCTCTTGCAGGTGATTGTAGCGTGCATACTCATCCTAAGGAGAATGAATCAAAGATGTAGTCACTCTCGATGAGTCCCTCTAAAAGATTCGCCTAAAAAAAAAAAAAAACACTTACCTCGAGAATCATGTCCACATCGACTCAGCCCGGATCAAGTCGATTCGAGCTCGATCACACTCGACCGACTAAATTGACTGTCGTCAAGTGTCAAATAACCTAAATCGGACCCTAATTTGTTGGAATTAAATTAAATTTCATCAAGTTAAACTCAATTTAATTTAATTTGAATCAAATCGATCCAAATCAAACTCAATCGAACCTCGTCGAGCCCCATTGAACCAAATTTGATGCAATTCGACGCCGAATCAATCCCAATCTCACAAAATTGGCTCGATCGGACCTGAATGGACTTAGATCGGTTCAAGTCGAGTCCAATTCGGACTCAATTTCAGCCCTAATTGGTCAATTTGGGCTAAATTTAGTTCTCAAATAAGGAATTTGAAACATAGGGCTGAGATTTCATCTCAAATCTTGCCCAATTTCATTGTCAAATATTGCAGAAAATCCACTCAAGTAGAAATTTCCTTTGTTTCGCGCATTGAGGCGGCCGGATTGGGCATTGTGGGCGGCGGGACCTGCTTGCGTGAGTGTCCAAAGGAACGAAGTTCCCCGAAACTAACAACATCATTGCATAAAGCTCCTGAACTTGGAACCTAATTAATTATAAGTTATTTCATTTCACTTGTTGGGGCACAAAATCAACAAGTATACTTTCCTCCTAGAAATGAGACCCAAAATCCCGATCTCTTCCGTTACTTAGTCTAAACTAAATAAATGACTGCCTCTCTTTTTGAGAACCAAAAGTTCAAAGAGACATTTTCAAGCTTACAATATCTAAATTGCATATTCCCCTATTTTCCTACAAGTCAAAGTTGTTGGAGAATATTCAAATTCCTTTTCTTCTTCTTAAACTAAATTAGGAGAGCGCACACCTTTTCTTTGAACATCAAAATGTTCAAAGAATATTCATGAATTTGCAACCTCCAAATTGCATCTTCTCTTCCTTTCCCACGAGCCAATATTGTAGGAAATTCTGTAACCTTCCTTAGCCCAAAAGATACGAAAAACCCTCCACATTCTCCCAACTCAGTAAATGATCACTTCTCTTTAAACACCAAATGTTCAAGAAATTTCCCTCAACTTGCAACCCATAAGTTGTTTGTTGTTTCTTCCTTCTACAACTCAAAAGTTGTAAGAAATCATCTCACTCTCCTAAAATTTCAAAATTGAGAGAGCGTATATCCCACTTTGAACACCAAATGTTCAAAGAAGTTCATGAGCTTGCAACCCCCGAGTTGCATATATCTTTCCTCATTTTCCTAACAAAAATTCGGTAAATGATTATGTGTCATTGACTACAATGTTCAACGATTCATCCTATCATGTGCAACCCATAAGTTGCACATTCCTTCATCTCATTCTACAACTCAAAGGTTGTTGGAAAATCTTCTAATTCTTCTAATGTAAATTAGGAGAGTGCTCATTCCTTTTTGAATGTTAAATGTTCAAAGAACTTTTAATAAGTTGCATCTTCTTCTCCTCCATCCCTCCAACCCAAATTGTAGGAATGAACCTTCTCTCTTTGAACGGCAATCGTTTAAGAGATTTACATGAGTTGCAACCTCTAAGTTGTATTCCCTTCATCATCTTCAATAAGCTAAAATTATAGGGGAACATTCAAGAAATTCTTCCATCATTTTTCTAAACTCAAGCTAGTAGAATGCATATCCTTCTTTGAATAACAAACATTCAATGAGCTTTCATTATTTTGTAATCTCTAAATTGCATCTCTCTTTTCTTCTCTACAAATTAAAATTGTAGAGAAATTTCCTTCTTTCTACAACTCAAAAGTTGGATGAAACTCTCATTCATTCAACTCATGTTGAGTGAATCAATCTTGTTCCAAATCAATATATTTGTTGAACCAAAATTAACAAGTTATTTTATCAAGCATAGGATTCAAAGTCATATCTCCAATTTATCCTTCAAACCCAAGTTAGAAGGGTAAAATACCCTCTCTAAATATCAAAATATTCAAAGACATTCATGAATTTGCAACTCATAAGTTACATATTCATCTCTTTCTCCTATAGCTACCAAATTGTAGGAGATCTTTTTTCCCCTTAGTTCCAAAATCTAAGGAGGACATTCCAACACTTAGCTCAAAAGCTATATGTTGGATACTTTCCCTTCCTCTTGTTTAGCCATCTCCAGCTCCAAAAGCTAAGGAGAATCTTTCCAGCAATTAGCATAAAATTAGTGTTGGATACCTTTCCTATAGACCCAAACTTTAAGTGAAATACAATTTGTATGTCATGTTACATAAGCCTCACACACTTAGGTGCACAACCTCTTAGGCATGCTAGGATTATGAATTTTCTCTTTCTACGCATGTGTTTGATGTTGTGGTGTGATTGCCTATTGGATTGTATGCGTTGTAGGCACTTGTGCTTAAGTGGTTAGTGTAGAAATATATATTCTTTTCTTGCATGTGACCATGCTCAAAGGGGGTGAAAATAAATCATAAATATAAAAATACTTTCATGATAGGTGCCGTTGAAAACTCTCCAAGTGATGTGACCAATATGGTAGAAGCATGTGTTTAGCACTTCAAATGCCAGGCAAATTTTGGATGTGATATATTATATGAACTACTTTCTAACTTTATTTTACAGTTTTGAATCTTTTATAATTTTTACATGTATTTAATATAATTAAGAATTGTATTAGACTTGTGGGGGTTTATATTAAAAGAAAGAAGTGGACCAATAGGATGTACCTACTAAAGGTGAAGACTGATGTCCACTTAGAAGTCAAAAGCTTGAACACCCTCACAAGTAGAGTCTATAATAAAATTCAATTGGGTTGTATAATGACATGTAACTCAGCTGTCAAATTTGATTGTAATAATTGAGACATTATTTACATTTTTGCTTTAGTTAATTTATATTTTCAAGCATATATTGATTGTTTATTGAGTGCACAATAGAAATACATATTTTTTAAGGTTTCTTCCTTATTTTTTCTTGGGGTTGGCTTGGACATGTAAATGCGGTAGGCTCTTAGGATAAAACTAAAAATTTTATATGTTAAAAATGTAAACAATTTAAAATTAACTTAGACTCCATGATTTTCCAATAAAGAAAATTGCATGGCTCTCTTTCAAGGAGCTAAGTTTTTCAAAACTAAAAATAATCTTGCATAATCCAAATATGTCACATATAGAAAGCTCACACTTACAGACTATATAATAAAACAAATCTTTTTTGTGAGTTAGCATTATGCATAACCATTATAATTAGGCATCTTGGCCTCAAAGTAAAGTTGGAAGCCCTACTTTCTAAACAAAAATAGCCTCCATGCTCTTCATGTGCATTAAGACCAAAAAGTATGATTTTAAGATCGATTAGGTAGGTTTAGATGTTATCTCTTTCCAGGTAGGGTAATAAATTCAAGGGTTGAGGTGGCTATGCCTCATGCGTGTTATAAATTGTAAGTCCATTTGTATTCCATTATACTTAGATTCGAGGTACTACCTCTCGATAGTCATCACCTTAGTTTTAAGATTCGAGATAATGGTTGATTCCAATCACCATACAAGTCATCACCTTCTAGGCAGTTCCTCCAACATATATTGTTGAAATATAAGCCCCCAACTTTCTAATAAAAATATTAACTTAAACAAAAATTAAATTACTAAAATTTAAAGCTCAATATAAGATAGTTTGAGTACATCTGAATTTCTCTCAAAATCAAGTACTCATACACTTCTTTCCTTTGGCCCTCATTCCAATAAATTTGATTTCAAGTTGATCCCCTCTATTCCTTGACATTTCTAAGAAACTAACTCTCTTTAAACAAGATTTTCATGGATTTCAAAATCAAATTTTATCCAATGTCTAAATAATTTTCAAAAGCAAAAAAAACTACTAGTTTAATCAAAAGTATTCTCTATTGTCAAAAACTCTTGATATAATTAACCATAGGGTTTGCCCCCATGGGACATCTATACCCCAGAATGAAATAAACCTCATTCAACCAAATATTGAATGAAAAATCTATGTTAAAATTATAAATTTTATTATTGAGTTCATAAGAAAATAATATTTTTATCATTCAGAATAATATATTATGATTCTTATGCTATACTTGATCATAAAGTATGCAATCTGTTTGAGGATAACAAAAATTTTCTTATAAATCACTTGCCTCAAACAACCGTACTCTCTTGCAACAACTATTAATGACCAAGGCCAATCATCTACTAATGGCATCCCCGATCAATTATAAGAATGGTACTTCTCTAAAGCATATGATTATAATGTGACTACCTGGAATCATCCTTGGACAATAGTTATCCCTGTCAAGGGGACTCACCTCTTATTCCTAGAATCTTGTTAACAGTGACTTGCCTTGCGACACAGATCTCGAAGACTCACCAAAGATATTTATGGAAGACTTGTCTAATGTAGTCACCTCATAGTAGGTGACTGCTTCAGAAGTAGTTATCTACGTGTATATTATTCATCGAATCCACACGTTAGTGTTAATCCCTAGATCGCTTAACTATATAAATAAAGAGTGAAAATATATCTTTTGATTGTTTTTCTCTCTTCTCCTATATCCTTTGTAATTTTTGTATCATATATGGACAAAATATAATAAATTAGTTCTAGAGAGAATAAAATGATTGAAATAAAAATAAATATAAAATAGAAGTAGGATCAGAGTCATCTATCATAATTTGAGCAAGTTTCACAAAAAGGCAAAATGATATGGCTACTAATTTTTTCTTCTCTCCTCTTTCCTTCCCTTCCTCCACTTCCTTTTTTTGACAAAGCACCGTGCTAAAATTCAAAATTTTCATTTAAAAAAATTATATCACAAATTCGGGTTATCACACCGAACGAGCTCACTTCCATATCATATGCAAATCAAACCAAAGCCAAGACTTACTATTTCCCCCAATTACATGAACCAGTCAGGCTTTTCCTAATGCAAGCGGACTGAATTCCTACCCAGTCGCTATTCACCTCTCTCCAATCACAAAAATTTTGTAATTCAGTTGCCTTACAAAAATCTCCCGCCTTGCCAACATTCCTTTTGCGATTTAAAGCTAATAGGAGACCTAAGGCATCAAATTCTTTTCCTCCTTATAGCAGCCACTAGATCTTCCCTATACTTCATCTTCTTTTCTCTCTTGCAATCAATATCATCCAAGCTTTCCTCTTCGTTTCTTTCTCTCGACAACATCCACTAAAGTCTCCTCTCAACTCTTTTCTTTATTCATCGAGGTATTTTACTTGAATCAACACCATTGTTAGAGAAGGGTTCCCTTCCTACTTCCTTCTTTCTCTTAGATCAATTGAGCCTTCCTTCTCTTCCATTTCCTGTTGTTTGAGATTGTTCAACAAGGGTAAGTCTATATTAGTATTTTTTTTGTCATTTGAATTGTTTAAATTTAATTAGCCACGCTAGATCCTAATTAACTATACTTTCCTGACTTTCATGACTTTGTATATTTTCTTTTGGTAGCTCTTATTCATGATTGTAGGGTAAATAACATCTTTGTCATGCTTATTAATAGCATTATGATTTTAGCTAAATCAATTAGCTTAGAGGTTTTGAAGTGTGTGCTTCTAATTATTTGGCTTCGTTATTTGTAGGGTCATTTCCCTTATATCTATGTTAGTTGATTCTTTAATAGGCTTGAATTTTCATATTACTCATCTAGAGGTAAGTAACTATTATTTATTTTAATATGAGCATACCCTTCCTTATTAAAAGGCATAAACCCATACTATATGCAGTAACTGATTTTATTGTCAGTCATATTATTGTAAAAAATTTTATTTTATGTATATACTCATAATGAATTAACAAGTTTCATAAATAGAATATTCTTGTTTTATGGCAGCATAATATCATTTTTGTATTTTCATGCACATGCTCTAATTAAATGTAATAAATACTATATTATCAATTCATATCTTATTATGCAAGAATATTCATCATATTGAAGCCATAAAATCCTTTGTATGGTGCTTATGAAAATATTAGAAAATTATATACTTAGTTGTATTGATGTGTATGTCAGTAGAATTCTATTGGTTATTAAATTACTGAGATTGAAATCACTGGATTTTTTGGGTTGGTGTTTACCTTCCCGGTGATGAGTATTTAATAAACCGACTATAGTTATATGCATATGAATGTTTAAATATGTAATTGAACATGATTTGAATATACTAAGTGATTGATATGTCTTTTGGAGTATGATGATACCCAACGTGATTGCATTATAATGATATTACATACATTGGTTTCATTATCACATTAAAATATGTTATACGAAACATACCATAACTCATGGCTATTTTGATATAGTAACTATAAATTGTTACTTCTATTTTTTATTGTTCATACTGCATGCCTCAATCCTTTGTCGTTTATGCTATGATAAATAAGAGTTACTGAGTTTAATTTACCAAACTCACCCGTTGCCAATTTTTATAGTAGGTCCTATAGACGTGTTTAGTGGACCGTCACCTCAAGAGTAGGGATATCTGTAGTAGATTAATTTTTTGTATTTATTTTTTAGTATTTTATTATATTTTTTATTCTAAGGGTTAGATAGTTTCTTTCATATCTTTTGTTCTATTTATACTCATCTTGACTTGTATCAGAACTATTGTTATATGAATGTACTAGTTGTTTGCATTTTATTAATGAATTGGCTTTTTAATTCATTTTCTTTGTTTACTCTGGTGTATATATATCATGTTGTATCACTTGTATATGCATGTTTCTTTTTGTGAATACAAAACATGTCTTTTTAATCATTTATCACGTCTCATATTGTCGGGATAGTAGTCTTCTAAATCCGGGTTGTGAGAATCTCTCCCCTGAGGTAGGTAATATAAGATTTGTGTTTATACATCTCTATTCAAAGACTATAAATAATATTAGGTTATTGGCGGTTATGCACAATGTCTTCAAGGTCCTATGAGTGATTTAAGAGGGATACATGATGATGGGTAAAATGATGGATTTAGGTAGAAATAAGGTACCCCTCCTTAAGAGTAATATTGCAAAGTCAAGACGATAAGTTAAGGATAGGTTTAACTAGAGCAGAGACCTAGTTAACTAAAATAAAGTCCTTAAGGTATGTGTTATCACAAGTTATGTCTAGATAGCCAATAAATACTAACAAATAATTCTTGACGTGGCTATGTAAAGGAGTCTATCACATATAGCCTAAATCCATTGAAGTCAAGTTAGAGACTGAGTTAGAAGGGTTGTGTTCATGTAGAGTGATGCTTAAGAGCTATATTAGGTATAAGGCTTCATTAGCCTAAAAAATTGTCAATAATTTTTTTAATTATATAATATAAAAATAAAAATTAATTAAAATATTATTCACTTCTAAATATGATATTCATGAATTTTTTTATTTATAAAACTAATTTTTTGTGCTCATAAAAGAAAAAAATCAATTAATCTTTTTGTGCATTTATGGTACAATATTTGAATTAATTAAAAGGAAAATAATTTCGGATTTAATTTTTTTTTATCTATTTAAAATATAAATAATATTATAATAAATATAAATAATAAAATATTAATTTATTGATGGATGAATTGAATAATATGCTCTGAAGTAAGTCAAATTCATTCCTAGGTGAAAAATAACTTTTTTTTTTTTTTGACATTTAGATCATTTAAGACAAATTCATACATATAATGCGTACACATAAACTTTAACCATGAACCTCTTCTGAACTCACAACAAAGAGAGTCACGCTCGCCCGTACTTTTGCAGCGTTACGCTGCACTCTGGAAATCCATTCCGGCGGAACAAAGCTGGATATTCCCGTCTTCGTTCATCCCGTCAACCATCTCTAGCCATACACGCCACCAGCGATTTCTCCCTTAAGGGAAGTTTGAGATAGATATGACGACGGAGAGCCGGCGAGGGATGCTGGCGGCGGGGAAGGCGAGGTCAGCCGTGCGGGCGATCAACATCAATGCTTCGGCGCAAAAGGTGGAGGTCGACAACCGGATCTCACTGCACTATTATTATCGGATAGCCGAAAATCTACTCCGGCAGGTCTCTCTCTAGCGCTTATTCTCGTCGTTTTTCCAATTTCTTTTCGTGGGATGCCATGATTTATGGTTTACTTTAAGAAGGATAGGGGGGTTGAGAGTTGGAAAACGAGGAGTTCAATTGCCGCTTTCTTGGTTTGTTGCTGATAGTCGGATGAAATTCTAACTTGAGGTAGAGGAAAGTTTAGCTAGGGTGTAACCGAAAGAATTTTGACTTCGTAATGGCATATTTTTGGAGACGGCCCTAGGATTTTATGTACAAGTTCAATAGAAGAAAATTATATTTGAGATTTTTTAAGACGTGTGTGAATTGTTACTCGATTAGGATGAAAATTTGCTTGATTTAGAGAGCTGTACCAGTTTACATGGTAGCAATCAGTTTATTTGGAGATCGTAGTATTTATGCAACTCTTAGTTTGTGCTCTTAAAGTGGTCGTGCATTGGTCTGACATGCTCCTGTGCTGACTCTTGTGTTGCCCGATTGCTGCAACTGCTTGACATTTTTTTTACAACATTTAAATGAATAGGAGTAATTACATATGCAGGAGACGCATCAAAGAAACATGATAATTGACGCTGTTGGGGGATGTGAAGTGCTTTGTTAATGGTTGGATTTATGATATGTGAGATATTTGTTTCAATTTATTTCTCCCTCTTCAAAAATGATTGAGGATGACTTGGCATGTGTATTTTTAGAATTATAGCATACATCAATGTTGATAGATTCTAACAGTTTGATTTTTGGTTGCAATCATTGTGTTTTTTAATCGAAATAAGTGTGTTCAGGTTCTTAAACTAAACTGTTACTTTAAAAGGGATTCCTGACTCCTGAGGAAGACACACGGTTATTTTTATGAAAGCTAAAGTTATCCATTAACAAGAGGCTTTAGCTGGGGTTCACATGAGTGGAGGTTAATTGGCTGTAACTAGTCTTAGTTGGAGATGGACTAGAGCATTCTTATGTTTCTCATTTTACTGCAGATTTTCTATTAGTTTTAGGTTACCATGTTAGGGTTGTAAGTATTGTAAAACTATAGAACCCAGCAGAAGTGTTGTGTTTGTGTCTTTGGTCGACTAAAGCTAAAGACTTTGTAAGTGCTCTATAATGGCACATTTTGGGGGTTTTAAATCTTGTTTAAAATTTCAATCAGGATAAACAACAAGCTT
Organism: Dendrobium huoshanense; assembly: GCA_016618105.1. NCBI lineage: Eukaryota > Viridiplantae > Streptophyta > Magnoliopsida > Asparagales > Orchidaceae > Dendrobium > Dendrobium huoshanense. Next base: position 11,717,756 of record CM028347.1, on the reverse strand, counting down.
AGAACCAAAGTTATTATAAAATTGTGAAATGGTATGCACCATGACATATGGGTTTGATTGCTATGTTATAGTAGCTTCAGATGCTCAAGCATCATACAATATCACTGAGAAGATCTAGATAAATCTTGGGAAAATCTAGGAAGGGTTTGGTGGAAATTGGAAGCATCCTTAAGCAGTATTTGTTAACTGAATTTTCTATGAATTGAGATGACATTGGATTGCATGAAAGTGGATGAATGATACAGTAATAGTAACAAATTAAATTTTAAATTTTAATTATAATAATGACACCGCTTCAAGAAGGAAATTCTAAAGAAAGCTGAAACTAAATCTTAAAATAAGAATACAAAATGATATTCTAAAGGCTTAAAGGATGAATATATTATATCCAAAAACAGAGAGAAAAACTGAACAAAAATATCCACAGCTCTAATATTTAAATGAAGAGATGCAGTTGGACCATAATGCAATAACGAATTGCTCGTATCATACTTTGGTTGCTCAACATCCAAAGAATCCTCCTCCCAAGACTACAGTTGGCAAACAGGATTCACAGAAATCTAATTTTCATACCACAAACACAGCCGACCCTATATAGTGGGATAAAGGCTTTTTGTTGTTGTTGTTGTAAACACTGCCAGCCTGGAATTTCCCAGTCTCCACTGTCGGATGGAATTTATTTGGCTTGCTGGGAATGCATTCCAGCCACCTAATGTAGATGGTTTCCTTGGCCAAGACAGCTTCAGTAAAAAAATTTCAATTGGTGGCTGCTTTTATCTAATTTGTTTTCTTGAAATTATTGGAGCGACTTGAATTCTCGTTATCTGAAATTCACAAGTAAATAAAATATTTAGCAGATCATTTATTCAAGAAGCTTTGCAAAATTAGCGGCTAAGAGAAAAAAAATAGAGAATGTGATAGAGACTTTGATTCAAGGTGAAACTCTTTAGAATACAGGTTTCTAGAAATGTTGAAAATAGTTGAATCTTGCATATAAGTTCTTGCAAAACTTGTAGATGATTAGATACTGGATTTTCTTGTGTTTTTCTGTCTAATATCCCTTCAAGATTCTTGAATATCTCCTGCAAAAACTGTTGCTCAAGAACTGTAGAAGTGGACTGCTTCATGTTGAATTGTGGGAAAGAAAATCTAGATACTGCAGCTGCTATGGATCCTTCCAGTTGTTGGGAAGTACTGAACACGCCAGCAAGACAAAATAGAGAGGCTAGGACTCTACTCTAGGTAAGCCAATCTTGGTAAGGCCTTGGACCCCACTATGGCTTCTTTGCCTTACCACCCTTCAAGATAAGGGGAAATCAACCCCAATGTATAGGGAACTTCTTCCCAAATTCAACAAACTTGAAATATACTATCAAAGAAAAAACCTCCTTCTCCCTAATTGAGCCTTAGGTATTTATAAGAAACCCAAAAGCCAGAGAGAAAATTATTACTAAAATACCCCTATAAAACATTAGGGTAAAAAGCAATTAAAAAATAAAAGAAATAAAAGGGGAAATACCGAAATATAGAGAATAAGGAAGTTTAATAGCTTCTATCCGCATCATGCTTTTCGGTTAGGGTAAGATTTGTCTTCGTTGGCTATTTCCTTTTCATAATCATAGGAAGGTGAAATGTCTGCTACATTGAAGGTGACCAAAATACTCATATCTCCCAATATTTCAATTTTATAAATATTTTCTCCTATATGCTTAATTACTCTAAATGGTCCATCTGTTTTTGGCTTAAATTTAGTAAAAGGTCCGAGAGGAAAGCGTTCTTTATGTAAATGAATCCAAACATGATTATCTTTCTTGAAGGAAACTAGATTATGATATGTACTGTCTTGCTTCTGATGCTATTTCGTTAAAATATTTTGAGCTAGATGCTTACAAGTTTGTAGAAACAAAATTAGTAAATTTCTATGTCGATTATAAAGTGAGTTAGGAGATTTTGGAGTTGCATAAGAGAGTTTTAATGTTTGTGATGTATCTTCCAATAATAATGCGCCTTGCACATGTCAGCTTTAAATTTGATAATTCAGAAAGGAAATTATTTGAGTTAAGTTGAGGGTTAGGGATTTTATTTATTTATTTGGAATTTGATGGAAGAGGTGATGGGGATGATCAAGGTAAAGGGAAGCATATGGGTTATTAATGTTTAGAAGGCTAGAAAGAAAATTGTTTGTTTCAAATGATTGTCGTGCCCTTGTTGATGAGCTCTTTTTTGTCATTTCTCTTTCTTCTCTTCTTGAAATTGCCTTTGGAATTGCTTGATTGTTCCTTAAATTAAATCTTTGAAAGAGACTTTTGAATCTTTTGGAATCACACAAGAATCTTTATGGATACCTTATTTGGAATTGGTTGTTCGCTGGAAGTAATATTGAGAAAAAAGTTTTGGAAATTGGCTCATGTGACAAGGAGAGAAAGGAGAATTTTTATGCCTCGAATTTTAGAATTTGGAAAAAACTAATAGGAGATGAAGAGTAGTTGTAGGTGGGAGAGGGGGGGGGGGGGGGTGTGTTTAGAAAGAGGGGTTGGCAGGGGGAGGATAAAAAATTAAGACTTTTCAAGAAATGAGAAAATTTTAAGAAGGGAGAGGAGAGACAATAGATGAGAGAGAATCTTTTAGAATTTCATTTATAATTTCCAAGTTGCATTCATCCACCCTATTAATTAAAATGAGATTGACAATTTTTAATTTAAATGTAGATTAGCTCTAAAAGTCCTATCATATAAAAGAAAGGTAATTCTGAAGTTAAATACATTAAAACTGAAATATAATTCTAATAACACTCCAAAATGATAAAATCTTCAGAAAATTGCCCATGCTTATTTTTAATGCATGCCTTCACTGCATCTATGTGTCAAGCAAGATTTTAAAAGACGAAATAGGGAATCGAGGCATTTTTTCTAAGCGAGGCGAGGCGTAAGCCTCAAAACGATTAAAATAAATTAATTTAAAATTATAAATAATAAAAAAATAACATAATATTATGTCAACTATTAATTTGAAGATTTGTTTTAAGATAATATTAGTGGAATACAAGATTTAAAATAAACTCACTTAAAAATAAAACATCCCTTAGGATCAAGACCCAAAGCTGGCTCATCATCACTTTGATTGTCTTTAGAAGAATCTTCATAATTAATGTCAAAGTCATCCTCTAACTCTTCTTCATCTATAATATTTTTTCCTTTATTTCTTATATCAGTTAATATTTCATTAGCTCTAAAATGAAACAATAGTAACATACAAAATAATTCATTATATTTAAGAATACCTTTAAATTTTTTTGAAGCTCCAATCTCACTTTATTTCTTTCTTTTCTATATTTGAGTAGTTGCTTCATTGTCTTCTTCATTGACAAGACTTTCTCCTTCTGCTTCAACTTCAGATACATCAGCATTCTTAGGAGTAACCCATTCATCATCATATTGTAACTCATCAACAAGCAAATGGTCAATTTCATTCTCAATATTTACTTGATTTTGCAATTTGAGATGTCTATCTTTCAATTTTTTGTTAAACATAACTTAAACTAATTTGTTCATTCGATCTGCCGCCAATCGAATTTTTCTCTTTGTATGAATTTGATTGAAGATACTCCAATTACGCTCGCATGCAGAAGCCGAACACGTTAAGCTAAGAACTTTAACTTCAAAAGCTTTCAATTCAGGAACATCATCTCCAAACTGAGCCCACCAACGTTCTACATGAAGTCAAACATAGTATTTTATGTATATTGGTTGAAGTTGAAGACTTGAACATAAATATTAACATTAAAATTATAAATACACAAACTACAAACATACCAGGAGATCGTGTTTTGTAGCATGCTTGTGCTTCTCTAAATCCAAACATTCCCTTCTTCAAATGAAAATCCTCAAGTTGATCATTCACTTTGAGGTAGTCTTCTTCAGAAATGAGTCTGTCCATACATGCATACAAACCAGTTTTCACCTCTTTGTCAACATGAAAATCCTTATCATAATGAAATTGAGAATTTAAATAGCACGCAGCAGCATGTAAGTGTTGGTGTAATTGTCGATCCCACTTTTCATCTATAATATCTCATATTTCTTTGTAGGCACTTTCTTGACCTCCCAATTCTTTTGCAATGTCTTCTTTAGCCCTATTCATTGCTTCATAAATAAATCACATAGCCGGGGCCCTCTCACCATCAACCATTATAAGCACCTTTACTAATGGTCCTATTGTCTCAAAGCATAATTTGTACTGCGCCAAAATGAATCGTCTTTCATAACAATCTTTTTAACTTGTTTTTGTTCTTGTTTTTTGGCCCATGAACTTTTATCCCACTCTTCAGAAGCAAACATTGCTTCCAAAGGTTGTCTTAACTCCTTGAATCTCTGCAATGTTAAATATGCAGTAGCAAATCTTGTAACAGCAGGTTTAATAATTTCCTTGTCAGTTAATTTTCTCATCAAGCTGAGTACCCAAGAATGATTGTATATAAACTTACTAACGAATTTGGCCTTTAATATGGCTAATTTATGTTGAGGCAACTATCCCAACATCTCAAGCATCAAGTCAATACAATGTGCAGCACAAGGAGTCCAGTAAAGGTGAGGCCTCTTCTCCATTAACATTCTTCCTGCAGTTTTGTATGCACTTGCATTATCAGTAATAACTTGTACTACTAAGGCATCTCCCACTTCCTCCACAACTTCATCCAACATTTCAAACAATAATTGTGCATCCTTTACAAAGCCTGAAGCATCTACTGATTTGAGAAAAACTGTTCCATATGGATTATTGACCAAGAAATTAATAATACTTCTATGTCGAATATCTGACCAACCATCTGACATTATTGTCACTCCTGTCTCAATCCAAGTCTTCTTAACATCATCCACCATTTTTGAAGTTGTCTTAACCTCCTCATTCAGCATCCAAGTTCTCAGCTCATACATGCTTGGAAGTTGTAATCCTCTTCCATAGCTTCCAACAGATCGTAACATATTGATTTACGACGGACTCCTAACAACATTAAATGGAATCCCATTTTCATAAATGAATCTGGTGATATCTAAACAAACTCTATTCCTGAGTTCTTTTGTAGCTGTAGGAGGCTGAATATCCTGAGTATTTATGTTTTCATCGTTATCAATATTTAGCATAAATATATCCATGGGCCCCCGACTGCCTCGATCAGAAGAAACTAGATGGCTTCCAGTACTTGAACCTTCATGCTGTGATCCATAGTAAGAAGAGTTTCCTATCATCTCTTCTATATTTCTTTGTGTGACCTCCTTTGTGGTAGCAAACTTTTTTAAATAATTTGTACATTCCTTCTTCACCTCATCAGGAACTTTTGCACATAGCCCCACATTGACATGAGTGCAGGCTAGATGATCCTTCAATCTCTTGACGCCACCAGTTATGTGTTTCTCACAGAAATTACATTTCATATAAACATATCCCTTCTTTGCACCTTCGCCTGACACTTCAACTTGAGTTCCATATTTCCATGCAGGATCTTTCCTTCTTGTGCCACTAGTCATGCTAACAATAGATATTTTAACAATTATTTGTACTACCAAATACCAATAATAAAACACATGAATATAAAAATATACCAGTCTGCCGGGGGTCCAAGGGGGCGCTGCCCCCTGGCGGGGAACAAAATTATATTATAAGAGTAATTTTGAAATTATTCTTGTTGTATATGCTCAATATCGAGCGTACCGAGCATGTACCGCTCAGTACCGAGCGTGTACCGAGCATGTACCGCTCGGTACCGAGCGTGTACCGCTAAGTACCGAGCATGTACTGAGCGGTACCGAGTATGTATTGAGCGGTACCGAGCATGTACAATCTGATGAAGCGAGACATGAAGCAAATAACGGGAAGAAAGATCGTTACCTAGCTGTGAAAAAAGAACCTTCGATTACAAGAAGCTGGAGAAGAAGAAGCGAGACATGAAGCAAATGACGGGAAGATTACGGGAAGCAAGAGAAGAAGAAGAAATAAATCGTTACCTTCGATCGCCTCCAGCTATGTTCGAACTTGACCGAACTGTGGTCGTCCAAGTTGGCGGAGTTCGCCTTTCTGTTCTCACCCGAAGCAGAAGCAGGTATGTTACCCTAATACTCGACTCTTATACGACTCTCACCGCTCGGTCTATATACTTACAAATCGAAGCAGTGCCTCGTTTCGCTTCGAGGCGTTACGAACCGAAGCCTACACCCCGTGCGAAATAAGCGCATGCTCCACCGAATCCAACGAGGCGTAAGCCTCAACGCGCAAATGCTTTGCCTTGCCTTAAGTCGCGCCTTAGTGTGTATGCCTCTTCCGCCTTTTTAATCGTTGGTGTCAAGGGTAACTTGCTTCAAAATTTCTTCATTCTTGTTTTGGTTTCTGAATGTGTAAGTGACCTTGAATTGTTAAATGAGGAAGTCTGAGCCGTGTGCTTGGGTTTGTTCCTTCTTATAGACAATTCTTTCATATGAGATCTCTAAGTTGTTTAGTAATGCTGTGTTGTTGCTTTGCTATTACTATTTTGTATGAAATAAAATCACCGTACTCATCTAGATGGAAAAATTTATTCATTCCCACAGCTATGGTGTAGCTTATGATGTAGTATGGAGGGTTCGTTTGCAACTTGGGAATTTTCAAAGTACATTTCCCAAGAAAACTCAAAATATTCTATTTGAAAGGCACAGCCAAAGTAAATATTTACTAAATGAAGCCTAATTGATGCTCTTCAAATTTGCTGGTTCACAAGAAAAAACAAATTAGGCCCTAAACTTAACAGTATTTTCTGGTTTCTTTCTTTATAAATAAACACGCTCCATCTTCCTTTGGACTGATTAAATCTGTATACAATCAAATTTGCATAGTTTACTCCCTCTTCTATTTCATCCCCAATTCCTAAGCTACGGCTCTGTTGCTTCTGCTGTTCTTCTCCCTTCACTATTCTCTCTTTTCTCTTCTCTGATCTACTCCATTTTAATTATTTACAACAACTTCTAGTTATATCTGACCTCTTTCTCTTTATGTTAATTGTCGGTTTTTGTAAGATTGACAATTGAAAATGTTTCTGGTGTAGCAATTTGACAGTATAATTTTACGTAGCTTTAATCATTTGAATAACTTCGTTCTGAATAGGATTTCTTGGTGCATATTTTCAGGCCAGCATATATAGGGAGGAGAAGAATCTCATTGATTTGTATATCATACTCCTTAGATTTTCAAGGTAAATAAACTGTGTGTTTGTCCATAATTCTTTATTTATGCACTTCTCCTTCTAAACCTGCAAATTTTCCAACTTTTTGTTTGGCTCGGTTAGAGCGCATTCGTGATCATTTAATTAACTGATTGAACAAATTTGAATACCTTTATAAATACTTGATTAAGAAATGAACAAACTTGAATATCTTGGTTTTCTATTCGTCTATGATCATGAATAATATTATTTAAAGTTCATGAACAAGCTCGTTAAAGAAGCTCCATAATATACTCATTTAATAGTTGGTTACAAATTTATTTTATATGTGATTGTATGTAAGTCTTATTCTTTTTTATGCTACATTGCTTTTGTGCATGAACTCAAGTTAATTGTTTATGCTCGCTAAAATGCTTGTTTATTACATAGTTCAATTAAATTCTCATTTTTAAGCTCATTATAGTACTTATTAACGGCTCGATAAGGTTTGTTCAATTTACTAACAAACAGCTTGATATTATTGCTCATTAATAGGCTAAATAAGACTTATTTAGTTAGCTAACGAGTTGAGCTCAAATCAAGCTCAAACAACCATAAATTTAAAAGAATCGAGTTTGAACACTACTACAAATACTTAAATCAAGCTCCATCGCTAGCTCAAATAGGATTTTGGCAAATGAACTCATGCTTGAAAAAGCTCTTGCTTGATTTGGCTCAGTTCATTTGCAATCATATTTTAATCATCTTAGGCTATTCTGCTTATAATATCTTCGTTCATATTCTTATATGATCTTCATGAAATATTAAGCATTTTTCTTCATGTTAATATGCTAAGGTGTTTGAATACCACTGATCTTGCAGTCTGATGTGTGAAACAATACCTTCACATCGAGATTATCAGATCCTGCTTTCGAAAGAGAAAGCTGCATTTAGGAAGGTTAGATCACTCATTCTCTTTTCTGCTCATAAATTTTCTAGTACAAGATTTTCATTATAACTAAAAAACAAGCTTATTTTTACTACACATATTGATCCCTTATTGATTCCAATTACCATATCTTAGAAATTGCTTGATGTTATTAATGAGCTAGAAGCTCTAAAGCCACTTGTGCAACATCAAGTTGATGAAATCAATAAGGGGAGTACGCATCGAACTATTGAATTGGACAAGAATTCTTTTGATCCTGGTAGAAAGCAGCTCTCCTCAAGTTCTTTTTCCATGCAGGTTCTTTACCTAATAAATCCTCTTTTCCATTTTTAGATTCGCTTCATTACCTTAATCTGTTATCTTTTTCTTTGAATGTATTCATTTTATGAAGCTTTGCTTCGGTAAGTATCATTCTTTGACTGAGTTTGCTGGCAATTTGTATCTTCTGAATTTTTACAGATATTTTGATATCACGTATTACTGTCCATTTACCTCACCTACTTATCTTGGTTTTGCTTCTTAAACTGCAGCCGCCTACGCGATTTGCATCTGATTTATTACAGAAGAAGACTATGGAAAGAAATGAAGTTAAATGGTCTGAGAATCAGATGGACATGCAATTTAAGAAATTGTATATGCCTCACCTAATTTTTAAACTATTGGAGATACATTTCTGATCCTTTATAATGATGTGAAGAAAAAGTAGTAATATGCTTGTCTGAAACCAAATATCTTACCCTATAGTGTTTTATTCTCCAAAATTACCTTGTGAGAGTATGTTCTCTATTCTGTTATTTGACAAGGATTTCAAGAATCTTGATGTTTTTCCTTTCTATCCTTCTAAATACCTACTTTCTACCCGTTCCATGAACAAAATTCTGTACATGCTCTGGTTTTATTCCCTATTGTAGGTCTAAAAGTATTCGTGTTCATGTGTTTATTGAGTAGCTATGTTTTCCCTGGTTCGTTACCTCTAGATTCAGATCAACCGTGTGAAAAGCAAATGAACAGTTTTCCTATCAAGTTGGTTCCTCAAAATGTTGTATTAGCGAATAAATTGACTTTTAATTATTATTATTATTTTTTTGACAGGACCCTTAATTTGCCTTATCCAAAGGAAGAAACGTTATCCAGACACTCCATTTTAGGCCCTAATGGGCTCCAAGGACAGTGGAAAGGACCTATTTCTGGTATTAGGGTATAAAGCTTTTGTTTTATAAGTTTTTTTTTTCCCTGAAACGTCTACAATTTGAATTGATCATTTACTGCTTACGGATACAGGTTCAATATCCCAGCTACGTTGACTTGGCACAGAGTGAAACTCCTGGGTAAGCGATATGTTTGTGTTTGTACTGATTAAATAATTAAATGGACATTTGGCATCACACTAGTTAATTTTATCTCCCTCAAGTTTTATTTGGGTTTAGAATTATTATTCGACTTCATTTTCATTTTACCTATTTCATCAATACTAGATGAGTTTTCTAACTCAAGGTGCTCTGTTATTTTTAATCAAATATAGGTTAAATCAGGGGGAGCCTTACGACCCTGCCATTTTGCCAAATAGCCATTTGAAAGGAAGAAATTCTGTTATGGATTCTGTTCTATCTCTTGATGATGGAAGTTGGCCAATTTCTGGTGAAGGGTCCTGTTCTTTGGCCACAAATAATACAGAAGAAGAATTTTTACAGTTGAATATTAGACAACCATCTATTCCTCCTGTTTTTGCTGAGGTCCACTCAGAGTCATGTTCTATATCTCCATCAAAAGTGGCAGATCCGAGGCCAGGGCTGCCAAAACTTACACATGAGGGAGATTCTAAGACATATCAGAAATTACATGTAGTAAGATTGATTACCTTGCCTTCTTACCGTGTACATTTAGAGAAAATGAATTTATTTGTGTTCTTGGGCATCTGAAGGCACAATAATTTAGTATCTTCATATTAAGTTACGCTTCCATAAGTCTCTCCATCGTGGTAATATTTGATTTTAAGAATTATGTATTGGACAGCCTGTACAAATGTTGGAATGTTTCTTGAAGCTTGCTGAGGGAAACACCACAAAAAATCTAGAGACATGTGGAGTTCTTGCAGGCTTACTAGTAAGTAATGCAAAATGTCATCATAAGTTGAATGATTTACAAACTAATTGAATCTTATTGTGGAAATGTTGTAGAAAAACAGCACGTTTGTTGTGACAACACTAATAATCCCAAAGCAGGAGTCAACATCTGATTCGGTATTCTATGCTGCCAAACTTGTAGCTTTTATCTATATATGTTTTATATGCCTTCTTTAATGTTTTGAGATTATGTTGCCACCATTTGCATGCTTTGTAATTCCTATAACGACTTGCTTAATCGATTACAGAAATCTGCAGGTGCACAAAATTTGCTGGGGTTAATTGTTGCTGATGTAACTTTATTGCATTTTTTATTGTGTATTGATTTCTTTATGATCTTTCTTTTGCACATGTTATTCTTTGCCACTGTTAATGGTTGCTTATATGTTTTTTCAGACAATTTATGATTTTTTATATGTTTTTCAAGTTCAACCATGTTCATGTAAATACCATTCTAGCGTGTGAATTCCATCTCTATATGAATTTTCAATACTATTGGATGCGACAACCATTGAGGGGATACATTTTATTGGAAATTAATATTTTAGGTAGTAAAGTTGGCCCTTTTAAATGATATTCTGTCATAGTTGGTTGTGCTTCTTCAATTATGACCTTTAATTAAGAGTTGTAAAATTGATTTCATCAGCCAATAAATTATCTAGACGCATTTGAGATGTGTGTAAGAATTACAAGAAACGTTTTGTCCCAAAAATTTCCATATGTTTCAATCAAAAGAAAATATATGATTAACAAATGGCATGTGAAGTTAATGTTAGTCGTTTGGAAGTATCCAAACAGTATTGGGGTTTGGTAGGTGATGCGGACATCGGCACGAAAATCTGACGCATCTATCACAGGAGGCGTCGTAAATCGACGGCTTTGATTTAAGTTGTCATTTATGAATTATTTTCTGCATTTTAGTTTCTATTTTATGTTATTTCCTGTTTTACCCTTAGGTTAATTTATTTGAGTGTTGTAGCCCGAGGGGCAATTTTGTAATTTTTTTTTTATTTTCTCATGTTGTGGCCTATATATATGGCATTTAGCTATTGTAAGAGGATGGTGAATTTGATATGAAAAATTTTGTATTCCACACTTTGTTCTTGGGAGAGAGAGTGAGATTCCTATGAGAGGAATCGAAGTTGTCACCAGCCGCAGGATGGGTCCGGGCTCGTGAGTTGAAGTCCCTTGGAGAAGGGCAAAGCATCACCCGTCAGTCTTCAGAAGAGTCTGAGGCTCGCGGTTCTTGTCTTCTACCTTTCGTTTTATCTTTGTTTTTTCTTTTGTTCCTTGTTGCGTCATCCTCTACCTCCGTCCACCATCGTCGTCTCCATTTCCACCATAAGCCGCCGGCCACCTCACCCGAATGACCACCACAAAACCGCCGGCCATGGTCCCCTAGCCGCCGGCCTCATCTTTGCCCCCCCCTCTCTACTTAGATTTCCTAATTAGGAGTGCATGATATTAGGAATTAATTTGAAATTCAAATTGTTCAAAATTTGAAATTCAAATTTCTTTCCTAATTTAGCTCACCTATTTTGGAAAGTGCTCAATTGAAATCATAAACCCATGACAAATTTTGGATTTCAAATTTGAAATTTGAAATTTTTCTTAATTGGGTTTGATCCATATTTGGAAGGTTTTAACTCTCCAATTCAAAATTCAAATTTGAATTAGGAGTTAAATGCCCCCTCAATTTCCTCCCATTAATTCCCCAATTAAAGCATTAATGGCCTCTTAATTTAAAATCAATTTTCAAATTAATCCCCCCCCCCATTTTCATTCAAATTTGAAATTAATTTCAGGATTTGAATTAATCTCTCTCTCCTCTCTCCCATGAGATTTTAATTTGAATTAATTCCCAAATCTTCCATCAAAGCTTTAGGAAATAATTCAAAATCCTAATCTCCTCAAATTCTACTTCAGCCGAAATTTTTCTCTCATGTAATTCCTTCAATCAATTTACTTAATCTCCTCCTGTGGAATAAATTCAGAATTCCTACCTCATAGTAGCCGAAAATTGTCAAGCCCAAGTCTCCAATTAATTTCCAAAATCTGAGCTCAGGGATTAGGAAATAATTCCCTAATTTCCTCCTAGCTTACCGCCACCTTTTATTGGGTTTTCCCACAATTCTGCCCACGGGACAGTGCTCCTCTTTGGGAAAAATTGGAGAGCCAACCTGCTGTTGGCCGAACCTTCAAGGGCCCATCTTGGGTTGCTTCTCTACCCACCGTCTCTCTTCACCATCAACTCCTCACTTAAGTTTTAAAACTCACCTCTTCTTTCTCAAGCCCAATTCTTTCAAGAGTTAAACCTGAAATCTTCTCAGGTTTTGGGCAAAGAAATCAATATTTCCTTCAGATTTTGGAGAGGAGTTTCCTCTCCCTAGCAAAGTTGCCTTCGTTCTACATCAGTAGGTGTCCGACATACATGGTCTTGAGCAAAGTTTTCTGTAAATGTAGGGATTTAGTTAGATAGAGATTGTTTGGAGTTCTTTTGAGGTACTGATCAAGGCTTTGGAGTATTTGGAGGGAGCAGTGTTGGGTGGGAAAGGTGCTCTAGGTTCAGAGCAGAGCTTAAAAAGGAATGATGCGACCAAAGAGATTGATATCAGTTAGATTTGTCATGTTTCATGTCTATTTCAAATTGCATGACAATAGGGCTTTCACCTATATGCTTTTGAAAGAAATACTTGGCTTCATGGTTGTTACTCTTTTATAATGATATTTAACATAATTTCAATACTATTTTTTGCTCTATTTTACTTGGGGGATTATTGCAATCAATTAATTGAACTTGTGCGTTTTAGCTTTTAGCTACTTCGTTCTCTTTGGGATATACAATATTTTACAATCATCATTTTTTTGCGGTGCTAGAGAGAAGATCCTAATAGGACACATGCTTTTACAAGTTTTGTTTGTTTTTTCCTCCCGCCTTTGAGGTTTTGAAATTAATTTTCAGTGTCAGACAACGGACGAGGAAGAGATATTTAATGTTCAAGATGAGCGCTCACTATTTCCACTTGGCTGGATTCATGTAAGTTTCTGACATAACTTTTTTTAAAACAGTTGTTCAAGCAATTATTTTAATGCTAAATGTTGCACATTCTCTTCGTATCTGGAGTATTATTATGAAAAATTTTGTTTTGTGTGCTTGAATCTGATTCCCTTAATCATGTTTTTTATTTATTTGCTTCCGCAGGCGATATAGAGTTAAATTATTATGTTATTTTTTTATCACATGATTGTGTTTTTTTTTACATGATTGTGGTTTATCTTTAATGAGTTTAAGCCTGACATTTTCAGTAAAAAACATATTTCTATGATCAGATTGTCTGAAAATGGAGTGTTGTGTAGACCTTTTGATTGAAATTTCCTTTTATGTTTGTATTTTTCTTCGCTTTAATATTACTTGATCTCTTCTTCTTTTTTTCTAAAGGTCGAGTTCTTGAATGTGTGAGGATCGAAGAGAGAATAAGCTTTGAAAGGGAAGAAGGTACTCGGATTCTTGAAGAAATCAAGGGATTAGAGAAACAGGGATAGTGGGTTAAAATTAAAGAATTTTCAATGAAGAGAGAAATAGTACCCTAGGGAATCATGTTTGAGAGGTGGAGCTTAACAAGAACATCAAGGTGGCGCTAAGGAATCGATTGGGTCCATTGATGACTATTGTATTTGGTTCAAGTGTCTCAAACTCAGTTTTTATGAGTCTGTTTGGCTTGATTGAATCTATTTATGTTGGATTAGGTCAATTGGGCTTAGCCATCTTGCTTGGTGAGTTAACCACGATCAATTGGGCTAGGTTAGGAGCAAAAAAGGCTTAATAAGAGCCACCCAAGAGCTAGTTAGGTTAACCAAATCCTAATTGGGCTTGAAATGAGCTAATTGAGCCATGTAATGCCCAATGGAGCTCAATCAAAGGCCAATTGGGACACCTGAAACCTAACTAAGCAAGTTAAAGGCCAAATTTGCTCAACCTGGGATAATCTAGGTGCAATTAGGTTGATCATGCTTTATAGACTAATTTATCTTTAACCCATGTCAGTAATAACTAGAACCCAATTGAGTTGACTGGGGTCTTGGTTGAGCCACATTACTCGAGTCAGCCTTACCTGATGAATTTATCAGGTTGACCTATTAGATTTGCCGAGTGTTAAGGTTTAATTGAAGGAAGTTAGGATTGAATTTGGTCAATTTAGCCAAGTTAGGGTTCATTTGGGTCAATTAAGACTAAGGTTGATGTCTTTCTTGAATTCAACCTACCATAGGGTTGGTTGGCTTGAGGACTTTAAGCCTAACCTACCAAGGATAGGGCTAAACCAATCTGTATGATCGGACTATTAGCTAACTAAAGGGGCAATCACTCTTGGATTTTTTTAGTTAAATAACATGCTTAAGTCCATAAACCTTTAGTAGCTTAATTGTATTATACTTAACATAATGTAATGAAATATTAATTGATTCTCCCAGTATCCTGGCCAATTGAATAACATTACCCAATGTATGGAGTGTCTTCCGGATCAACAAAGCAAAAAACACGCCTTTTGGAGCGGAAGATAGTACTCTAATGGATTAAGCTCCATCTAAAATCTTGGAAAATAAAGAGAGAAAGCAAAGAGAGATTAGGATATTAGAAAGGGCTCCTATCTTGAATGTTTTGTAGGCTGTTGAATGAATCAAACAACCAAATTAAAAAGTGGGATTGGGAGTTGGGTAAAAAGAATACAATGAGCAATACATAGGCTGAATCTAGGACAACAAGAAAAACATGAGTCACCAAGAAACAACAAAATATGAATTAGCAACAAAAATATATATAAAACTATAGGAATTGGTGAACATTTAACCTTTTCAAATTTATCATTTTAAAGCCGCTATTTCTTAAATTTATTATATTCGTTTATCATCACTAATATGGCATTTCGCATGTGGACTGTGATATTTGTGTTGTCTTTCTTTAGTATTTTCCCTTTGAAGGTTTGAGACAAAGACACTACAAAATTAAATTGACTTTTAGCACAAAAATTTGACATGTAGCGCATTCAAATTTGATATAGCACAACTATGATTAACTTGTGTTTGACTTTTATTCTTCATTATGTTTCTTAATTGGTTATAGGAAAGTAAGCCAATCTATTATATTAAATTTTGCTGTTTTAATAATTTAATTACATATTGAAGCAGTTTTAATTCTATGGAAATTTTTATTCTATCAACTCAAAACAAAAGATTCAGCTAGGCCTAAAGCTAGAGGAAGTTAAATTGGCTATAGTAATTTATCATGGTTATGAAGTCCATTATTAAACAAAAAATTAATATTGTTACTAATTTCTACTAGTCCTATATTAAATAAGAAATTAATGTGATTATTAAATGAATATTCTATTTTAAAGTATGCCTCTATCTCATAATATTTAGTTTTGCTTTTCTATGTCTATGATATTATAATCAAATTTACTTTCATGTGTTTATTTTATCGCAATCATTTTATTTTTAAGACTTCTTGCAATATAAATATATTTCAAAGATCATGATAATAGAACTTTTTTTTATTGATTTTCATCTTTAATTAATTTAATTATGAATAACTACATAATGCTTAATTTCTTTTGCCAAATTCACTATTAAGATTACTTGCATGGGACATATATATATATATATATATATACACACACACACACACACACACACACACACACACACACACACTTGTTCAATCAAACTTTGAGCTAGCCTTGGCATACTTTAGTTCATCTTGAAATGAATTTTGATTTCTTTTTTGCTTCTGTCATTTTACATGTTAAAAATCTTAATCAAGACTAACATCAAAACATAGGATCACCTTTGCAACAGTTTTAAGTATTGAAACTCTCTTTGGAAATAAACAGCTTAACATCTCATCCAAATTCTTGAAAGCTCCAACAATCAGGCCAAATATCTCCTTTCATTATATTATCATCATATGGAGCATCTGGTGTTGTTATTCTTGTTATTTCACTAAGACAAGATTCAATGGAAACCTTCACATCCATGTTTGAGTGCCCAAGAAGATCTTTGGCAATCAATGCCTTCAAAGTAGGCAACATTGAAGTAGATGTAGATTACTCCATTCTTGACAATAAATTTTTAGCTTTATCAAGAAGTAGGTAAAGCTGTTGTAAATCGAATGAAGGAGACACCAGCTTGTTTTCGATGTTTTTGACCACATCCTCCAACATTAAATCATCAAGTGACATTTGCACAGATGTGCACAAGTGAGCTGTAGGTAGGACAATAAGGCTCCAAGCTCTTGGTCCCTTGCAGACGCGCACAAGACTACTGATCTATGCGTTCGGATCTTCCAAGGCATGTACGTAGAAAAACTCTTGCACGACTCTTCCCGACCTCGGTTCTGCTTCCGCGCACATAAAGGCTCGATCTCCTTCGCACATACGAGGGTTCATGCTTGCTCCTCTCCGATCGGCTTCCAGGAAGATACACACAAAGCAGATGACCAAGAGGAACACCACTCCTCTCTCGATTGCACGCATGGACGTAGACTGAGCCCGGTGCCACTGTTCCCAAGAGGAGGTCCGGGCTGTTGTCCAGACCCACGTAGGAGGAGGTCTTGTGCTCGACTTCTCTTGCTTCTGGTCAGTCGACTCTGGACGTCATATGCAAGAACGAAGACCAAGCCCAATGTCGTTGTTCCCTGGAGGTCCTGGACGATGTCTAGATGCTCCTAGGAGGTCATGCGCTCGACTTCCCTCAATTTTTCTCAGTCGACTCTGGACATCACATGCAAGAACGAAGACCAAGGCCGATGTCGCAGTTCGCAGGAGGTCCTGGTTGCTGTCCAGACGCACGAATTTTTATCCTGACCACTGTCCAGACGCATGATTTCTTGTCCTGTGCAGTGACACGTACACAAGAGGAGGCATTCACTCGGCTGCACACTGTTCTGTTCCTGACGCATGCAAGAGGAACCCTCCCACTCGATATCTCCTTAGTTTTGGACGCACGAGAGACTCCCGTTTTTGCTTCTTCTGGCCTCAGGCACGAAACAGAGGGCACGAGCGGTTTGGATTGCTCGACTCTCGTTTGATCTCCAACAGCAATGAAGGCCACTTGCTTCTCTTTGCTTCTTTCGATTTATATATCCCAGCAATTTCGGTAATGATGGTTGGTGGAAGGATCAATATTCTCTTAGAATTCCGACAATAAAGGCTAGTGGTGGAAATCTGGCTTTGATTCAATGTTAAATTCATAGAATTGGAGAGGGAAATGGCTTTCAATTTTATTACGCAAAACTATCCATATTTATAGATCTATACAAGATATCTAAATAAAGAAACAAATAAATATGGAATCATGCATAATTGTCATAATATAATCCTTCATAAATCAGCCACCTGAATATGGAAGGAGATTGGTGTGATCCAGGTGAACCTCCCATGGATTCTCATCATGGCCATGGGATCAAGGGTCAATGGTCATCTGGGATTTAACAAAAATTGACGTGATCTAGATGAGTCTCTCACAGATCCTCATGCTATCCTTAGGATCAAGGCCTTATGGGACGGCTGGGATTTAGCAGTAATTTTATTTGGTATGAAATAGCATAAATTTTTTTACTCTCATGGATTTGTAAAAGTTAATCCGTATGTGTAATGGTCATGAAGTTGGAGGGCCAAGTATTGTTCTTTTAACAAACAAGGACTTAAAGGAGGGGATAAAGTTTTTCCTTGAAGTAATGTATGATGTTGGTGCTTGAGAATATTTTGATCAGTTCATAAAATATATTGAGCAACTGCATGCCTGCTTTAAGCAACCTTATGTTGTTTTGAGTGTTATTTTTGTTAGTTTATTTAAACTTTCATTGTATCTGCCTTGCAGCAACTCTAAGCTAACATTAGTTTTAGTAAAATGGTTTTGTTGATACTTCATTGTGGCTAATAAGTGCTTACAAGTGTATGATTGCTCCTCTACCTCTGAAAGGTTATTACTTTTGTTGTTTAGATCAGTGCCCGTTTTTCTTTGATCTTGATAACTTATTTGGAAACAACGAGATTTTACCGGCTGCTTGTCTTTAATCTAATTGATTTAAATTATCAGCTAACAGTTTTTTCTCTTTGTTTGTTTAATTTGTCTCCATTTTTACCAGACACACCCAACACAAACCTGCTTCATGTCATCAATCGATCTTCACACTCATTATTCGTATCAGGTAATGATGGAAAGTAAAAGATTTTCTTGCCGGCTTAAAATTATTTTGAATATATGGTAAATGGTTTCTTTCAATTAATTTTGTTATCAATTGTTTGGGTAGCATTATAATGCTATTTAGCTATTTGGAGAAATATATCATAAATGATTGTAACTTTTAAGTATATGGCTTTGTTCTGATTTAGGGTATACAAAGGTAACGAAAACTTTTATCTACAAATTTATTTTAAATCCCACGTTATATCCGGTCACTCATTTTTTCTTCCTAAGTATTTTACATTTAATTTTTTTTTTTTATCCTACTGCGGCATCATCTGATTCTCTTTTCTAGATGCCTAACCATAACCTCGTATTTCAATAGGTGTTACCGACTCTCTCCAATAGTCATTTACATTATCATTTGTAACTTTATTTGACTCCTTCAGAACAATCACTTCTTGCATATCCAGGGCATGTTTGGTTGTCCTTAGGTGAGAGGAATTGACATTTCTAATTTCTATATGAAGGCACTTCTTAAAAGATTGCTTCGGCCAACAAACAATAATAAATGTAATTTTTTTTCTATTATTTGTTATGATGGTTTATATATATATATATATATATATATAGCGATCCACTTGTTGGGGCTCGTGAGAATGTGAAAAAGAGGGAGTGAATTGAGAGCAGTGAGGGAAAGAGAGACAGTTTCCTAGGAAAAATGAGGAGTTATTGCTGCTTCCCGGGCAGGAGGAATGTTGGCACCTCATGGTTTTATTTTTAGGGGATGTTGCAAATAGAATTTTTAACTAAAAACATTCAAATGCTCGATATCCTCTGGATAGCTATTAAAACTCTTCTTTCATTTATTTATCTTTTTATATTGGGTCTAATGTTCCAAATATATTATATGATTTTTTGTTTAATTAACAGATTATGCTTCCTGAAGCAATTGCGATAGTTATGGCTCCAACTGATACAACAAGGTATTTATCTAATCTCTCTACTCAAAGAACACATTTGTTGCATCAATAGAATTGAATGATAATCTTTGCCTTCTTGGTTTGAAGAAAAGTCTTTCTTTATGGCCACAAAGGCATCAAGCGTAGTCTGTGAATTTCAATGATGTTAGAACTCCCTTAATAGCCATCCAGGGAAATCCTCTACTTTTTATATTCATAGTATTGACCCAATGTTATGATAACGTTCAAAGTTTTGTTTAGATCAATTATTAAATTGGTTTTGATAATATGGAAATCAAACACCAAACCAACCAAATACACACCCCTAATACTTGTAGCTAAGTCCTGTATACATATATATACCACACAATTTATATCGAATTACATACTGAACACCTCATATAACACCAAAATCCTTAAATCATATTAAAAATATCATTAATATTAATTTTCTAAAGAGATACATATTTTTATGCCTATATTTTAAGGATTAATTTTAAACTAAGTACTGTTTAAAATTTAATTACGTTATTTACCAATGTTTTTAAAAAATTTAAAAGTCGCCAAAGTTTCCCATTTGACGGGCGACTAGTTATTAAAGGTAAGTCGTCCGTCAAACGAGCAACTTATATGAATTAACTTAAAAAAAAAAAATAGATCAATCAATCAATGTTATATTTCTGAGATATGTTTTACAAGTGTACAATATCGGTGGCAGCTTTGGTATTAATTGAGTTGTAAAGTTGCAGGGAGCAGTCACGTAAAGTTTTCTTATTAAATCAATATGTATTATCAAATCAGATATGGATGTTTGTGTTGTCTTGTCATATAGTCTGTAGCATGTAATATGATTAAATTATTTTTATTATTTAGTTTAAACCATTTACATGTGATTCGGAGGCTACATAAGCTGCTGATAGAGAGCTTCCTTGGATGAGTAGGAGCTGTATCTTGTAGTCTTTAATTTTTTTCTATAAGAGTTGTGTAACTTCTTATACATAACTCATTTATGTATTCGCCGATTATGGAAAAGATTCGAAGAATCCCCATGAAGCAGATGATTCAAGAGGGAAGCAATCAGTTGAAAGAAAGTTTAACGCTATTTACTGATGAGAGCCTTAAAGCAAAGACAAAAAATAATGAAATATTTCTTTGTGTTATGCATTCTTGGAGCGAAGATGAAAGATTGTTTATTGTGACATGTCCATGATGAAGTTATGAAAATAAAGTTATACCGGGCTGGTAATGATCTTAGAGACATGGGGTGGAGATATTTGTAGCAGCGGTTCATAGAACATGATGGACATTTGGTTTCGTTGGACATACTAAAGGGCTGAATTCGTGAAATCGGGTGTGATAGAGAAGGATCAGTTGAGGTGGTCGTTGAAAAGTCAATGGTTGATGTAGATCACTGTATTATGTACCATAAATGGTATCATGTACACGATGAATGGCTGTTAGAGTTATACAAGAAGCTGATGGTAGATGTTGTGCAAGGAAAGGAGTTTTTGAATGGAGGAGATTGACAGTATATTCAACAAGAATTTGAGTACAACTTTAAATGTTGTCTAACTCAAACACAACTCCAAGCTCGCCTAGACATGCTAATTAGAAATATGTGATTTCATCTTTTTTTGTTGATGTCATCAGAAGTGTTTATGTTTATTCCCCGTTTTACTATTAAGCCCGTGTTATGTTGTATTTTTTTATTCTTAATTGTCTTTTAATTCATCATGAATGAAAGCTACTTTGGTATTTAAAATAGAACAAAGCACATGAAAACTGAAAAATGGCGAAGGTATATGAAATAGAACAAAGAAGTAGTATATAATCCATATCAAAAGAGTACAAGGTGAACATCATAAATATAAATATAAATAAAAATATCTAGAATGTACCAAATACATATCAGTGATGCCTCCTCTTATGATGATGTGGTATCGCATTGCTGGCAGGAGTAAAATGTTGAGGTCCGCGCAAAGGTCTAGCACGTAGGTGGTGCTGCTCATCGACAATGTCCTTTGCCTTTGTGGTGGATGCCTCGGGCAAGTATGAAGGTAGAAAATCGGGAGTAAATGCAACCTCAATGTTTGGTAGTGTAGGAATCGTAAGTGATGGGCCCTCATCAGCGTAAGAGGAAGGTCCAACATCATATGGCTTTACAAGTACATTTGCTGGGCTAAATGCTGTCTGCTGATTGTCAGTATCCTCGAAGTACTGATCATCATTAATATATATTTATTGGCGCAAGCTGCGACATAAATCCCCTACAATGTTGATGTCCTGCTACATAGTGGTGTCCTCAGTCCCGCCAAAATAAGAATGTAATCTGCTCTCTACGCTGAGAAAGAAATCCCTTTGTAAGAATTCCAATAATTCGTTATGTTATGTAAAAGTAATAAGTTTAACTTGAATGTGCTAGTTATACGCACCATATGCCGCTCAACTGGAGCTTTAGAGTAGTACATTGTAGGGGGGGGGGGGGGTCCATAGGCGCCTTCACCATATAAAGCGTGGCCATGATTTGAACCACCTCAAGTACTGTCGAACATCAGAGTCGTCGTGGTAATCACAAGTACTGCTGAAACAATAAATGCCATTTTGCTCTCCCATAGGGCAATGTGTCGTGACATCCATATTCCCTTAGATAGAAGGAAAATATGGGCAACCTGAGCTCGAATCTCTGTGGTTTACGGCTCCCATGTCACATACATTGTTGGAAGCAAATTGAGGATATTAGGATTAGTATTACAAATATAAAACCTTAATGCAACAACCAAAGATACATGACTATCAATCAAACCGTCAAACTCATCTCTATATATTGCGATATTCCCAGTCGGTAAGTGCCTTAGCGATCCTCGTTCCATGTGGTTAATTTAATATTACTTGTTACAAGAACCATATAAAGTACAAATGGTATCGTTACATACTTACATGTGAAAAATTTCATACCTAACACCTACACAGACTGTCAAGCTGAGATGGGTTGGCATATGAAGTGAAGGTCTACCCACATGAACATGCTCTGACGCCCATATTTGCAATAATTGAATGCAGTCTGCTATGTTTCCCCTTTTAGACCACTCCGACTCCTTATATAGATGAGCCAAGATAACACCTCCAAGTGAGTAGGTCCTGAAAATTGGAATATCCTCCACTAACGGCAAGTACTGCAAATGAATCTCAAATCCTAAAATATCCGGTAAAAGGTGGCATCCAGTCATGAATAATATATATGCACACACATTTCTCCAGAAATCCATCTCTGATAGGTCAGGATAGGAATCCCTCCAGAAAGCCCAATACAACCACCTGAGTGGAACACACATCTGAGCATGAGCTTGCCCATTCTGAATTTTGAGCTTATGCGTTGATCGAAGGGGGCATAGTACACTATCAAGATCTGGGTGAGAACCTAACAAGTTATCATAACCATTAGGCCAATACTCCACCTTCTACTTGTACCAACCACGTTGTGTCCAATAAGAGCGGGGCCATCCACCTGAATACCTAAAATTATAGAGACATCTTGCAATGTGATCGTCATCTCTCCAACTGGCAAGTGGAATGTGTTCGTCTGTGGTGACCATCTTTCCACCAAATCTTTCAATAAATGATGATCCATCAATATTGACCTCATATGACTGACACAATCTAATCCAACAAATCTTAATGCATCTATGAATCTTGGACAATTAATTGGCCAATCTAGTACCATATGCAGATAGGAAGCAACCTCAAGTATCGTGCCCTAAAATACATATTTTTACATAACAGTTAGAAGGGATAAATATATTGACTAAACAAAAAAAAAAAAAACCTTTTTTTTCATACCTCATATGGATGAGGGGCTTGGTGGCTACCACAGAGTAAAGCGATACTAGGATGTATGTTATGTACAGCTGGTTGTGTGGGCTCCTCCACACGAGTTTAATGACTTTTGGGGGCACTGTGCTGCCCTATCAGGAGCGGTTGACATGATGTCTGAGAGAAAACATCAAGCATTTAATAAGCATGTAGTTATGTAATACTAAAAAAATAAAATAAATGAAATGTATTATATGCCAAAATAAATAAAAACCATGGTTTAAAATTGCGCAATATGAGGCTCGCATTCAGGCCCACCTTTGCGCAATTTCAGTAAAAAACGTCTCGATGCTTACGCCTCGAGTTTTTTTATGAGGCTTGCACCTCAAATTGGTTGAGGCCCGCCTAGCCTCACGCTGTATATATTAAAACTTACATAAATCTTGAAGTAAATGCCCGACATTGGACTCTATAGGAGAGGAGGAAGGGGAGAGAGCAGTTCATCATAATGATGATTCAAATGAAGAACCCCTTAGTGATGACAGTACTGATGACTTATGAGTTCTTATGTGATATGTCATTGCTATTTATTTTTTGAAATTTGAATTATATGTTAATGAAAAGAATACTGGGATTTGGGAAAGATAAATTTTGAGTTAAACTATATTTCATGTTGTCTTATTATAAGGATATTTTGATTTCACTTCATATCTTATGCTTTTTTATGTTTTATATTATTCACTCATTAGTATATAAAAAATTTATCATTTTATGTTTACGCAATCTTTTGATTTTGAGGCTTACGCCTCAAAACGCCTTGAGGCTTACGCCTCGCCTCACGAATGAAAAACGCCTCAATACCCGAATACGCAATTTTAAACATTGATAAAAACAGATAACACATGAGATTACATAATATGACACAATTTATGTTACACAAGCAAAGACGTTACCTAGTAGTAAAAAACGTCTCGATGCTTACGCCTCAAGTTTTTTTTATGAGGCTTACGCCTCAACTTGGTTGAGGTCCGCCTCGCTTCACTGGCTCACACTATATATATTAAAGCTTACATAAATCTTGAAGTAAATGCCCGACATTGGACTCTATAGGAGAGGAGGAAGGGGAGAGAACAGTTCATCATAATGATGATTCAAATGAAGAACCCCTTAGTGATGACAATGCTGATGACTTATGAGTTTTTATGTGATATGTCATTGCTATTTATTTTTAGAAATTGGAATTATATGTTAATAAAAAGAATACTAGGATTTGGGAAATATAGAATTTTGAGTTGAACTATATTTCATGTTGTTTTATTATTGGGATATTTTGATTTCACTTCATATCTTATGCTTTTTTATGTTTTATATTATTCACTCATTAGTATATAAAAAATTTATGATTTTATGTTTACGCAATCTTTTGATTTTGAGGCTTACGCCTCAAAACGCCTTGAGGCTTACGCCTCGCCTCACGAATGAAAAACGCCTCAATACCCGAATACGCAATTTTAAACATTGACGCCTAAGGCGAAGTAGGAAAACTTATAAGTACCCGTACTTGGGAAACAATTGTGTTTTCAAATAGGTATTGTAAAAGACCTATACACGCCTTTCTTGGCGTGGTGGGGGACGAAGATTACGGCCGCGGCGTCCAAGGACACTTACCATACACGTTTTTCTTAGCTTGGTGGGAATACCTCGTTTCCTGTAGTTTCCCCCAAACGGGGGAGATGTTGGGAGCCTCTCAAAATTTTGTCTGAAAACGACAAGAACTTGACAAAATAGGGAACCGAACTGGTGATATTTTGAACAACATTGAACTTGAACCAAACAAAGAATCTGAACTAAGCTTAAACGAATTGAATTTGAACAAAATGCATAATGATTCAAACTCAATGTAAGCACAAGGATTTGAACTTGATTGGAATATTGAAAGGACTATCATTTTAGATGGAATGCCAACAGATATATGCAATATTTGTGGACCAAGGAATTTGAATGAATCATAGAAGATGTGGACTTGAATTGAACATTAAATGAACTAAATGAAAACTTGAATTCAAATTTGACTATAGATGGCTCAGACTCAAATTTGAATTGGAATCAAATGGCATTGCACTTAACTTGAATCAGAATTTGATTAAATGAATAATCAATATAGGGATTGATTTGAATCGTAACATTAAGCTCTCAATGGAGGATAAAGAAGTATCATTTTGATTTGAAAGCAAATACTAAATGAACTTGTGGAGAATGCCGAAATGGATTTCAATATATAACAAATGACTCATGGTAAATCAACTCTCAATTACAAGCAAACATGCTAAGTGGCAATGGATTTGTACATTACATAATGAACTATTCATGAATGATGATAAGAATTATACAACTGGTGAGGATCAATAATACATCATACACATAAAGCCTTATATGCAGGTGGAAGAATAGAACTTATAATCTGAACGTTGTAGTTTGTGGAAAGACAAGGGCAACAGACCTTGATGAAAGTACATACACTGTTACTAGATGTTATTCCACAAGCAACATCAGGAGAATTGCAATGAACATAGATATTCACAGTACTATAAGATTCATGATGAATGTTTACAAGCGACTGTAGAAGACTTGTGAGTGTCCATGAATGACAATGAAATGTATACAAATGAATACATGGCTTGTGAACACAAATAATACTCCATACACAAGTGACTATAGGAGACTCGTGAGTATTTGTGAACACAGATATGTATACAACATATCATCCGCAGGCGATAATAGTAAATGCACTACGTATGTGATAGGTCTTGTGAATACAGATGTACATCAAAGATGCTATCTATAAGCAAAAATGTGAAAGAATTGCAGTAAGATCAAATACTTGACGACAACAAAAGAATGGTTACATATATAGTGGTGTGCCTACTATTCCAACCATCTCAAGGATTGCAACAATTATTTTAGGAGTGGGTTTCTCACATGGTTCTCCTAGACATTCTGATGTGCCTCCAATTGTGCAAATATTAGTTTGAAACGGTGGCCC
Organism: Dendrobium huoshanense; assembly: GCA_016618105.1. Lineage (NCBI taxonomy): Eukaryota > Viridiplantae > Streptophyta > Magnoliopsida > Asparagales > Orchidaceae > Dendrobium > Dendrobium huoshanense. Next base: position 11,691,520 of record CM028347.1, on the reverse strand, counting down.
CTGATTTTGACGCATAAGGCATCAGTTAGGACATAGTCGTCCAAGATTGAAATGATTGATTCTTTATTTAAGTCAAGAACAAAAATTAATAATGATGAAATAAGCAAGAAATCACTTATTGATTCCTATACGAGTTATGGGAAGAGAAAACCAAATCAAATCATTATTAAGTGAGTGAGTCTCAGTTCAACCAGGTTCTGAACATTGAGTTGGATAAGATTATTGAGGCTTGCAAGTTTCTTAATGAACGATGTTCGTGCATCTAACATACCTCCTACAAGCAAATATCGAAGCACTACAACAAACACAAACTTCTACGAGATGTCGTAGAAGACCCATCAAATTTCCAAAATGTCGCAGCACATGCACTGTAATGTGTGTACACATATTTACACAAAAAGGGGGGCAAGTGCAATCATACAACTCGCATGGGCCCGACAAGCGTCTTACAGGTACACGTGACGTCTAGGGATGTTGCACGGGTCAATAAATGAACCAAAATTTAAGCCCGATCCTTATACGTGGAAAGATACGAGTCGGCATGAAAGGCCTTCAAGGTCTATGACAAAAGAAATTTATCAGCAAAAACGTAAAGTCTATGGATCCGATCCTTTGTCGACAAGTTAGCAGAGTTGACAAGGTTCAACATAGAAAATGCAATAACCCCATACACACCCCAATAATAGCCATGTTGAACGTATATCATAGCCGGAGGGGTTAATTCCAATTGTTCAAAATGCCCTCAAACTTCCACAAAATTCAAATATTTTCAAGTGATCTTAAAGTCACCCTGATAATGGCCATGTTGACAAAAAAAGTCTCAACCGGAGGGGTTAATTCCAAATATTTCGAAATACCTCCCAAATACCTAAAATACAAAAAATTCCAAAATTACAAATCCAAAATATTTAAAATTGAAATTAACAATCCCATTACTTAAAGCATAAAATTTATTCACCCTCCGCAGTAATTTGTCAAGGTGCACAATTCTGAAAATACTTCGGCTCACAAAGAGTTAGTGTCTGGTCGAGAATATTACTATGATTCATTCTCAAACAGTTTCCTGTCAGCGGGAACGTGGCACGTGTCCTCTAACCAGCAGTTTTGTCTCCAAATGGCACTGCAGGATAAACGGTTATGATCGGGACCCTCTGAACCGTGTGGTTTGCCGCCAAATGACACAACTAAATTACGGTTATGGCCAGAGCCCGTATGCTCTCCAATGGCATCAAATCCTTGAGATATGAATCAAAATGATATAATCGATAGGGCACAAAGCCCTATGTTAGCTAAGGTGGATTCAAATTTATTCCCTTAGACAACTACCCACCCCAGGTCTACAAGGTACCCTCAGACGATGCAACCCATGGATGCCGACAAGGTTCTTTCTGTCAGGTTGGTTCCATTACCTCCTCTGACTAAGTAGACCATGGACCACGATGGTCCGAGATGACGAAATCATAGAATCTTGATTGGGTCCATAATCCATTCCCCCACCATCCTCTTTAAGTGCAGGATGGTGAAATTTTTGATTTTGAATATCAACCCTGCAAATACCCAAATCCATGCTGCTACTATATGTCATATACCACGTATCTCTATGTATCTGATTGACGACTAGCCTTAATCGAAAGTTCTCTCTCGTTATTTGGAGGGGTAATTAACTATAGGGGCTTGCGTTTATAGGAAACCTGAACTTAGATCAAAAGTCCTCACAAAATGTGGACAAAATCTCTGGCAGTGTCTTTTTTACAAACCCATATGCCTTTCCAAAATTTACCCCAGAACTTAAATCCATTAAAACTCCCCCGAAAAGCAGTTGGGGAGATTGGGGCCAAATTTTTGGAGCCCACAAAACTATCTCTAGCATTGCACGTACAATTGCATCCATAAACAAGTTGGTGATGCGATATGACTCCTCACAGCTACTAAAGACAGCCTTAATAGCCCTACGTATTGCATCCCATGCTTTCATGTAAGACACTTTGATATTAAACTTAGCTTCAATACGACCTATAATCTCTTTAGGTTTTAGGTCCATCTGACTTCTTATACTTTGTAGTATAAAGTAGCTTATGAACTGAGAATTGCACTGACGATGATCAATAGCAGCCAACGAGAATTATACTCGTACATATATGTTGATGCTTCACATATGAGATTTTTCATATTCCACCCAATCATTTTTTGAGTCCAGCATGCAAACACCATAAGCAAGGATTTCCTGATGCTCCCTGTTGAGCACAAACAACTGTAATCGTCTGCATGTTTGAGGCAAAAACAACATATTCCACGTTATTGATGTAAACCATCCTTGCAATGCAAATTTTAGGCCTGCTTTCTTACTGAAACACATCCCCTCTACCAACTCATTTGGAATTGAGAATTCCTCTTCTATTTGCTTTCTCGAGTCCCTAACATCAAAAGTTATTTCTTGATTCCTTTCAAAGGTGCTTCTACATGTACACACAAAATCACTCTTCACAACCATACCTTCAGTGTCAACGGTCCTATAGTAATAACTTTGAACGACCTCGTCATTTGCTTCTATATTTGTGTCATTTATATCAGGGATCAATTCATCATCGTATAATTCATTCTTGTTAGATCCACTACTCATTGTTTCATAACCTTCATCCAAACTTAAAGTTTGCCGACTGAAAAGTCCAGCTCCTTCCTCTGAAACACTATTTGGTTCCTCTACGTGTGCAAATAAAGAACCACCCATTCCATGATCCTTTGAATAAAATGAATGAACAAATTGGGATGTCAATTTATGCTCAAAATTACGAGAATCAAGTAGCTCTGCAACCTCCACATAAAGTATAAGAATTTGACTGGCAGCATGCGATAGCACCATATCACAAACATCATCATCTTCAACATTACAGGACGATAACTTCCCCCAATATAAGTTGGTGCATACTTGGCATCGATGCATAACTGACCACCATACATCAGAATAAACGAATTTAACTCATGCTTTCCTTCTACTAAATGACAAAACATCCAGTGACATCCAGTGATTAAACAAACACAACATTTGATTTCTCTAAAAAATAGTAAAGCTTACATGTACCCATATTTTTGTACATTTAAAAGAATTCGCAAAAAAAAAAAAAAACATTTATTACAAAACTTCTTCCCATTTTCAAATGAAATCAAATAATTCTCCAAAAATTTCACATCAAACACCCTACAAAAAGGAACACACATACATGTTCATTCTCCCACAAACAAAAATATTTACGAGAAATCTCATGAAAATCCAAAAGTCACAAACTCAGTCACCATATCTTCACAAAATCTCAAATTTTCTTTGTATGCAAGTTCAATGTTGAGCAATACCATGATTAGAAATTTCTAAATCCTTGCTTGAACTAAACTGTATCTTTTACTAACAACTATAATTTTTAGAAGATTCCAGTTCTTATGACTCTCATTCATGCCTTTTAAGATTAATTTGAAGTATATAAGAATTCTTTTGTAGTCTTTATTTCTATAATAATCGTCTCAGTTTAAAGACCATCTGCGAATTTTATATTATTTTATTCTTGCATGACATTCGAATTTAGTTCTAGACACCGATGTAATATTCTCCACTTCTCATTTCAACAATATGTTCTTTAATATGTCTATCGTGTATCTGATTTTTTTGTTACTGCAATAAATTGTATTTCTGATTTGGTACATCTGGCATCTGAATAAAAATGAGGATGATCTGATGCTATATAAAAGGCCTCTTAAAACCATTCAATATATAATGTATATGATCATGAAACCATTTATTTATTTCTGACCCATTTGAAAGTCGTTTATTATAATGAAAATTTCAATGCATCCAATTGATGATTAAATAATTCTAAAATCATCTTGGAATATTGCATGCCAATGTCTTAAACACTAATTTAATTTGTTGGAGAATGATGATTATGCATCCAGCTTAAATCAATGATTTTCTCTGAAAATTTTCTTTTCTTTTCTTTTCTTTATATGCGTCCATTACTTTATGCTTAAATATAATTAATATCGAAATTTGATTAAGCAGAAACCATGGCATCTTCCACCTGTCAGAGCCTAGCGGTGTCTCTGTTATTCGCAACTGCCAAGCGCGTGGATTTCACCCTCACGAAGAGCCTTCTGATGGCAGCCCAATCTACGAGCACTGTTCTCATGTTCTTATGAATACAAATCTCAAGTTTGATGTTGTTGACCTCCGTAATAGATAAACTCTACTACTTGAGCTACCGGCAGATGTTCTCTGAGGTAGAGATATTTTTTTTTTTTAAAAGAAATTGGCCGGGGATGTTCTAAACAAAATTTAATGTGTATAGATTTAAATTTTTTTTATTTTGCATTGAGACGAGTGCAATATGCATTGATTGGATATTCATATATTAAAGTAATTTAAAAATAAATTTAAAATTTATTTTATCTTAGAGCAGCATGTTTATATTAACCTTTTTTTTTTCTTGATTATGTAGACGAAAACATTGTCATGAATTCTTTGAAGATCAAGATCTACTGCTCAGTGATGAGAAATTGGCGTTCTGTTATTACCTGGGAAGCTGCTTATTTGTGCGTTGCAACATTTTGGTATATTTTGCAACAGTCCAGTGATGCTGTTACTAGCTTCCTTTTTGTATTATTGTAATTTCAGCTGTGGATTGTTGGGTTGTATATTCCAATTTACGTCAACCATAAAATCATCTGTATTGTAAGTTAAATTAATAATGAAAATATGCGTACACTTGTAATTTTTTGTGAGGACACATTACTTTAGAGTATATACCTTTGCTTTTGTGCATATACATAAGCTTACTCAAAATTGAGATCTCAGAGCTGAGATGATTTATATATATTCAATTGATCTTGATTTGGCTCTGTTTGATCAATTTGGTTTATGCTCGTCTAAAAATCTGCGCAATTATTGACATCCTCGTTCTGCTCTATTTTTTTTTTGTGGCTGTTGAAAGGGCAAAAGATACGAAAAAACTCATCATTGCCTGTCTTTCTAGGAGGGCACCATCAACTATACTATCGTCAATAGAAATGATAACATAAGCCGTATCTCCATGCGTTGAACTTGAAATAATTATAATCTATAATAGACAATATATATAAATAATTGTATACAAAATATGAAAGAATAGGCATTACTTCATTCCAATTCACCTAATTCACAATCACAGCCAACATGTTTAGAAGGAAAAGCCTTGTACTAATATATCAATAGATGTAAAGATAAATGAAGCATTCAGATATCTCTAATGTCATTTAAATGACAAATTCTCAGTTTACTTGAACCATAAACTACAGCTAATGGCCATGAAGATATTTCTCCATGCTTCAGTTCAAACTGCATTTGAAAACTATAACACTAGCTCTCATTACAAAAACAGAGATACTACATAGCCAGCACATTTGCTAAGCCTTCATACGCTAAGAACGGTAATAAACCTTTAGCTCAAAACTACACTTTTGTTATGCAACTTCAAATGCGAGGAAAAGTTCACTTGTCCTTGCAAACAAACTGGCTTGAAAATATAAAATATAAAATGAAAATAAACTGGAGGTGCTGTAGAAAAAAGTATGGATAAATATTAAATACAAACAAGCGCTCCATTCACCTCCCCCCGTCCTTTTTCATCCATATGAGCAAAATAGACCCATTTTCAGACCAACTCAACATCAAGATGAACAATACTGACTGAGAACCAGCTGTTATTATTACTTGGATCACTTCCTTCTCCCGTGGGCAGGATAAAAACTACTAGTTGAATGATGCCGCTGCTGCTTGGGAACTGCTATCCTCCCTGCAGCTTCCCAATTTACCCGGCCTGACGGCTTTCCGCCACTGCTGCCACTACCAGAGCTGCTTGCCATCCAGTTGCTGGATTGCGATGACAGACCATTTGACTCCTCCTCCTCTCTTTCATTGTACTCCAGGATCTTCTTTTTTATATTCTGCTTCTCCTCCAGCTCCGCCGCTTCTTGTTGTTTTGTACTCTGCACCAGTGAAGACTCTCGTGGAATAAACATCTGCTTTGTTTGCTGCTTGTTCCCCTTCTTCACAAGGACCTTCACCCGAACCTTGTTGTTCAGAACTCCACTACCACCTTCTTCATCCACTGTTTCCTCACCACTCTCCCCCTCAGCAACCCTAGGGTCCTTGCTCCCCTCAAAAATATTCATTGGCATCATCATGTTTAATGCAGGCCTGGCACGAAGATCCAATCTCCGCGACTCGATGCTCTCTTGCATAAGTGCACGTAGCTCTCGATCAAAATCCTCTTCTTCTTTAGGGTCAACTTCCACGACCTTCTGTCTAACCTGAATGTTGTCATCCTCATCGGAACCATCAGGTCCTCCATCATCATCTTCATCGTCATCACCATCAGATCCATCATCAATCTTGTCCTCATACTGTACATCTTCATCATCATCATGGCCCTCTTGGTCAATGCTGCCACTGCCAGAGTAGCTATCGCTCTCAGCAGCATCCTCATGGCCTTGGCCATTCTCATCAAGTTCATTCACCGAGCTACGGCTACCATTCAAAGTAATAGAGGTAATGGCTGATTTGGATGGAGCCTTCTGAGACTCACTGTCAGAGTGCTTCTCGGTGCTGGCCTTATCGCGCTCATGCTCCTCAAGCTCAACCAATGCAACATTGACTTCCTCAATTGATGTGTAGCGGATCATATTTAACCTTAGCTCGGCATACATGTCCTGTAAGAACTTATGTTAACAAAATATTTTTTGCTTCAAAGACAGTATATATATATATATATACACAAACACACATGCACAATACATGCACAAAACATTATCTTAATTTCTAAAGTACAGAATACATGATATTATACTTCTAACTTCCATAAAATAAATATGAAGACTTTTAAGGTAAGAAAGAGTGGTTTCAAAAAATTCTCACGGTCCCGTGAAAACATGTTGAATATATTAGAGAAATTCTATTTTACTGTGTAACACATGTAAGCTGTAGAGCCACATCCATCCAGCACATCCCATGCACTAAAGACAAGATAATCATGCAGAGGTGGGTAATTTTCATAGGAGCATTTGAGGGCTTCAATTGTGTTACAATGGATTTTTCAGTTATCAGCACATTTAACTGGCAGTTCGACAACTTAATTACAGCATGGCCATCAAACTTGAAAGAAAGGTTCAAAATTGAAGTCCAACTGAGCAGCAACAATAATATAGAAAGTGCCTAACGAGTTAATAATCAAAATAAGAGAAGTTTTCATTAAGCCAAAATAAAAAAGGTCCTTGGTTAAACGAGGTTTTTAAGGTAAGTTACAAAATGAACAAAGGAAAATTTTCAACGGATGGATTATGGAGATTATTCTAGAAGATCTGAGGGCTAGCAAACTCTAGCAAGCAGCCATCAATTTGCTCTCGGTAAGCTCAAAAGACAAATAACTAACAAAAAAAGGTGAACACATACAAGACGAAATACAGAAAAAGTATCATTTCCAATTTACAGAAGGTTATAGCACATTTAAATTAACATTTTAATGGAATTATAAACAATGTATCCGCATTCCCGAGTCAAAAGCAACTTACAGGTAGAAAGAAGTATGCAAATAGAAAATAAGAAGCTTAATCATTAAAAAAAGCAGAGAGAAAAACTATCACTTACCTGAATGTCAAACTCAATATCTAGTGGTATTTGACTTTTACTAAGAACATATCTTTGAAAATACATCAAAAACCGATCCAGTTTCCTCTTTGAGGAACCTCTGTCAAAATAGTGCCCGCATGTCTGAAGAAGTGTTATAATCATTCTTATACGGAAGCAATCTTCCGGTGGATCTAAAGCATCTTGCTTCACATCAAGGAAAACAGTCATACTCAGTTGTGAAACGTGGCAATGTAAATCACTGACATTAAGTTCATTAAAGAGATAAAGAAGAAAAAAAATCATATTCTGAGGACAAAGCAAAAGTAATACAAGAAACTCAAATCCCAATTCAAACAAAAAAATTTGCTGCTATTTATGTGAGCATTCAAACCGAAGATTGGTTAATGATTTGCCAAAATGAAAACAGGATTATACCAAATCAGAACAAAGAAACGCTGAATATTAAAAAGCAAATATCAAATAAAATTGCAGTTGAAAAAGGATTGAAGAGTTCGGATATTCAATAAATTGAAATGAAAAAACTAAAGAAATAATATGCTAATAATCATAATGAACATTTCACCATAAAATATGTAAGCTAATGTCAAGGAATATTTGTGGGCTCCGAAATTCGTGCACTGGCCTCTCCGTGATCCCCTTTTTTTTCCGTTTTCAGGTCATCGAGGAGAGTTGTAAGTTTTAACGGGTAAGTTCCGAGATAAATTTTCAGAAGGTAGATTAGGTTTTAAATAAAATACTATCTAGAGATTTTGCCCTCATTTTGTGAGGACTTTAAGATCTTAGTTCTAGTTTTAGTTAATTACCCTCCTGATAACAAAAGAGAATTTTCGATTAAGGCTAGTCATCAAATGGATATGAAGTATCTAACGTATAGTAGCAACATGATTTGGCATTTGAGAATTCAATATTTAAAATTAAAAAATTCACCATCTTGCACTTAAAGCGGATGGTAAGGGAATGAAGATGAGCTCGATCAAAATCTCAAGGTTCGATCATCCCGGGCCATCGTGATCCCTGGTCTACTTTGTCAGAGGTAGTTGACCAAACCTGACAGAGGGCTTTGTGCACTATTGATCATATCCTATTGATTCATATGTCAATGATTTAACATCATTAGGGAACATACAGGCTCTAACCATGACCATAATATAATGGTGTCATTCTGCGGTAAAACTACCTGGTCATAACCATTTATCTGTAGTACCATTTAGCGGCAAAATAATCGGTTAGAGGACATATGCCACGTCCTTACTAGTACGAGAAGAATTGAGAATGAATCCTATTGATATTCTAGACTAGACATTAGCTCTTTATGAGCTAAAATGATTTCAGATTTATCCACCTTGGCAAACTGTTGCGGAGAATGGATGGATATTAATATTTGATAACTTATTTTAATTTTAAATATTCTAAATTTTATTATTTTCAGAATTATAGTTTTTATGGGCATTTGAGACTTTTGAATATTTGAGGATCCATCCGGTTGAGATTTTCTGTCAACACGACCATCATCGGGGTTTCTATGGGTTGTTACATTTTTGTTGATTGAATCTTGTCGAATCTGCCAATTTACAAACTAAGTATCGAATTTGTATCTAAATTCATTATTAACTCGCGCAGCATCCTTAAACGTCACGTGTGTACCTACAACATGCTCGTCATGGCCCATGCTCGTCACGTGTGTATATTGCATTTTGCATGGTGCATTTATATGATTGGTATACGTTTGCAATGGATGGATGCGATGCATCTGCATGTACCATGTACATTGGCCTATGTATTTTGCTCTTGCATTTAAAAACTATGTAGTTACAATGTACGATATTTTTACATGTAGATAGAATACTGCATGATATTACTTGAATGAACCCCTCTGCATCCTACGAATGCGTGCATAATATGATAATATTATTTTTTAATGTAATTGCAATGTCGAATGACATGCTTGAAAAAGACCATTTACATCCTACAAATACATGGAATATATCATTTTGAATTATGATTGCAATATCATATGACATACTAGAATGAAATCCTCTGCATATCGCAAATGCACTATATTATGGGATGCATATGAATGTGCTTTTTAATGTATGGGGGGTGTTTTGTATTTTTGGAGGTAGCTAACAATTCAGGTAGCCATTGCTAACAAGTACGCAGGACTTTGTTTTGGGCTTTGTTAACACATGTCCGCTTGTAAGAATGTCGTTGATCTATTGGCGTGGCGCATCAACATAGCGCATATCCGTGGGCATGTTGCTGAATAGCGTGTCTACACAATACATTTTGTATGTTAGTGTGTATGTGCACAATACATCTTGCATATTAAATGATACATTTGTTATGATGTAGTCCCATGTTACGACTATATGCATGTGCAACATGTTGGCATGAAAATGTGATACACTGTTAAAGCATAACACATCTTGCGATGCAGAATGAAGTGTTTGCATGAATTATTATGCCTATTGTTATGCATATACGAGGACATTTTAAAATATTTGGCACTAATCAATTGTGCGGGCAATTATCATTTGAATGTGTGCAACGTTATATTTAGAAGTTTGTAAACGTCTTATGTTTGCTTGTACGAGTGTTGCATATCTGGTGGCGTAGTGTTGTGCTTCAGTGACCCGTGGTTTTCACTACAGATTCCTTGCTTTTGTCTTCATCTAGCCTGAGTAAGGATTGGGTTTATCAGATTATGTATCTTATATATCTTAAAACGACTTCATGTCTTCAGTTTGTCACATGGATTCTCCCCTAAGTATGAACATGATGAAGCACAAGATAATTTTCAGTATTCCAATGACATTCTAGTAGTATTTGATATGCACGTGGAATATTGAAGCTTCTCCTACAACTTTAATATAGCAACCAGGATCGGCTCGCAACTGCAACATTTAATCTTGGAAAAAAGTGAAAGTTCAGCCTTCAATTTCACGATATTCTCACCAGGATAATGTACTCGAGGAACTCATTTCATGCATTTATAATGCCAATGTAGGATTATCAGGTTGTAAGGTTTGATCTCCAGATCTTCATTCAAATAGTGTAGCATTTCTCCAAAAGCCTCAGTATTTCTGAAAAGATGATAGAATGAGACATTTCTACAACAGTTCATTCTTTGACTCTACAGAATCATTTGACTTTGCATGTTTAATGTCACTGTTAGGGCATTATGTTGGTAACACATCAGTGGAACTTCTCTTTACACCAAGTTGCCCTTCTTTATCCCAGTTGTCACTATCAGAACCCCTAAAGTTATCAATTGGAGAACTTAGTTGTACTTTCTCAACAAAACATTCAACTCCAATATAAAATGAGTGTGCTTCCTCTCAATGCGGTCATTAACTGTAAGGGTTTTTCTACAGAGGCTCGTAGACGCTTGCAATTGTTGTAGTTTTCCTGCATTTGTTGTGATCTTTAGTCCTTGCTCATGAATATTATGCTGCTTGCATATCAATACTCACAGGGGACTCAGCATCCCTGCAGCATATCTACTATCACTATTGCTTGTGAATGTTCACAGGGAATATTGTTGTTTGCAAGTAGATATTGTACGTTATCATTCTGATGTAGGCTACTAGTTGAGTTACATTCATCACCAGTTTATTGTGTCTGTTGAATGGCAAGTTAACAGACATCTGCACCTTCTGATTGCAGAGTACTACTGATATGAGCATTGATCACTTGATCCTTACTTGCGAGGGATCAAAGCATTTTCCTATTAGTGAATGAATGCTGACTGTAAGAAATGTTAAGAAGGCTCTTGGAGATGCAAACAAAAACAACACTGGTGGTTCCAATGGCTAACCCCAATCTAGAATCGATTGGGATTCCCTTGACCACAACCAAGGGAAAAGGTATTGAATGAGAAAAGTTCGATGAGGAGAGTTTTTTTTTTTCACCGAGAACTACCTCCTAGGGCTCCAATAAGGGGTGGAATAGGATCTTCATATGGGGGGGGTAGCAGGAAGGGAGTTTCTTGACAAAGGTGGTGGGATGACCAACCATTATGGGGGACGGACGGAAGATAGGTGGGATTCCCACCCACGATACACATGGGGACGGGGGGATAGTGAGAGGAAATTGGGCTGGAGATGCTAGGGTGAGGAAGCTAAAAATGTTCATTTTTTAATAGGGAGATGCTCAAGGATGGGTGTATTGGGTGGAGCGTTACTTTGCTATCAATGGGCTTACATAATGGGAAATGCTCATGGCGGCAAGACTAAGTTTGGAGGGCAAAAGCCTTAGCTTGATTTCAGTGGTGAGAGGTGAGATACATGCTCCATTCATGAAGAGAATTTAAAGAGGGATTGTTAGAACGTTTTTTACCATCCGGGAAAAAGACCTCCACGAGCAATTTTATGTCTTCACCGAGGAGGGAACAATCATGAAGTACCGGGAGAAATTTGATCTACTATCCAGTAGGCTGAGGGGAATTTCTGAGGAAGGTTTGAAGGATGATTTCATGAAGGGCCTAAAGGAAGTCATACGTATAGAACTCAGGGTATTGAGGCCTCGAGCACTGAGCAAGTTGATGGAACTAACACAAAGGTTGGAAGAAAAGCATCAGAGGGAAAAGGCCAACAGAAACAACACCATGGAAGAGACTTACATGAATACCTCCACGACACTCACACCCAGACAGTGTCGTTTCAAAGGGAAGCACAAAGGGAAAAGAGCACTGGAGTTTGTCCTAGAGGCAATTCAAAGCACCTCACAGAAGCAAAGGTACAGGATGAGCAGGCAAAAGAGATATACTTCAGGTGTGATGAGAGATTTGCACTGAGACATAGGATCAAGGATCGAGCCATTCAAATCTTGCTGGTCCAAGAGGGGTAAGAGGAGAGCAGGGACGAGCTGCAGGAGGTCATAGAGGAAATAACCCATTTACATTTAAACGTGGCAGAGGTGTCCCTGAACTCAATGGTGGGGTTAACTCCAAACCACACCATGAAGGTAGGGGGTAATATAGAGGGAAAGGTTGTGGTAGTGCTAATAAACAGTGGGGCAACCCACAATTTCATTTCCAATCAGGTAGTTGATGAGTAGGAGCTAAAGCTAGTAAACATAGAATGTTATGGGGTGATGATGGGGACATGGAAGATGAAAAGTAGGGGCATCTGCAGAGGGAGGCTCATAATATTACAAGAGGTGCAGGTAAGGGAGGATTTTCTTACGTTGGAGTTAAGGAAGCACTAATGTGATATTAGGTATGAAATGGTTGTAGAAGTTGGGAAAGACCGAGATTAATTAGAATGTGTTAACGATGGAGTTCAAAGTTGAGGGAAAAAAGTGGTTATTAGAGGGGTTCCTAACCTGCCCAAAATTATGGTTTCACTTAAAACCATGGTGAGGGCAATTCAGGGTGAAGGAATGGAAAAGCTCAGTAATGAGGAGCTACAGAAGATGCCATGGGAGGTTATAGAGCCCAAAATTGGAAACTGGATTCACTATATGAGGATTGCTATGAAACTCTTGTTTGCAGAGGGAAGAAAAATGTGATCATAGACCGCTCCACCCTGGACTAGCCAAGGACCATGCAAGGCGCAGAAGCCAGGTGAACAAGAGGGAATCCCGCTCCCTTTCAGGTGGGCCCAAGGCTGAATTTGAATGAGGTGAGGGCGGCTAGGATGGAAAAGCAAGAGGATGTTTTGAGAATTTTGGTTATGATCATTGCATGCTTTAAATATTGTTCCTAAGGTTCCTAAATCATTGTTTAGGAAGATTCCCTAAATCATCTTTAATTGTTTAGGAAGGTTTCCTAAATCATGTTTATTTATTTAGAAATATTTTTTAAATAATATTTAATTGTTAAATTATGTTTATGTTGTTTTGGAATGTTTTAATTATATTTATTATGTATTAGGGTTGTTTAAGAGAGAGTGTGTCTAGAGTTAGGGCATGAGAAAATTTGCGTTTGTTGTAGTTTAATTTTAGAGAGCTCCCTAGCGACTTCTAGGGCTTGTGGGAGAGATCAACCTCTCAAATAGTAGATCACCAGTATCTTATTTTGTTTATTGAGAGAATACAAAAATCAGCCATTGTTTTTACTTTCTTGCTATTTTCTACTTGTTTGTTGTTTTTACTTCGAATGCGTATCATTATTAATCTAGATATTCAAAAATGAAATTAAATGAGCGTAAAAAATATCATATATATGAATAGGTTGACTAGTTATATGTATATGGTATCCTATACAAATAGGGTGACAAAGATGAGCCCATACATAATCAAAAGGTTCCTCGAGCTAATATGCTTATAATAATTTGTACAGTTAGGGCAACCAAAATTAGACCTTTAAGAAGGCAAAAGGGTCCAATACATAGCTTTCAAGCTTATAATAGCCAATAAAGCCACTCCCCATACATGACAGATTCTAAATCAGAAAGAATTTTTTTTTTAATTTTTTTATGTTAAGTAATAAAGGAAATTATGAAAAGAATGGTTTAGCGAGATGAAATATGTACATATGAATTAGTATTGATAATATTTTAAGTTCTAACATTCTGTTAAAAATTGTTTTCAGTTATATATTTTACTTGCTGATAACCAATCATTATTCAAGTAATTTTATTTTAAAAATTATAGGTAAGTATCTAGCAGTTACATATTTTACTTACTGTTAAACCAATCATTATTCAAGTAATTTTATTTTAAAAATTATACGTAAGTATCTAGACTAGTTTATAAGCATAACTTAATTTATAGGATACTTGAATTCTGCATCAGAATGATTGATCTTACTGAGCTTCTAAATTCACCTGATATTATGTCGAACATTATTACAGGTGAATGGAAAATATAAGGTGACACTTGAATGAGAATCATATTTTTATCGATTACTCTATTTTTTGTGTATAATTTTGATGTAAGATAAAAATCTAATCAAATATGTATATGATGAGAGTTTTGATGTGAAATAAATGCATACTAATATTTATTAGAAGTTTCGCAGTTAAATAATGAAAAACTTTAGATCTATATCTGCTCAATTGATTTGTGTTAATACTTAACTTCGGATTAAGGATTAAAAATTATTATATACGAGAATTTAGTTATCTCTATTACGCTTCGTGTTTGATCAAGAAGAGCCATCATGGGGCATGAAAATTGAGGGTAATTTCATCTTCCCAAATATTAGTTACAGAGAATTAGGATCCTTTTCAATCAAAAAGTTTCAAGAATATCTTGTATATGGTAGGCCATAGAAATACATGAAAACTTCACATAATACAAGGAGTTATATCAATTTGTAAAAACCCATTTTCCTTGCATTTGAAAAACTTCACCTAATACAACCAAAATTTGTAATGCAATAGTTAATCAACATGTAGAACAGATTAATTATGATGGTCAGCAGAACAAAAATAATAAACCCACTAAAAAAATGAGTGAAAATATACCTCTGGAGTTCCATGGCCAAAAACTAGAATCAAGTACAGCGTTTCAAATATGACAGATGAGTCAATGTGTTCATAGTTGTATAACTCCCCTAAAAATCTCATGTGAGCGATGCGCCGCTGCTGCATATTGTAGTTATTCAGTTCCAGTCCAATCCGAATCTCCTCCAATACCTGCAAACGGTATGTTCTACCCAATTAAGATTGGGTGACCGAAACAACAATCCTTTTATTAATGATCTCATGGATTATAAAGTTCAGTGAGGTAAGAAACAAAAGTTGTGTTTTTTTAAAGAGGTCAACGCGCTAGGCAGATGCACTAGAAATCTTACTATCAATTACTCATTCTATTCAAAGAGATTTTCCATGAATAAAATGTGGAACAACACACTAACCCAAATTCTAACACAAAGCATCAGGGGCAGAGCCAGAAATTTTTTCATGTGGGGGCACAAATCATTGAATTAAAAAAAAAAAAAACTCAACCTCTTTCATCTTGGGCTTAGGATCGACATTGGCGGCTTAATTTTTTTTTTAATTGCTAGATTCATTATAAAAAGATATAATATACAATTAAAAAAATTACAATTGAGAACATTAAATTTTGATATTCTTCTTACATATTATAATTTCTCCCACCAAGTTTTCTTTTGAAATATATTTCCATATCTAATTTTAATGAAAAAAACTTAAACATTTCATTATAAGATTAACAAAATCACTACAATAAATTATGATCATTATTCACTACTATAAATTAACAAATATATATACCATAGGATATATAACAACAAATTAAAAGTTAACTATGATCACTACTCAGTATTCACTACAATAAATTATCACTCTACGTTCCTAATAAATTAACAAAGATTCATAAATAAGTATTAAAGGCCAATTATGCATCTTGTTCTGAATATGGAATAATGGAAAGGACTAAGATTTTGAATAGTCTATAAATAAGTATTAAAATCGAACCATATTTCTTTAGGCAGTATTAAAGAGCAGTGAATAGCCTTAATTATGTATTAATTAAGAGTTTAGTGGAGGCCCGTGAACCCACGGCCCCCATACTAAATCCGCCACTGCAAAGCACCATTCCAATTACCAAAAAGTTTTTTAAAGTTTCATTAGATCTCGTAGTCAATGACTAGCATAAGTTTCAAGAATGAATTTCGTTGCAGTCCTTGCATGTTTAGATTAAAAAATGCTAAAATATTTTGAAAAAACTTAAATCATGACCTCTACTATTTTCCAAAGGGTACCGGGTCTTCCTAGTTAAGCAATCTTATTGCAAATAAACAGAAATTCACCTCATCAACAACTGCAACTGCAAATTCATTGTGGTAGCGGCTGAGACCTGCTGTGAGCAAAGCAATCAAATGCACTTGACTGTACTTCCCCTTATGAACCTTCATAAAACACTTAAGAATATATTGTTCACACTCATCCCATGGAAGTTTGCGCAGTTGTCTAAGTACATGCTCAGCAGAGGACTTGTCAAGATCTGAGAAAAGCAATTTTCTGATATACTGCAACAAAGGAAAATATATAAATTTCAACTAAGAGTTAGTCTAAAAGTAAAACAAAATACAAGATTGCCTGCATATCATACCTGCTGCAACGGGGGGCGCACTTTGTTAACCCGAGCAGACCGTTCAGGTGGTTTGCACAAGTAATAGGCATTCTCCACAAGTGTGCTATGACGAGGATCTAAATTTTTTACATTTTTCAGACGCATCAATATTTCCAACATATTTGTCATGCGAATTGAAGTTTCAGGCGCACGATATAGAAAACGCCCACAAGTCTCAAGAAGGTTGCAAGCCACGTCGATGTTATGATGATTAAAATCATCCAAACAAGCCTGGTCAAATTAATAATTGGCATAAATAGACACATCTTGCTCGCATCTCGGAATTGATTAGCTAGTAGATCTTGTTGACAAGCAAAATACTAAGTACTAAAACCTATTCTAATTGTATAAACGAAAAATACAAAGATAAAAAATGAGAAGGAACAAGATACATCCAACAAAAAAGTTCATCTCCTAGGGAAGTACTGCTTTATGTATTACGAAACCAAGGGTAAAGAAAAGAACGAATTGATCATGCCCTGCACAATTTTTTTGCATGCATTCATCAACATAGATAACGATTAGCCTCATTTGAGAAGCCAGGACTAAGATGCTTATGCAAAGACTGAATGACTATTTACCCAAATACATATCATGGAAGTAAATGTAACATTTAAGTTGAACAATTACTGATTGAACATTTATAACAAGAAAAAAAGAATCAACCACTTTCTTGACAACCATTTGGAAACATAAAAAATCTAAAATAGCCCCCAGACTATTTATTTGTGGTCAATTTAGTCTCAAAGTATCACATTGCTCAAATTTAGTCCCTCGACCATACAAAATATCCCTCATATTGTAATTTTGATATGCAATTGATCCCAATTTAATTCCTAAACTATATAAAAATGTTCCTAATTTAGTTCCTAAGGGACCATTTTGGATCAATTTTATGTAGTCGAGAAACTAAATAGGAGCAACTAGATACTTGGAGACTAAATTGGTCATATACTTAAAAATAGGGGACTATTTTGCAGTTTCTCCCCGTTTTGAAACAAAAGAAATCAGTGGATGTGTCCAATTTCTGATGCTTTGTAGGCATGAAAATGCCTGGAAATTCTACAAAGGCTTGCTAATGCTACTAAAGGACTTTGTTCTTCACAGCATTCCTAAAATTCCACAGCACAAAGCCTCATTCCTAATAACGACTTCTGGCAAAGTAGCAAAGTTGCATACATAATTATTAGATGCCAACATATTCACAATTCAATTAGTAAATCTTCTAATATCTCAGAATTACTCATTCTCCTTAGAATGTTTGAATCAATAAACTCATTCCATTAAGAATTACGTAAGTTATTGTTTAAGCAAAAATGCAAATGCATCCCTCCTTTATAGGAAAAAGTCTTTCAAATATAACAACTAGGTTCCTCAAATTTTGAAAAAGCTTATCAAGCCCCCTCCTGATGAGGATAGGAAAAGCAAGTAAATCTCTATTTATTCTATCAAAAATAAACATTTATTTCCTTCAATCATAAGTCATAACTACCTTTCAGATAGGTCAGAAGTTCTCAAGGGTGACCACCTAATTTTAGTTTTCATCACTGTTCAAATCTCCCTAACATTTCTTTCATCCTCATCAGACCTACTGCACATTTCTTTCATCCTCATCAGACCTACCGCTAACACCAAGGACCTACAAGCTAGGAATTTCTAACATACTCTGCCTCACTATTTTATCACATATTTTCTCCATCTGTTTCCCTATTCGACAACCCTTCTATTTATATCTAGTCTCCCACCCTCTTATTAGTTATCTTCGTCACTCCCATCCATCTCATTAATTCTCCGTTCCAATCATCCTCTGCCTCAACTCCCTCTATGGATAATTGCACATATGCAATTACCTCATCCAAGCCAGGCTAGCAAACTAAGATTGATTCAAACAAAATCAAACTGATTTAAAACAAAAAAAAATTGTGGAATCAATCAGAAAAATCAAAAAGGAATTATAAGACAATGGAATCGTAACTGCAGATAATTCAAATCTTCCATCTCTTCTGCCAACCAACCATACACCCTCACCATTTTCCCTTTGTTCCCCACCACCCCCTCCTGGGAAAAAAAATTTTAATTAAAAAAAAAAAGGCACATTCGCTTCAATCTCTTTTTACTTTCTTTTTATTCCTTCCAATTTGATATTATTTGTGCCATTAACAATGTTAGCAAAAGGAATGCTTCTTCTTTATACTATCATCATTGAAGCAAATACCACGAAGCTTTGCACATTCCTCTGCCATTACTACCACCAAGCATCCTAAGGTGCAAAAGACTAGAAAGAAGCTTGTATTAGGTGGCAAGAACAATGAAAAGTTGCTTGAAACTTTTAAAGTATTAACAGTACTTGTTAGGATAACAAAATCCCAATTCGATCCAGCAAAACTTATTATGTAAAATTGAATATCGAGGTGACCCACAAGCACTGAAGAAAGCCCAATTTAACTCCATTTGACTGAAGTAATACTCCAACAAACTCAAAATGTCATGGTCAACAAACCCCCCAAAAAAGTTTCAAAAAATTGCACCAAATTCATGAATGCTTGAACCAATCGAACAAGGGCTCAAATGAGCTTGACTGTTACAATAAAGATCAACCAGCACAGCTTCGATTGGGCCAACTTCTTAAGTTGTGATGTCGTTGCATGCATATAGGAGGCCCACTGAGCCAACCCTTATGAACCCTTGAGATTATTATTATCCATTACAATTCAAAAGATCCACTTTTCTCAAAGTCATTGCAACTCCCACACTCCATCATTTCACAAGTCATTTTGGGTAAACACTCTCGCTGATAAACAATACTGCTCATTGCTCATTTTACCAGATTCATTCAAGAGGTGGCAAACTTTCTGGTGCCTAATCCCGTAAATCAGCACATCAAAACTTTGATATGTTGCCACCTATTCTACTCATGACATTATTGCTTACAACATGGTCTCATCAGATTGGAAATTCAAGACTTCAATGGTGGGCATTGTCAGTTGCTATTATAAGACATCACCAAATGTCTGAGCTAGCTTAGGTCAAGGCTGATTGCACCAGAGGCAAGCCTCAGCTGATCATCTTTCCATGATGAGGAACTTTGATCTACACTTCTATTATAAACAAGCATAGAAAACAATCAGATATAAATCTAACTGATGAGGACATCGAAGATCAACGGCTACGATCGTGTCTATTTATTTTGATGTATTTGATTTGTTATTTGTACTTTTCCCTTTCTACCCTCACTTGAGGGCTTTGTCTTATGTTTGCCCTAGGGGCAATTGTATCTTTTTATTTTCCTTCATGTATTTGGCTATTTAAGCCTTCCCCTTTCTCTTGGAAAGGGATGATGATTATTGAAAATAAAATTCTTCTCTTTGTGTTCTCTTTGTGAGCTCATATTTTCTTGATTTCTTGGTGAGTTCAACTCTCCTAGATCTCTGTGTGAGTTCTATGGAAAGCCCAAGGTGAGGGAAAAAGCAATACCCGTCAGTCGTTGGAAGCGTCCTCGACTCGTGGTTTACTTTATCTTATTGTTTTCTTCTCCAGCTCTTGTTTTCCTCCTCTCCACGCCAAGCCCTACCCGAGATTCAATCATCCACTAGCTTCCTCAAGCTCCATCAAGAAACCCCCACACCCGACAGCAAGCCCCCTCCTCCTCCTTTGGCTGTCGGCCACCACCTTGCCCCAAGCCATGATGAAGATGTAAATCATCATAATGGCTCCTTGATTGTGGCCTAGCAATAAATAAAGGAGTTACCAATTTTTGAATTTCAAAATTTGAAATTCAAAAACTTTCCATATTTGCAAAATTTCAAATAAGGAAAGATTTTAAAATTGAATCTAATTCAAATTTCATTGGGAGTGGAGCTATTAGTTTCCCTCTTACTTGATCTCACTTATTTGGAAAGCATTGAATCTCCCCCCTAACCCCTCTCCCTCCTCATTGCCGCCGGCCTCCCTTCATAGGGTTTGAAATTTGAAATTTCAAACCTCATGAAATTTCAAACCTCCCCATGAGACATAATTAACTTTCCTAAGTTAAATCCCTGATTTTTGGCAATCTTCCTAATGGTATTCCCATCCAATTTGAAATTCCAACCAATTCAATTGAGGGCCATACATTAGGAAACTTTCCTCTTAATTGAAACCTGGAATTTCCATTCCAGATTTTTGAATAAAATCTGTGATTAAATTGGGGACCCCATGTGAGTTAATAACAAGCCTCTCTCTCTCTCTCTCTCTCTCCCTATGGCCGGCCACCTCTCCCTAAATGTTTCTATTTAACTGCCACATCACCACCACTTAAATACCTCTTTAATGCCTCCTCTCACATAGTTAATTTCCAGATTTCAAAAATCTGAAATCTGAAACGGATCCTCTCCCTCCCCCCCCCCCCCATGGTTTTCCTACTGCTGTTATTTCTGGAATTTAATTCCCGTTTGAAATCCTCCATAGCTGCTGGCCGAAATTTCCCTAGGCTCATGCGCTGGCTTCCCTCAACTAAATCCTTCACCAAACTCCTTAAACCATTGAGTTTCCTACCTCCTAAGCCTGCAGCCAGAAAATTCCAGCCGTTGCCATTGCATCCACAACAACTGGAGGCCTTATAACTGCTGTTTTAAGTAGACCAGCTTGCTGTCCATTTATGACAGCAAAGATATCCAGCTGTCCAACACTTTGGAAGACCACAATTTGCTGTCCCGGAATTCCAGAAAGGGCAACCCGCTGTATTGTGGTTGTCCAAGTCATCCAAGGAGCTGTCAAGCACCACCTACTTCTGATCCAACCATCGAGGCACCACCGGAACGTTGTATGACTTCATTCCTTGGGTGAAACTTTTTCCCTAACGCTCATATCATCCTAGTTTACTTTTCGTTTATGGTTATTAATGGATTCATGAAGATAATGTCAATTATTCGCTGCTAAAACCTAGTAATAGGAAGAGTTTTGTGAGGGATCTTTCATAGACTAATCTTATTGTTAGTATTGAAATCTATTGTTGGAACTATCCATGTATGCAATGTTGGATTAAGCTGGCTATCTTTTGAACTTAACTTCTATGCATGTGAATTAACCTAAGCTAAGTACCACTTAATATTTATTTTATCGTTCAATTCCGCATAAGATCTTGCTTATTATTGTCTCTAAATCTAAGCGTGCAAACTTCTTTAAGCAAATCACTTTCGCATGGATTGTTTCACATCACTAACCATCCAAAATATATAAAAAAGCTTAAATTCAAATCATTTACAAGATTGTCTTCACAATTTTGAACTCTACAAAAAATTTTCTCACCTCCACTAATGATGATGCTTTGAATTAATTGAAGTTCAAGATTGTTGCAAAAAACACAGTGCAGTCTACCCAACACCACATGAAGATGCCTCCATTTCTGTTATCTTTGGCAAATGTTGTTATCATTCTTTACACTTGCGTGTAACTTGTGTGGTGGATACGACTCTCAATCATCCTTTTGCCTACAAATGAGGCAATTTGTATAGAGTCTTTCTAATTATTGGAAGGTAGAGAGATACTTATATGACTTTCTACAACTAGAGGGTTTGTGCAACTGGGCCATACCACGTGATTTTTTCAATTGAATTTTCGACGTAAAAAATTATCTTTATCATTAGCTCTACATGTCTTCAAATTTGTTATCTAAAACAAGCATTAAACTCTTCCCTGGCGAGAAACATTTTAGTAGGGGTGTAATGTCACATCAAACCAATAAGTTAATACTACAAGACACAATGACCACTTTGACCTTTCTAATAAATTATAATTTTTGTAAAACGGCCACTCCTGTTACACTAATTAGGTAAACCATTTTTTTATAAAAATTGAATCATAAATTATGCCCCTCCCATTTCTGCACACATTTATCATTTTTAATATATCTTTCCCTTTATCTGACAAACTACTAAAGCAACATAATATAGAAATCAAAATTTAGTATTATCAATTTCAGTAAAATAATATATGAATTCTCCAAAATTTTTAAGTTACTATTTATGCATAAAAGCAGCTTCACGCCCAAGATGTATTCTGTAAAATAATTTCCACTATTTGCCATGTCTTAATGTAAATGTTCTGTTAAGCCATATCAAAAATTCGTAAGTCAACAGTCCAAAAACTACACGAACATAGGGGTAACAAAAATTTATATGACACGAAAATTCAACTCGAACCCAACCAGAATTTCTCAGGTTAGGGTCAAACCGTTTTAAGAACGGGTCGGATTCAGGTCCCGATTTTCAACCCGTTTCGAATTTTGGGAAGATTTGGGTCAACCTAGAAACCCGATTTGGATCCAGTTTTGACCCGCTGCGTGCCCATCTCGCACACAAACGACAGAACCGCGTGCCCATCTGGCCATCTCGTGCACGCACGGCCCAACCGTTGCCCTCGCACTGCGCTCCCGCGCGTCTTGCCTTGTCTGCCAGCTGCAAGAAAAAGGCATCACCAACACCTGCAAGGATTGTGAGAGGACCCTCCTCGACTCCACTATGGGAAAACACGCGATTACAGTCGGATTTTCCGACGGAAAATTTTGCGCCGGTAAGAACGGCGCAGGTAACAGCGGATTATTGCGACGGAAACCTTACGACGCATTTTACAGCGCAAAATACGCCAGAAACCTTCTGGCGTCCCATGCGCCGGTCTATGCATCGGTAAAACGAGCTCTGAACCATTTCCGTCGCACATTACGGCGAAAAAATACCGGCGCAAATGACAGGCGGATATTGCGCCGTGCCGGCGTATTTAAACTCAACAAATTATTTCCGGCGCAATTTGCGTCGGCAATGTTACCGGCGTTTACTCCGCCGGAAAGTCCGCCGGTGAAAGCCCTATTATTCGTCACCGAGCCCCTCTGGCCACTCATTCGTTTCCTTCCGTTCTCTCACCTCGCGTGTTTTGCCCGTCGCCGTCCGTCTCTCGCGGTGGATTGACGTCGTCGACGGTCACCGGACTTCGCCGAGCATCCTCTCTTTCCTTCTCGCGCGCCGCCAAGGGTCGTTCTTCGCCGACGGAAGGTATTTTGTTTCATTTTTTTTTTCCTATTTCGGTTGGATTACATATAGGATCAGCCTTAAGTCCATATCTTTTTGCTTTAGTCATGGATGTTCTCACTAGACATTTGTTAGAGGATGTACCTTGGTGCATGCTTTTTGTTGATGATATTCTTCTTGTTGATAAAACTAGAGAGGGAGTTGAAGGTAAACTTGGATTATGGAGATCAACATTAGAGACTAAAGTTTTTCGATTGAGTAGATCTAAAACGGATTATATGAAGTGCAAGTTTAGTAGTAATAGACCTAGTAAGAGGATTGTGACTTTGAGCGATCAAGTCATTAATAAGAGTAACACGTTTTAAATATCTTGGATCTATTATTCAGAGTGATGGTGAAATAGATGTGAATAGTATCAAAAGAATTCAAGTTGGATGGTTGAAGCCGAATGTTGGCCACTAAAAAAGAAGCATAATACTAAGTTAAGTGTGGCAGAGATGAGGATGCTTACGTGGATGAGTGGCTTGACCCTTAGAGATAGGATGCGAAATGAGCATATACGTGAAAAGGTTGGAGTAGCTCCAGTGGAAGATAAGATTAGAGAAAGTCGCCTTAGATGGTTTGGTCATATGAACATCTATTAATGTCTTTTTAGATCTATATATATAAATCAATTACTTTTTTACTCTTATATATAGGTTATGGATATTAGAAATCAAAGAAGTTGGAAGTATAACCGATTATCTCATAATACAAAATCATTCACTTTAAAATATGGTAGGAAGAACACTTGGTTCGATTGTCATCGAATGTTTTTGCCTCAAAGTCATCATTTCAGGTGAAATAAAGAAGCGTTTACTAAAAATAAAATGGTGATGTTTCAGCCTCCTCCAAGGTTCAGTAGTGAAGAAATTTTTGAAAGAGTAGAGTTCTTGCCCACCATAATGGAATCTCCAACATTAGCTGAGTTCAGATTGCCAGAATATGGTGTCAACCATAATTGGACCAAGAAAAGTATTTTTTGGTCGTTGTCATATTGGAGAACAAACTTGATTAGACATAACTTGGATGTTATGCATATCGAGAAAAATATTTTTGATAATATTTTGTATACAGTTATGGACATCAAAGAGAAATCGAAAGATAATATAAAAGCAATGATGGACTTAAAGGAGATTTGTAAAAGGAAAGCTTTGGAATTGAAGGATGGTGGAGCGGGAAAATTTCTCAAACCAAAAGCTCCATTCACATTAACTTTAGAGCAAAAACGAGCAATTTGTGAATTGGTGAAGACTCTACGAGTACCTGATGGATATTCTTCCAATCTAAGCAGGTGTGTTGACATAAGATCAGGGAGATTATTCGGATTGAAAAGTCATTATTGTCACATCTTCATGCAATGTCTACTATCCACTGCTTTTAGTTATCAGCCAGATCAGATTTTAAAGCCCCTGATTGAGTTAAGTGTCTTCTTCAAAGATTTATGCTCTTCTAAATTAAACGTGGAGAATTTGATTCTTATGTAGCAGCAAATTCCATTCATTTTGTGTCAACTTGAGAAAATATTTCATCCAGGCTTTTTTGACTCTATGGAGCATCTACCTGTTCATTTACCATGTGAGACTATGGTTGGTGGACCTGTTCAGTATAGGTGGATGTATCCTTTTGAGAGATATTTAAATAAACTTAAGAAGACCGCTAAGAACAAATCACGACCCGAAGGCTCTATCTGTGAAGCATATTTAACATATGAGACAACTCAGTTTTGCTCGTATTATTTTGAAACAATATCTCAATCAGGTGAAAGTTCAGCATCTCAAAATGTTGGTAAATCCTCAAATATATCTGTATTCAGTGGAATTGGGGAACCTTTAGGCGCTAGCACCGTGCGCTATTTGACCGATAAGGAGATGCCAGTTATCACATTGTACATCTTGCTTAACTGTGATGAAGTTGAGCCGTATCTCGAGTAAGTATGAGTTAAGTTGTTTATATTTTCGGTTTTCTTTTAGACTTTGTTCTAAACTCAAGATATGAATTTGTAGGAGGTTCATTGATGGTCTTAGTACATCAGAAGAAGGAATAAGTCCAGAAGATAGTGGAAAAAGAATTCACTGCTTGGTTTAAAAATAAGATATATTTTGAATAATTATTCTTACTTAATGAGTTAATTATTTCTGCAATTAATATTAGTAACAATAATATCTTGTACATTTAAAGGTACACACTGAAGACAGTTCGCAATATTCAAGGTTATCTGAGTTAGCTTGGGGACCAAATAGATTAGTAAAATGTTATCAAATATTTGAGGTTAATGGTTATAAATTCCAAACAAAAAATTGGTGTGAAGGTAGGAAGACAGAAAATTCAGGCGTATGTGTAAGAGGGAACACCCATACAGGGGATGATTCTGAATACTACGGGGTATTACAAGAAATATTAGAGGTTGAATATCCCGGTCAGAGGAATACTGTGTATCTCTTCAATTGTGAATGATTTGATCCAGTACCAAATAGAGGCACGAAAGTTCATCCAATTTACGGTATAACAGAAGTAAAGCGGGCTAGGAGATATGCAAAGTTTGATCCTTTCATCATTGCTAGTCAGGCAACTCAAGTCTATTATGCTAACTATCCAAGCGGAATACGAGCCAAACAAGATTGACTTGTAGTTATGAAGAGAAAACCAAGGGGAGTAATTGAAAAAACCAAGGAGTAATTG
The DNA here is from genome assembly GCA_016618105.1 of Dendrobium huoshanense. Taxonomy (NCBI): domain Eukaryota; kingdom Viridiplantae; phylum Streptophyta; class Magnoliopsida; order Asparagales; family Orchidaceae; genus Dendrobium; species Dendrobium huoshanense. The sequence goes on along the minus strand of CM028347.1, from coordinate 11,665,084 downwards.
AAAAAACCACTTCAATATCATCAGCACATCAAGAAGTGTTTATGTCTAATTTAAAAAATCTCCCAATCAATGTAGATGATCAAATCAGAATTAATGAGAGCGAGTTGCAGTTATAGGAGGTAGATCTAACCATAGAGGAAAGTAATGATGAATCTGATAGTAATGGGAGTGTATCATCTTATGCAAGTGAATCAACAAATGATGAGTTAACAACATAAGGTAACTTAAATTTTTTTTAGCTACTGCACTGCTTTTATTTTACTTCACTGCATTTTACTTCATTGCATTTTACTTCACTGCATTTTTTTAGCTACTGCACTGCGTCAATTTTTTTTTTTTTTTTATTATTACTCATATTTCTAATATATTTTTTTATTTATGTGCAGATGGCTTCAGGTGAGGAGCCTAGTAGAGGATTGATAAAAAATATTTTTAACAGGCGCACTAAGAAGAGTACAGCTGGACCACCTAGGCCACTACGTACTGAGGGGACCACCTCGGCTCAGCCTGCTACACAGCCTCAGCCTACTACACAGCCTTTACCCACTCATGGAAGCGGTAGCCCGCAGTTTTACTCACCAGACCCCCGATTTCCTTCACCAGATCTCGGGCAGAGTACTCCTTTCTACCCATACTACACACCCCCACCGTATGCTGGTGCCCCTCCTACTTATCAATTTCCACCATATGCTTCACCATACTATCCCCCACCACCCCATCAGCCTGCTACAGCTGGACCTTCGACAGCAGCTGCAGCAGAGCAGGAGATAGATGGTAGAATGTTGATAGCACATGAGGGTGACACGTACATACAATCTCTTTTATTTAAACTAACGAATATTTTTATTTTATATTTTATATTTGTTTCACATAATTTTATTTTTGTAGGTTCTACCCATCAAAACAACCGACACATAAAATACGAGACATCATACGGAGCAGGTTTGACGCTCCTTATGTTTCTTGGAAGAAAGTCCCGAAAGAAGTCCGGGAGATGTGGTTTAGAGAGTTTGAGGTATTTTTGGGTTTTAGTTTTTATGTTAAATGATTTATTCTTTCTAACTTAAACTAATAATCTTATATATTATATATCATATATATTTGATTGCAGAAAAAATTTTGTTGGCTGCCCCAACACAATGACAGGATTAGAAAAAATTTTGAGAAGCGTGAGTCTACTCGGATGCGCGACATGTTCACAGATATTAGAAAGTCTGGGAAGCGACCATTGTGGATTGGAGAGGTTATATGGGCTGAGTTGAATGCAGCTTGGGGCAGCGAAGAGTACAGTAGGAGGAGGGATCAAAATCGACAGAACAGAGCTTCTGATATTGGTGGGTTGGGTTGTTCACTTCATACAGGCGGCTCTGTTCCACATACTGAGCACAGGCGTCGTTTGGTAATGAATTTTAAATATTTTTTAAAATTGTTCTTTAATCTTGTATTAATAAAATTCTCTTAATTCAAACAGAAAGCGATGCTTGGTAGAGAACCAACTCCTGTTGAATTGCATAGTAGCACTAATAAGCGACAGGAGGATCAACAATGGATTGATGAGAGATCAAGAAAAGCCCATGTAAGTATATTTTTATATATGTTTAATATTTTCTAAGTTTTAATTTAACTATATATATTTATATTCTACTTTCACAGGAGGATTATACAAGGCTTCGAGAGACTCATGCCGCATCAGGTGAGGGCTCTTCTGGCGGCTCTGTGGAGTATTCTGAGTATCGCATCTGGTCGCAGGCCGTCGGAGTTATGCAGCATGGTAGAGTATATAGCTTAGGTGCGCAAGCTCAGGCATACGAGGGGATGACCTCCTCTACTGCATCCAGGTTCGCATCCAGTTCTCATGACTCCTTACAAGCTCAACAAATAAGTGCCCTTAAAGCTGAGCTAGAACAAGTAAGGAAATCACAAGCTGATTGGCAAGCTCAGCTGCAAGCACAGGTTCAAGCTCAGCTGCAAGCACAGATTCAAACAAGTACGGAGCAACACAATCAGTTGTTGGATGAAATGCGCAAGATGAGGGATCAGCTGAGTGGAAAAGACGTAGCTCCACCTGAGGAGTCCACGGAGTCAGAGTTGTTTAATTTAGTTTTTATGAACTTGTTTATTTCTGTGAACATGTGTTATTGAACAGTTTCTTTTAATGTGATATTTTTTGTTGATTGTTACTATTGAACAGATTCTTTTAATGTTATAAACTGTTGTGAATTTGTTATAAAATGTTGATCTGTTGAAATGTTATTATTGAAATGTTGTGGAATTGATATTTGTATAGGTTTGCAGGTGTGGAAATTTGATTGTTGGCTGGGAAGGCAATTTTTTTTTGTCAATGCTACAGGTTTCCGGCGGATTTTACGCCGGAACTTCGCCGGAAAGGACGATACAACGAATTGTATCGAGCGTATCGACGCCTTTGTTCCGTCGGAAACTACCGGCGCTATGTCCGCCGCTTATTTCCGGCGAAGACTTTGCGCCGCAAACAAAACCGTGGGTTGTCTATGGCGAACTTGCGGCGTTTTGTCCGCCGGTACTTACCGGCGGAAGATACGACGGAAACTTACTGGCGCCGGAATTTATCGGTTGGGAGTCCTCGGCACCAATCCGATTTTTTGCGCCGGTAATGCGTCGGAAAGTGCGCCGGAAAGTTTTCCGGCTCATTAGATTCATCGGAAAAAATTTATCGACGCGACCTAAACCGGCGTAGGAATTTCCGCCGAAACGTGCGCCGGAAACTTATATTTCAGTCGGATTTCTGTGTGTTCCGGCGGATTTAGTCCGCCGGTAATGACGGGTTTTCCTGTAGTGATCCTTCTGCTTCTGCTCTCTTGGCTGCAAGATCCCATCTTTTTTTCACTTTTTCTTCTCATTGTAATCACCACCATTACTTCTTAATCCCCTTTCTCTAAAAGGTTCATGGTTTTACATATAGTTGACACTTCTAATGACCCCAACAAGATGAAGAAGAGGATGAAGAATCGAGTAACTATGACATCAGACTCGGAGGAAACCTACTCGAGTACGAGCCATGGAAGCGAGAAGAGCACAGTGGTGCAGAGCTTCAACCCTTCAACTCCTTCGCCGATCATTGTTAGCTTTCGAAGCACTATGAGGAAGGGTATTCTGCATCGAGCTCCTTTCAGTAGCCTTATCCTTGAATTTTAGAAAAGCAAGATTAAATCCCAACTACATCTCTCTTCAATGTGTTGTCTTCACCTAAAAATAAATAAATTAATTAAAAAAAATGTGTTGTCTTCACCTATAAATATATGTATAAAAGAAGATGGCTTCCAACTCGCCAGCACTCTATTCACTCCCGCGGATCTCGCTCGCCCCCGTCCCTGCCACGTCTCGCGTAATCGGATCGTGTCGGGTCAACTTTGTAAACCGGCGGGTCGGGTCCGGCTTGCTATTTCTGACCTTTTTGCAAAAACGGGTCTGGTCAAACAGTGGCAGGTTAATATCAGGTTCGACCCAAATCCGACCAGTAACTCGTATTTAACACCCCTACACACAGAGAAGCCTCAGCAAACTCCGAGTGAGTTGCAATGGCCTAGAGCAACCAGTAGCATTTCCATCCATAAAAAGCTCCTTCACAACGTGACAATGTCTGTGGCACCAATTAATGGCATGTGTATAGGATCGGATTAGGAAGCTACTTGCTTCACCAACAACAAACTTAAGGACATGCGTAACTTTTAAAAGGAACTGGACTAATAAAACTTTTATTAATAAATAATGACAAACCTAGTTTCACATCAGCAATTTTAATATATTACCAAGAAGAAAAAATATACAACGCTCCTCTCACAAAAAAGCCCATGCTCAAACTTATGACAACGGGTATTGGATGGCTAAGAAACAGAAATTTTAATTTGTACTTACATTGACTTTTCTAAACTCCACCATTATTTACAAAGTTCACATTTATGAACGTAAGAAGTTTGTCACTAATTATAGTAACATTGTTCTAGTTAAATTTACAATTCAAGCTTTTCTTGCTGTACCAGCAAATGCCTCATTATTGTGTAAGCGTGAAGAAATATTACAAACCATGTAAGCTCATCAACATACCTTTAAGCAAGTAAAAACAAGACCTGAAGGTGCAATTCTAAATTTGCACAGCTCGCCAATAAACCTGATATTCTTTATCTTCGTCTCAATATTTGTTTGATCCTGGAAGAAACAACGCCGCTAAGTCCAATGATGCAATGTGAATCATTATCATCAGCAAACAACATCATAGTAAAAATACATGTACACAAACAAACCTTCTTATTTATCAAAAAGTTGAACTCCTCTTCGAGCAATGATAAAAGAATACTTGGAACATCCTTCATACACGTTGATAACGTTGCAACCATGCGAGAATAGTATGGCAATAACTCTAAAGACGTTCTAGGAACATTAAACAAAGCCCGTACAAGCTTCTTCCGATTTGCTTTGGAATTTAAATAGCAAAACTCCACCTGATAAAAAATATTCTATTATGTAAGCTTGTACTTCGTACATCGTTATATCCCACTAAGTTAATGGCCATTACCGTAAGCTGGTCAATAAGATCACGGCTTACACAACCTGGAAGTCTTTGCAACAGAGCATCCAAACTTGCACCATCAAGAGCTTTCAACTTATCCTTCTCATCCCCTTTCCTCTCGGATTCCTTCACTTTATGTTTCTCTTTGTCGGCCTCTTTACCTTTTTCCTTGTCTTTTTCTTCATCTTTAGCCTTTTCATCTGCTTTCCCATCAAGGGACAATTCTGTGTCTACATTGACTTCAACATTCTCTTGCACTACATTTTCTGGCTCTACAGCATGTTCCTTAATAAAAATAAATGAGTTTATAAAAAAATATTCCAAACAACATACAGAGTCAAAAAATAATCTGCCAAACACAGCGAGACAATATTGTAGTATAAATATTATAAGAATACATCCGAAAAACATATCAAAGAGAAAAAAACGTGGCAGCAATCACTACCAAAATGATGGGGTATGTAAAAAAGATAAACAGGATTGCCCTCACTAAACATGCAGACGTGGTAGTTATCTTATCAAAATGGCCAAGCAAGAATATATGGTTTACAATGCAACTTCCTGAGGTCAATAAACAATTCTTAAAACAAAGCAAAGGCCAGAAGTGTTTTTTTTTTTCCAACAAGCCACTTCTAAAAGAACAGTCACTGCAACTGTAAAAGATAGTAGAAGAATATGGAAGGTTCCCTAAAAAAAAGGCTAAGATGTTAATTTTAGCAAGAGAAAAATTATTAAAAAATAGATAACATAAAAAGTAGCAACAGCTAGACTTGTGGCAAAATTTCATTGTTGATCTCCATGGAGTCCAGCACATTCGAAAACAACATTCAACGAAAATGACATCACGCATAACGAGTTCGAGAAGCCACTTTTGCAACCGAAATCATTTGAACACCTCCATTAATGAAACAGTGTAAATAGACACATTCAAGATGTCTAAATTTAAGCAAGATGAACCACCCACACTCGACTCAATCGAACAAATGAAGAAAATGATAGTCTACAGACACTACGTCGTGCGAAATCACCCCAAACATTGTTTGTTCATGAAATGCATCACATCATCAAATCTAGAACATCGAAATTATCAAAAAAGAACCTCTCGTGATCAATTCAAGAAAATGCAGTCGAAAACGCTAATCGACAGAAGCGAAGTTGTGTGAAGTGATCCAAACATTGTCCGTTTGTGGAGCACATTGTCTTGATGTGTCGGAACATTAAAATTAACTAGAAATAACACTAATATTGCTTAGTTCACGCCACAAGTTAAAACATAAAGTTTGCTCGCATGTGAGTTGATGGCACGCACATCGAGACACATTAAATGAAAAATCACTCAAAAAATGATTTACAATTCTTTTGTATTATTTAATTCCATTTATTATTATAATTTTATTTAAAAAAAGGAAGAAATGCTTACCTATAACTCCTTGAGCCCCCCGAATCCAACACAATCTTATATATCCACAACATTAATGTCTGGTAAATTGGCTGGCAGTAACAAAGCAAAAAAGAAAACCTAATAAATCTCCCTCATGTGGCATTCACTCCTGGAGGCAGTCGCCCAACCCAGATTTTCCACACAGCGCACACACCATGCATAGCCCTCTTGTATCTATACCCTTTCGCTTCTACCGAGATTTCCAAAACCTTCACCGACAATAAAGCATGGAAGCCGCAAGATTTCGCTAGAGAACACAATAATGGGGCTAGTTGCATGTAAAAAGGAAGAGTTGGAGAGTCCACAATTTTAATTTGAATCGGCCTAAAACCCTCGTCAGTGACTCGCCATTCATTTAAAGGTAAGGTGACTCGATATTTTTTCTTATTTCACAAGGGTTTTATACTGCAATTCATGGAATTGTCCCAAACCAGCTTAAAAAGTGATTTCCATGTCGACATAGTTGATTGGTCTTAGCACAATAATTTGGTTGGGGTACTAGACAATTACAATTATTTATAGAATGTCTGTTATGTCAATGCCAAAAGGATAACTCCCAATGAAAGAAGAGGATGCGAACAAATAAAAAATGATCATTCTCATTCCATTGTCTCCACCAAGCCAACAAATTATGCAATAGATGAGGTCAAAATTAACCAATAATAACAACATGCCTTATACCACTCCGTGGGTCTACTATATGAATCTTTTTTTCTCCATTGTATCTTAATAAGAGTCTAACTTCTCAATTAAATCTAATAAAACCTATCATTTTTAATACTTTCTAACTAAGTCTTTTTAAGTCAACCTCTATTTTTTTAACATAGGACGGATCTAATACATCTACTCTCCTAACAGGATTATCGGAAGGACTGCGTTCTCTATGAAAGAACCATTTAAGGAGACTCTCTCTGATCTTATCTTCCACTTGAGCTACTCCAACCTTGTCAAGTATATACTTGTTTCACATTCTGTCACTAAGTGCAAAGCCACCCATTAACCTAAGCATCATCTCTGCAACACTTCAATTAATTTTATGCTTCTCTTTTAATGGCCAAAATTTTGCACCATAAAATATTACAGTTCTCACCAACATCTTATACATACATAATGAACGGAGATAACTAAAATTGTTCTTGCTCAAAAGAAAGATGGTGCTTGTGACATAAATGAAACCTGCTTCGCAGCCAGAGGATTCCATTCTCCTTGAGGCAGATTGTAGTTAACCAAATTTTCCTGAGGTTAATACAACAACAACATCAAGCCTTTATCTCACTATGTGGGGTCGGCTACATGAATCCTTTTTCTCCATTGTGTTCTATTAAAGGTCAAATTCTCGTTTAAATCTAATAAAGAAAGGTCATTCCTAATATTTTCTAACCAAGTCTTTTTAGGTCTGCCTCTAATATTTTCCTGAGGTTAATATCAGGGTTTATTTAGATCTGGGTCCTTACTTCCAATGAGGGCAAGCCCTCATAGTTAATTACCCCTCCTAACACGTAGAAGAGAATTCTCGATCAAGGATGAATTAATATATTAAATGTACAACAGTTTTAATTTTGGTTATGGGGCGTGGAGGTTGACCCGATCAAGATCTCATGATTCCATCATCCCGGGAATATGGTAGATTTTAATTCACCAACACTATCAATCATTGATCGTAGTATCCAGAAAATCTGATTAGTAGACATGGGTTGCCTCCTCTCCGAGATCCCGAGTGAACTAAAGTGGATAGATATTATAAAGATTTGGGACCTGCGGTTTCTCTTGGGAGTTGCCAGTAGTTTAAATTTAGGTTAGGTTTTAAAGCCCCGTTTAGGAGTTACCTGTAGTTTAGATTTATATTAAGTCTTAGGGAAGCAAAAGAGTTAAAAATCAAACAAATGGCAAACTATAATAAAGGCCGTAAGATTTGTTATATAGGCTACTTGCACATGTTAGGGGAAATCTTTAGGTTAAAGTAACATAATCCAAAATCCCAATTATGAGCTACTTCTAATAGAAACGATAAGACCCACACATTAGGAGAAATTTCTATGTAAAAGTAATCTAACCTTAAATCCCAACTATAGGCCTCTTCTAAGCGAAGCAGTAAGACCCGCATGTTAGAGAAATTTTTAAGTGGACAATCCTAAACCCAAACAATTAGGCAACTTCCAAGGGAAGCCGTAAGACCTGGTACAAGGGCTATTTTCAGTAAAAGCAGTAAGACCCTTGTTTCAAACATAAACTTACGGGCCCAAGGTAAGCCGTAAGATCCATTACACGGGCCAATTTCAATGAAAGCCGTAAACCTCGATCCAAATCCAAACAACAGACAACTCCTAAACGGAACCGTAAGATCTAATCTAAATATGAATTACAGGCCTAATGCCTTGGTCACGAAGCTACAACGGGATTTCGTAGGGTTTGATCAACAATGGAATGGATTTCATTTGTGTGCGAGACGGACGAAAGTCATGGGCTCGCATGTGACTCGCGATTGCGGGTGACAGACGGAAGGGCTGGATCAGGGTTTTGGTGCCGCTCGGGTTGTTAAAGGAGGTACTTAGGCGAAGTGGAAGGCTGCCTTCGGAACGCCTGTTCGATTAGGCTCGAGCAGGTTAAAGGTGGGTGGTGTGATGTGATGCAGACGGGAGAGAGGGGGATCAAGCGGGAGCCAAAGGAGAACGAGAGCCGAAGTCGAGAGGTATCGAGAGCAAGAAACCGACGAACAGAGCAATCCAAAACCCGTGAGTCCCCTGTTATGTTTCTTCCTCTCTTTTACATGAATTGAGGTCATCGTTACTCTCATAACGTTAAGAAGAATGGGTTATTCAATTCGGTCAAAATTAACGTGGGTATATTTCAAAACTGATATGGGTATATATTTATTTGTTTATTTATTTATTAATTTATTATATATATATATATATATATATATATATATATATTTATATTTATATTTATATTTATATTTCAACAAAAACATGTACTCTTTTTAATGACTTGATCACCCAATAACACAATCCCAACGCTAGATCTATTACTAGTAAAATTACACTCCATGTATTCAGTCTTAGATCTACTAGAACGAAAACCTTTAGACTCTAAGATCAACCTTTATAGGTCAAGTTTTTCGTCAACTCTTTATCAAATCTTATCAACAAGAAGAATATCATCAGGAAAAAGCATACACGAAGATACACCCTCTTGCAAATGTCTACTAAGAACATCCATGACTAAAGCAAAAAGATATGGGTTTAAAACTAATCCTTGATGTTATTCAACTGAAATAGAAAAATACCTAATCAAACCATCATGTGTTTGAACACTAGTAAAAGTTCATGCATACATATCCTTAATAACTTGAATATAATCATTATTAAGTTCTCTCTTTTCTAGAAATCTACATAGCACTTCTCTAAATAAATAAAAATCATATGTGAATCCTCCTTACTCTCTTTAAACTTCTCCATCAAACCTCTTAGCAAATATATAACCTCAATAGTAGATCCACCTGGCATGAATCCAAATTGATTTTGAGAAACTTTAGCATCATATAGTGACTTACGCTCAATTACTCTCTTTTCTAATTTTAATACATAACACATCAATTTATTCTTCTATAATTCACACACTCTTATACATCACATTTATTCTTAAAAATACGAATCAACATACACTTTCTCCACTCTCTGGCAACTTTTTAGTCTTCAAAATAATATTAAAAAGTTTAAATCCATGCTAAGTTCCACTGTTTTTCCATACTTCATTTTCTTTAAAACCTCTCTAATTTCAATTTTATAAAACGACGATAAAAACAAAAATCTCCATTACATTTAGGGTGCTAAGATCACTAAAATAATCACATTCTCACAAAAGTCATTGAAAAGTTTATCGAAATAACTCATCCACTTATATTAAATATGCTCTTCTATAAAAAGCACTTTTTAACCTTCATCCTTAATACACTTTATTTGAAATAAATCGTTACTTCTCCTATCTCTTTACTTAGCTAACATAAACATATATCTTTCACCCTATTTAGTATCTAACATTTTATATAAATCATTAAAAACAAAATTATTTGCATCACATAATACTTTTTTAAGCTCCCTATGATCCCCTTTATATCTATCAAAACTTTCTAAGATTTTTCATCAAAATCAATTTTTACAACAAAACTTCTTATTTTTTATCATTTATTAAACATTTAAATAACATTATTAATGGCTTCTACTATTAGAAGTTTTTCATTTTGATTCTCCAAACACATACTTTGCAACATTTTTAATCTCACTTACAATTTTTTTCCTATATAACATGCTTCCTCATGAACAACCAAAATCTTAAGATGCTGAATCAAACTCTCAAAATTATTTTTATTTACATTCTTTAAATACTCCTATCTAATCCTAAGATAATATTATAATATTTTACTTTATTTTCATTTTATATCCTTTCATTTTAAAATACAAAACTAATAAGCGATGTTGCATACATAAATTTTCACTCAAAATCACTTTAAAATTTCTACAACTTAAACAATCTTATTTTTCTTATGAAAAAGCAATTAATCTGAATTTTACGATATCCATTTTTATAAATGATGAGATGCTCATCTCTTTTTTTAAAATAAAATATTAACAATAATAAATCATTAGCTAAAGCAAGCTCCCGAACCCAAACGAAGAAGCGCACGAAAGGGAGAGAGTTTCCTTGACAGCAAGTGAACTCCCATCGTTGTTTCCGATCAAAATGTTGTAACTTCTGATCTGAATGGAAGGGAATGTTGTCCAAGTAGCGAAGTCGACCAGCGCATGAAAGGGGGAAAGTTTTCTTCATAGCGAGCGAACTCTCGTCGTTGCTTCCAATCAAAATGTTGTAAATTCTGATCTGAATAGAAGGGAACTTCGTCCAAGGAGCGAATTCGAACAACATACGAAAGGGAGAAAGTTTTCTTCACAGCAAGCAAACTCCCATCATCGCTTCCGATCAAAATGTTGTAACTTTCGATTCCGATTGGAAAGGAACGTCGTCGAAGAGAGAACTATGTGGATCGGGTTCGGGTTGACCCGAACAGTGTCAGGTCAATTTCGGTTGGACCACAACCTGATCCGTGACCCGATTTTGACAACCCTATAAACAATCAATCTCTTTAACATTCTTCTCAACCTATTTAATTTATTGAATACATAGAATTTATCTTCACATGAATAATAATATCTATAAATTCTAATAATTTGCATGAGCAGGAGTACCAATATTCCATGTTCTTATCCAAATTCTAATTTTGGGGACTAGCTTATTTGCCCACATCTATCCATAATGGGGGAATCCTATAACAACCTTAATGTTTACATGATTAAATAAGTATTAATAACTGTAAATTATCTCAAGAAACTTTGCATGCATGAGAGTTTTGTTGGGGGGTATCACAGCATTGTACTTGCGAAAGCAGCAATGCAGGCCTCGCTGCATATGGGGTTTGGTTGTGCAGGCGCAGCGATGCTTGGCTGGATCAATGTTGTGGCGCCGTTTTCTTTGTTCTAAAGCAACTCAGAATTTAGCATGCAACATTGCTGCACTATGACCTATGGTTCTGCGGCACCAAACACTCACTGATGTTTTTATACATATTTAATATAAATACCCCTCACCATAATCCCCACTCTCGTTTCTTGGTGGCTTGGCCGAGAAGAAGAAGAAAGCAGAAGAGAGGAGAATATGGGAGAGAAAGGAAAGAGAAAGTTGTTGGATGATTTTGTCAGTCCTCACAATTGTGGAAGTTCTCATGATCCTGTAGGTAACTCGAATCCTATTCATGTTTCCACTGGTTCTGAGTTTCAGTGTTCTATCTCTCAATAATTTGGTTAAAATGTTTTATCCCCCAATTTAACAAGTTTCAACCATATAACTTTTGATATGTATTAGGTATCATCATTCTAAGCATTTTCGCATTATCATATTGAAATCTCACTGATTCATTTTGCATGTACAACATTTTTATTGAAAAGAACCACATAAAAGTAGGTACATAATAAGTAGGAATTGCTATATCTAGAATGGAGGAGGTATGCACAGCATGCATAGTAAAGTAGTGCATTTGGCATGACATGCATCTGATGCAATTTATATGACATGCATGAATACTGACATTAAGACACTATTGATAAGGTGTGTATACTGGTAGTGTAAAATTATGCTCAACACATTAATTGTATTGAAAACCTATATAATGTATGATGCATATATTATTATTATTATTATTATTATTATTATTATTATATGGCATAGGTGCGTGAAATTACAAGAAATGGTGACTAATAGAATGATTTAGGTTGGCTAGAGTAAGATACCCCATACATGAGGGTGGGCCGACAAACTTCCCTTTGAATTTAGGTTTATGGTGTAATCCCAATACAATATATAAGACTAGGAGTTACATGTGGACAAGATACATCAATGGGCGGGAGTGACGACTCTTATAAATTAGCCACTAGACATTCCACCTAACATTGATATGTGATATGACAAGATACAAGATATAGGAAAACATTATATGTGATGTAGAACGAAGAGGGTGGGGGAAGATAATAAGATTAAAAATCTGAAATTAAATTTTAAATTTCCTTTAATCAAGGGAATTAAATTTTGAAATTCAAATAAAATGGAGGGAAGGATAAATAGGTGATTAATTATTCCACTAATTGAATTCCTTAACAAGGAAAAAATTAAAATATGGGAGAGAGCGGGGCCCGCCTAATGAGGATGGAAAAGAAAAGGTGTGGTGTCCACATACAATGTATGTGGATCCATGCATTAATGAGATATTCTGAAATAATTTCAGATTTAATATGATTGAATGATTTCCCAAAATAGATGTATGTTATTTAGGAAAGAATTTAAATTTCAAATTCATTTGAATTTGAATTCAAAAACTTTCCAAATAAAACAGGAGCTAATTTAGGAAAGTAATAATGGTGAAATGAAATTGGAATCAAGTGATTAATTAATCAATCAATTTCGGAATTAATTAATTAATTGAATGAAAGAGGTTTCCAAAAATAATGTAATTAATGATGATGGATTTGAAATTCAAATTAGATTAATTTGAATTTAAAATATTTCCAAATTAATGACAACTTAAATAAGGAAAGAGGGTTTTTATTTTTATTTTATTTTAAAATTCTATAAGATGGTAGTGAGGCCTGCAATGCTTTATGGTGCTGAATGTTGGCCATTAAAAGAGAAGCATAATACTAAGTTAAGTGTGGCAGAGATGAGGATGCTCAGGTGGATGAGTGGCTTTACCCTTAGAGATAGGATACGAAATGAGCATATACGTGAAAAGGTTGGAGTAGCTCCAGTAGAAGATAAGATTAGAGAGAGTCGCCTTAGATGGTTTGGTCACATTAAACGGCGGCCTTCCGATGACCCGGTTAGGAGAGTAGAGGTATTAGATTTGACTTATGTTAAGAAAGGTAGGGGTAGACCTAAAAAGACTTGGTTAGAAAATATTAGGAATGACCTTTCTTTATTAGAATTAAACGAGAATTTGACTTTTAATAGGACACAATGGAGAAAAAGGATTCATGTAGCCGACCCCACGTAGTGGGATAAAGGCTTGTTGTTGTTGTTGTTGTTGTTGTTGTTGTTGTTGTTTTTTTTTTTTTTGAGTGAAGTGGGGCTAGGAAGGAGGTGGCTGGCGAGTGGGTTGAGCCATTGTGGATTTAAGCCAAGGGGAAGGGGAGGAAGGGAGGGACTGGTGTAGGCCGATGGTGTGGAAGTGATGGGGGTGAGAGGATCGACGCCTTGGTGGAGGGCTTGAGGTGGTGGTGGTTTAGGGAAATAAGGAAAAACAAAACAAAAAAAAAAAAAGATAGAACCGCGAGCCTTGGACTCTTTTGAAGACTGACGAGTGATACGATGCCCTTCACCGAGGGACTTCAAGCCACGAGCCCAGACCTTTCCTGCGGCTGGTGGAAATCACAATTCCCTCTATAAAGATTCCCACTAAAGTCCTCCAAAGAACAAAAGTGCAAAAAAAATTTCTTTTCTTAATAATCCATCATACCAATACACTAACAAGGACGTCTATATATAAGCCTCAAAAATAAATAAAAAATTAAAATAAGACGATCATGCCCCTAGGGCTTACAAAAGATTAGACCCATAAGGGTAAAAACAAAAAAATGCATAATTAAAATAAAAATTACAAATAAAAATTTAAGATAACGTAGGATGATCACGGCCGTCGAACTTTAGCTTCTTGAATAGGCATGGACGGTTGGATGTCCGAATCATTCTCCAGGGGTGGAAAAGAGCTCGACTCCGTCGAGTTCGAGTCCCGGGTGAGCAACCATGCTCTGATACTAAATTGATGTAGAACAGAGGGGGTGGGGGAAGATAATAAGATCAAAAATCTGAAATTAAATTTCAAATTTCCTTTAATCAAGGGATTTAAATTTTGAAATTCAAATAAGATGGAGGGATGGATAAATAGGTGGTTAATTATTTCCCTAATTGAATTCCTTAACAAGAAAGGAAATAATTAAAATAGGGGAGAGAGCGGGGCCCGCCTAATGAGGAGGAATGAGGAGAGAAAAGAATAGGTGTACACATACAATGTATGTGGATCCATGCATTAATGGGAGATTAGAGAGTTAAATATGAAATAATTTCAGATTTAATATGATTGAAGGATTTTCTAAAATAGATGTATGTTATTTAGGAAAGAATTTAAATTTCAAATTCATTTGAATTTGAATTCGAAAAATTTCCAAATAAGACAGGAGCTAATTTAGGAAAGTAGTGATGGTGAAATGAAATTGGAATCAAGGGATTAATTAATCAATCAATTTTGAAATTGATTAATTAACTTAATGAAAGAGGTTTCCAAAAATAATGTAATTAATCAGGATGGATTTGAAATTCAAATTAGAATTTAAAATATTTCCAAATTAATGACAACTTAAATAAGGAAAGGGAATTTTTTTTTAAACAAAGGAAAATTTTCATTAATCATTCATTAAAAATCTTACAACACATTAGACCACTATATATATAGGTCTCAATTATGAAAAAGGAAAAGTACGAAATTGCCCTTTGTGCTACAATAAAAAGACACTTCCCCAAAGGGTAAATTTAGGAAAACAACAAACTAAATAAAACATAACATGAAGAAATACATCAAAAGTAAAGGCGTTGAATCGTAGTCGTAGATCTGCGATTCCGTCGTCGATAAACTTGTTGATAGCGTTTGTCAATGCCCTCCCCATTCTCCCCAGGTGGGAGAAAACTCGACCCTGTCATATGAGTGTCCACAGAGCTCTCGTACCACTCTAGGAGGTCTAGATCTAAATTCAGCAGCTCCTCTCGATCAACCCACGTATCCTCTATTGTCGGGGTCCCTTTCCAGTGAACTAAGTATCTTCAACGTCCCCCTTCTTTCGTGGCAATGATCTCATCATCTAATATGGCTTCGATCTTCCCCGCATTGGGTAATTGAGGCAAATTGGGGAGTGGAGGTAGACTCAAGATCTCACCAGGTGGGGTCGCACAAGGCTCATTTGCAAGTGGATTATTAGGGTTAAACTCTGGTTCCTCGAAAGTTACTAGATCTTCTATGTTAAATGTAGGATTAATGTAAAAACTTTTGGGAAGGTCCAGCACGTAAGCATTATTATTTATCTTTGAAATTATCTTGAAAGGTCCGGCGCTTCTCGCATGCAACTTCTTTGCTGATCCTGGAGGAAAACGCTCCGGACCGATTCGCACCATCACAAAGTCTCCAACTTCAAATTCTTTAAATCTTCTTTTATGATCAGCAATAAATTTATAATTAGCGTTATTTTGTCCAATTTTCCTTTTAATTTATTTGTGCAACTCCTAAATATGAGATGCAAATGCATATGTAGGCTCTAATGTTCTAACTTTATGACTCATGGCAATCAGATCATGGGTTGTTTGGGTAGGTATCCATACACGATCTCAGCAGGACTAAGGTCAGTGGTTTTATTAACAGAGTTGTTATAGGAAAATTCGGCAATAAGCAACTTAGAATCCCAATCTCTAATATGTTCGCCTACCAAAGTCCTTAAAAGATTTCCTAAGCTTCTATTAACTACTTCGGTTTGTCCATCGGTCTGGGGGTGAAAGACCATTGAAAATTAAAGTTTCGTACCCATTTTGTGTCATAGCGTTTTTCAGAAATAGCTTGTAAACTTAACATCTCTGTCGGAGACTATGATTTTTGGTAAGCCATGAAGTCTAACGATCTTGTCAAAATAGAGCTTGGCAATTCGCAAGGCGTCAAAAGTTTTAGAACAAGGGAGGAAGTGGGCCATTTTTGAGAAACGGTCGACAACTACACAAATAGAATCATGTTTTCTCATAGTCTTAGGTAGACCAAGAACGAAATCCATACTCACATATTGCCAAGGGCAACTAGGGACAGGGAGTAGAGTGTAGAGTCACGTGTTCTGTTTGCGTTGCTTGGCGAGTTGACAGGTGTGGCATCTCCTCAATAGTTTACTAACATCACGCTTTAGACTCGGCCAATAGAATCGGTTCTCTAAGGCGGCGATCGTCTTAGATTATCTAAAGTGACCAGCTAACCCTCCCGCATGTAACTCCCAAATGACGTATTCCCGAAGGGACGTTTTGGGAATACAGAGTTTTTTAGCTCGGAATAGGTACCCATCTTCTACTAGGAAGTCATTGATAGTGCGATCACTTCTAGAGGTTAAGGAGTTATAGATTTCATAAAAGTCATGGCAATCCTTATAGTCTTCTTAGATACCCTCAAAGCCAACCACTTCAGTTCTCATCTCACGAGTGATCATTATTTGATGATGTCAGCCGCCTTATTTTCAGATCTTGCTTTATGTCTAATGGTATAAGTAAACTCTTGCAGGAATTCAACCCACCTTCCGTGTCAGGCATTAAGTTTCTTTTGAGAATTAATATATCGTAACGCTCCATGATCCGAAAAGATGACAAATTCTTGGGGAAGTAGATAATGTCTCCAATACCTAAGAGATTGAAAAATAGCGTAGAACTTTTTGTCATAGGTAGATTATTGTTGTCTAATGTCATTCAACTTTTGGCTAAAATAAGCAACCGGATGTCCTTCTTGGGAAAGGACTCCAATGCCAATTCCAGAAGCGTCACAGGTTACCTTGAAAACTTTGGGAAAATATGATAATCTCATAACTGGGGCTTCAACCATTCGTCTCTTAATTTCTTCAAACGCTTTAGTGGCGGCTGCAGTCCAATGGATTTCTCCTTTCTTCATGCAATCCATTATTGGGGCCACTATAGTGATAAAGTTTCTGATAAATCGTCGATAGAATGTGGCCAGTCCATGAAAACTCCTAACATCTCGGATATTCTTAGGTTTGGTCCACTCGTTAATTGCTCGCACTTTCTCAGGGTTAGCAGATATACCTTGGGACGAAATGATAAAACCCACCTGGTGAGAATGTACTGATGTAGAACGAGAAGGGAAAAAAGGGGACATTTGATATTTGAATTTCTTGCTTTAATTGAGATCAAAATATTAGGAATAATTAAATCAAATCCAATTAGAAACCTAATTAGATTTAATTTAAGTAACTTTCCTAAAATAGGCTATCTTAAATTAGGAAAGTATTTCAAATTCAAAAGTACTTAGAATTTGAAATCAAATATTTTCCTAACTTAAATTGTTTGATAAAAGGAAAGTAATCAAAGGGGAATTCAAATTTTGGAGGGAAAGAGGATGAAGGGGGAAAGGGGCCAACGGCATTAAAAGAGGAAGTTGAGGTTATGGAAAGAGAATTAAAAAAGGACTTTAATTGGAACCTTAAATTAAAGAGTAATATTTAAATAACGTCCAATTAAACAATTAACTGGACCTAATTCAAATACTTTCCTAAAATAAGAATCCTAATTCTAGAAACAAAATTCAAATTCAAATTAATTTGAATTTTAAATTTCAATTTGTTACTAAGTTAGAAGGGCTAAAATAAGAAAGAGCTTTGAATGTGATGAGAGATTTGTAAAGCCAAGGGGAAAGAAGGTGGCCGGCAGTTTGGTGAGACCGGCAGCTAGGGAGGTTGGCGGGGGGTGTTGGAGGTGGAGCTAAGGCCGTGGGGAGGGAGAAGGGGAGGCCGGATTTGTGGAAGTTGGAGGGTTTATGAGAGAATCGGCCGGTGGAAAGTGGGGGATTTTGGCCGGCGGTCAAGGGAGAACGAGAAAAGGATTTAGGAAAAGAAAGATACAACCGCGAGCCCGGACACATCCTGCAGCTAATGGGTACTATGTTGCCCTTCACCAAGGGACTTCAGGCCACAGAAACATCCTGCGGCTGGTGGAAGCTATGAATTCCTCCCATAAAAATCTCACCCAAGATTCTTCCCAAAGAACACAAGTGCAAACACTAAATTTTATTAATCATCCAACATTACATTACACAAGCAAGGGCCTCTATATGTAGGCCTAAGAAAAACTAAAACAAGACACATGCCCCTAGGACTTACATATGACGACCCTCTTAAGGGTAAAAATGAAAAATTCATAATAAAAATAAAAATTCCAAATAACAAATTAAGATAAGGTGGAATGATCTCGGCCGTCGATCGTTGTCTCCTCCTTTGAAAATCTTCATGATCTGATGTCTGCATCAATATGATTAGATGAATCTTGCACTATTACACGTGTATGTCCTTGCACATGATAAATGACATGATAGATAAACATGATTCATGATGATAGTGATACTAATGTTGATATAGATAGAGGATGCACACGATCCTGTGGGGTACATATAGCATGCACGATATGACATGCAAGCATAAGGATAGGCACAGACAATGTTATGCAAGCACACAATAAGTTTTAAAAATGATACTCATGATGTTACCCCACATTGATAAAACCAAAATTTTGCATTACTTTAATGATTCACTGGATAGTTTTCTCATAGCTTTTTCATGATGTTATGATAGTACTGTGTCAATTATTACTGATCAATTATATGGGTATAATAATTTATTATTCATTTGCTTTACACGAATTACTAAAATATATTGCAATAACATGACTTTAAATACATGATTATTATTTTGCCTTTCGTGCATTGGACAAAGTGGTAGCTTCTGGTAACCAACTAGCCTTCTGCTCGTTATATAATTTTTTATGTTTTCAGAAGTGGGTCAGGATACAATGGAGTGAGGCTGAACAAGATTTGCAAGTTTAGTTTTGTTTTCTTTTTGTAGTCAAAGTATTAAAAGAACTCTTGATGTAATGATTGAACTTCTAACTATTGTAAATTAATTTTTGAAAAATGGTAAATATAGTAAAATATTTTTATGTATATTTTGATTTTGCTGAATTTTATTAAATAAATGAAAATTAGTGGCTTTAGTAAAATAACTAAGAGATAAGATAGACAATTCTCCCAAATTTGGTCCTAAGGCGATGCATACCCTCACTTATTTAAAACTGCACTCAATCGTCGATACAGTGACCCCTTCCCACTTTTCATTGCATTCAGGTTATATAGTGTGGCGCTTCCAAAGAATGCCCTCGCAAAACACAATTTATTAAAAGATTCATGTCATAATTGTTGAGGTCAAAATCAACCTAGTAGACAAAATCAATCAAACATAGATTTATTATTATAAAAAGAAAAAGTCTAGATACAGAAAAATTAGTAATAAGCCTCAAGTTGATGATATTATTCTATCTAGATATGATGTGGAGGAATTATAAAATTTGAAGAAGTATTTGTCAAAAGAGTTTGAAGTTAAAGATCTTAAATATTTTCTTAGAATAAAAGTGGCTATTAAGAAAAAGAATTGTTGTTTCTCAAAGAAAATATATTTTAAATCTTCTTAAGGATATCGGTATGCTTGGATTCAAACTTGTTGATACTCCTATGGACAATCAGAAGAAACTTGACACCGAGGGAAAAAAAAAAGTACAACTATACACAGTGAGATATCAGAAACATGTTGAAGGTCTGATCTATCTTTCAAACACTCGGCCAGATATGGATTTTGCAATAAGTTTTGTAAGTCAATTCACGCATAGTCCTACAAAAGAGCATATGGAAGCAATCTACAAGATTCTTATATACTTGAGATGACATTAGAGAAAGGCATGTTCTTCAAAAATATAGAGAAACGTGACACTGAAGTGTATTCAGATGCAGATTAGGCAGGAAATATTATTGAAAGACGATCAACTTTTGGGTACGGTTCTTTCGTCTAGAGTAAGAAGCAATCAGTTGTAGCCAAAAGTACAGCGGAAGCTGATTACAGAGCATTGGCACAAGAAATTTGTGAAGGGATTTTGATAAAAAGGGTTCTTAGTAAATTAGGACAAATGAGTTCATGTTCTATTCTAATGATGTGTGATAATTAGGTAGCTATAACCATAGCCAAGAATCCTGTGCATCATGATATGACTAAGCATGTTGAAATGACAGACACTCCATCACAGAGAAGATGACTAGTGAGATTGTTAAATTGAAATACAACCCTACCTATGATGCACAGGCACATACACGGCGACACGGGCAGGGGACACTTCAATTATTGAAAATATACGACACGAATTGGATATTGTATAATAATTATTATATTTTAAAACTAGTGTATAAAAATTGAATAAGCATAATATTAAAAATAAGTTAAAAATAATAAGTCGTTTAACTAGAATGTGTGTTTAAAATTATTCATATTAAGATGTCGAGAGTCGGGCATCGATGTCATGTATCAAGCATCGAGAAAGGAGACGACAACGCTATCAAGAGTCAGGAATCTATGTTATGCAGTATTGGGGGTTAATGTTGAGAGGGCGTCTATCATCAATGTTGAGAGGGCGTTGGTCGTCAATGTTAAGAAGACGTCGGATAAAGATGAGCTGTCAAGTTGTGGGTGTAAAAATTGCTAACGTCGGACATCAAAACAGTGTCAGACTTTGATATTGAGATGGTTTTAAAATGTCGATATTGTACTGATGTCAGATGTCAATGTTGAAATGATACTGGGCATTGTTATGAAACCAAAATCACAACCCGCCAAAGAGAAATGAAAATAAAAATATTCAATGAATGGGGTATTGAGTGCGGGTGATTCATTTGGTGTTGTGGATATGAAATAAGAAATTTAGTTTTTATATTTTAAAAAATTAAAAAATTTTAAATACAAGAAATTATATTTAAACAAATTCATAAAATATTTAAGACACGTGTCGGACACGCATATTCAATATGTATTTAATATTTTTTTAATCAGACACTTTTGGTGTGTCCGACACGTATCAGGGGAGTGTCAAACGCGTGTTGTGTCAAATACGTCTCGAACACTATACAACTTTTTTAGGAGAAGTGTCGGTGCATCATATATCTCCACAAAACAACAAGCTACAGACATCCTCACCAAAGCTCTACCTATATATAACTTTGAAGACTTAATTTGTAAGCTTAAATTATATGATATATATTCTCAAGCTTGAGGGGGAGTATTGAATATTTGAAAGTTAAAGTTAGGAAATTTATTTTAGGAAAATATTTTTAGGAATAAAAGGAGAGATTGATTGTGATCGTATCATATGATTTTGTCTCCTAATTAGGGAATTTATTTTAGGAATAAAAGGAGAGATCGATTGTGATCTTCACATATGATTCTATTTCTAAATTTTAGGAAATAATTATTCTCCTATGATTTTGCTTCCTAAATTATAAGAAAGAACTACGCTAGGTAATTATTTCTTTTATCAGAAAGCTTTTTAGTATATATATGTAGATGTACTACTAATTTTTTGCAAGAAGAATATTGAATTAAGAAATTATTCAGAAATATACTAAGATGGCTTGGGCTTGAAGGTAGGAGATATACTGGTAAATTAAATAGATAAAACTACTATGAAATTATTGAGGATTAAAAAGGAGATCAAATGTAACTTGGCTAGAAGTCGTGCAAAAAGAATAGGTTAAACAAATCATTGAGATAAGACTAACAATGATAATGAATAATAAATCATACTTTTCTGGTTCAAAAATATCCTAAACCTCTCCAAAACCCTGCCCATATCCATCATTCCTCACACTCAAAACATAATGCATTTCCATAGCCACCAATTACTTTTGGTTGTACATAATGCTTATTCATAGCCACCAACCACCTGTTGGTTGTCAGTTGACTGATGCAAACATTCATTAACCAAAATTTTATCTAATTGAAATAAATTAATTACTTGAAACAACATAACAAGAAATATACCAAGAGGAACATCTTTGACCGCTGCTGAATCAAATCTAGAATAATCTATTAATTCAAGTACTTCAACATGTAAACTAAAAAGAAATTTAACACCTTACATTTTGTTGCTCTTGGTTTTTCAAAATTTGCTCATTTAATTTTGCTTCTGCTTCTCCCAGCAACACAGCAGGAACAAATGCTCTGAAGAAAATTCTAAACTAGTTAATTACAAGAAATGTACAATCAATAAAATGAAATCATCGCAGGTTTATAGTTGGACTTGATACAACGCTAGAAATCTAGTTGTCAGCCAATTATTTCGCGATCAAACACAAGGAAATTAAAATTGTTAAATGAGCCAGAGAAAACTAAGCTTTTAAAAGACCAAGGTATGTTTAAGGGAAGAAAATAAATCTCCAACCTATCTGTCCAACAAATAACAGATTATAAGAAGTCCTTTAGTTTTTCAATAACATTACCCAGTTTAAAATTACATCCTATATCATGAAAATGAATTATGTGCAAATGATATACAATAACATAGATACAAAATTAATTGCAAATATTTGAGTGGCCAATTTGATCGAACTTTTCTATTGTCTGAGCCATCTATTGAGCCTTGACAAGAATGAAACAATTAGTCCAAGAAGTTGTGTGAAGGTGCCAAACAAGTTCTAGAACCTTACAAAGAGGGAACATGATAGATTTAAGTCAGCTAAACACACACCACATAAGAGAAGCAGTGAACATGGATGAAACACCCAGCAACACAACCACGCCACCTATCACCCATCAGATGACTTAAAACAACCCAGTAAAGGAGGCTAAAAAACCTTTCTGCTTTCTTTTTCTCCTTTTAAAAGCATCAAGTTGGATTGCTCCATATTCTTTGATAACGCTGTAAAACCAAAAGTATTATTCAACATGGCATACGTTGCTTCCTAGTTGCTAGAAACATCCATATAAAGTTGTTTCAAAGCTTTTCAACCAAACTTCTACTCGTCATAAGAAAGCTGCACAGCTCAAGCTTTAACCACTCTTTCCCATGTTGCCGCTCCCCACTACCCTTGTGTTTATTTCCTAATCCCTTCGGCGCAATAGGAATGAAAAGAAATAGTGGCCATAAAAAATCAAATTGATAAATTTGTTGAGGTAAATAAGTTTAATGATAGGATGATTGCTTTTAAGTTAATCATAAGGGAAGACATAATTAGTAGGATCAGTGCAAATATTCCCACAGTTGGATAAGAATATATAGTTTGGAAAAAAATGACAATAAATGAAAGAACTAGAAAAAAATATATATATTAGAAGAAGACATGAAAACATTTGGAAGATACTTAAACGGACATGGGCTCTAGTTAAGCAAGCTCTGAAAAAATTCATGATGGAAGAAACTATAAAATATTTCATACTACCACATAAGCTTGCAAGTGGGAGCATATACTCTAGGAATAAAGATTATTTTATTGCTTTAAAAAATGAAGCTATTAAATTACAAATAAACTTCACTCAAAAGGCTAACAAAATTCGAAAGGTGGTTCAAAGAAAACGTTAACCGCATAATATAAAGAATAGTTATGGATGCACAATTTTAAAGAACAAGGAAATCAATTACAATAAAAAATTGATAGTAGAACTCGAAAGCTAAGAAGTTATTAATCTTAAAAACATAGATTGTTAAGAAAGGTTAATTGAATGTTATAGTTGAACAAAACTTTATGTAGGATAAGATAGCAAATTGCTTTAAGATAATCATTGAAATATTAGGAGAGTCCAGAAATAGATAGTCCACAACAAAGGAGATTTGGTGGTGTAGCAAGAGAAAAATTATGTTGCAAGGAAAAAAGGATTGTTTAGGCCACGAATTGCAGCTTTAAAGAGTGCCAAAATATAAATACTACTAAGGTTTAACAGCTTGATTATGAAAATGGACTCTCTGGCAATGATATGCAATAACCACACCCATCGTAAGGGTATCCTTTATTATTAGATTTTGTTAGATTGAATCTTGACAACTATGCTTGCTTGATGGCAAAGAATCAGTATTCATCACCTGAATTTCTTTGAATGTTCATCGTTGAATGTTCATCGCATTACAGACCTTGTCAAATTTACCGCTATTCGTAGGGCTGCAAGCGAACCAAACGTTCGACAAACTACTCGTTGCTTGGTTCGATTAAAGCTCGTTTGTAATCGTTTAACTAACTAAACAAACAAACTTGAACAATAAATACTCGATCCTTAAATAAACAAGTTTGAATACTAATATATTCGGTTCATTTATATTCATGAACAACATCATTTGAAGCTCGTGAACAAGCTCGACATTAAGCTTGATAAGAAGCTCGATTCGTGTTCGATTTAGAACTCGTGAATAAGCTTGATAAATATATTCATATAGATTAATCATATTTTCATTTTAAATAGTGATGTAGACAAACAAGAGAAAAACTGACACAATGAGTAGAACTTAAAACAAACTTTATTAAATAAATGCAAACGACCCAAAACTTGACAAACACAACAAAGATGCTATGAGATTTTAAAGAAATAAAGAAATTTAAAAAGACGCTATCCTCAAACAACCGTCAGAGCGGGTTCCTCACATGCATCGAATTTGTAGGTTAAATAAGTAAAGTGCATAGAACTAGCAAACTGATGGTCCACCACTGCAAGATTGTCCAATTTCTTCAATAGATGCTTCAAGTCAACTCTGATACGACACCCTAAAGTTGCTTTACTTTGAGAAGAAGGATACAGATGGAGTGGCACTTGCGGAGAGACGAAGAGATTAGAAGCCCGAGAAGAAAGGGTGGAAAGAGCCCGCAGGATTTCCGGAGGGGATGAGAAAAGAAGGTTGGAAAGAGCCCGCAGGATTTCCGAATAAACCCGCAGGTTAACAGCAAATATGCTCACAAAATATCAACTCCCTTTCTTCATAACATCTTCTCATATTTATAGGCAAGAGAGAGGAATGCCAAGAGCCACATGTCTTTAATTTCCATTAAAACCAAAGCATAATAAGCATAGAAATCTCCCCCCAAAGCTCACGGATAAACACCCAAACCAGGAACCAAGGAGACAGCCACGGGAGACGAGGGAACCGCACGGACCGAGAGCCACAGCCACGGGACGGTCACGGAATAAGGAGCCAGCCGTGAGATCCCAAGAGGTAAAGCACAAAAATCATTAACTTCCCAATGAATTCAAAGCATAGAATTCAGCCCCCAATTAATACAAGCCACGAAATCCCAAGAGACAAGAAGAAAAGGGGAAGGGGAAGGGACAATGTCACTCCAAAAGTAAGCTTCATAATGAGGTACCTTTTGAGAATTAAAGAGTTACTAAACTTCAGCTCAAGTAACTTAGAGAATCAGCTCAAAACCGAATGCTCCAAAACAGCCAACCCGTGAACCACCAGCAGCCAGGGACCAATCAAGCCAGCAAACCAAAGGTCTACCAAGCCATTTGCACTACCTACCATGATCATTGGAAGCTTTCCCATCATTTGATAGCTAAAAAAAGAAAAGAAAACAAAATATACTATTGTTCAAAATAAAATAAAAAGTACAGAATTTCTTGATAGCATCAAATAGACAATTGCTTATATTATAAATTTAATTTCATTTAGTTTTATACCTTCAATAGAATGATTTTGTTCAAGAATAAAATACATTTTACATTTGTCAATGTTTGCAAGATTGTTTGTTTATGATGTTCATGAACAAATTTAAGATGAATCATAGATTGTTTGTTTGTAAACGAGCTCATTTGGTAGCTCGAAAACATGGTTTAAAATTGCGCAATAAGGCGCGCCTCTGCGCAATTATTGCAAAAAACGCCTCGAGGCGTGCGCAATTGCTGGCATTGGTGAGGCGTACGCCTCACATTGGCTGAGGCGCGCCTCTGTTGCGCAATTGCGCAATTTTGAGAGAGGCGTACGCCTCAGCCAAAAGGGCCCACCTACTTAAAATGACTCCTCCCTTTCCCCCACACCCGATCGGCTCACTTGCTTCCTGAATTTCTCCGCCCGTAAGCTCCAGATCGCGAAAACCTGAAGCGCCCGTCCGGTCGGCCAACCTTCCCGCCGCCTCTCTCGCCGGCACCGCCTCTCTCCGGCGAAGTTGAAGTGTCCGGCCGCATTATGGAGAAGTCCACAAAGGATTTTAGGTATTTTTTTTAAGTTTAGGGATGTATTTTGCAAGTTTAAGAGAAACTAGGGTTTAGTTTTTTTTTTTTTTTTTTAGTGTATTTGATTTTTTGCTTTAGGAAACATGGTTAGAGGTAAAGAAAAGACGAATACGTCATTGCGGAGGGACCCTTCTTGGAAGTATAGTGTACAAGTTGACATTGGCGGCGGAGAGAAGAGCTATGTATATTTGAAATGTAATTTTTGCGATAAAGTGGTGAAGGGAGGTGTTACCCGCATGAAGGAACATCTATCATGCTCGCACAAAAATGTAGCACCCTGTTCAAAAGTGCCGGACAATGTGAAGGAAGAAATAAGTGCTTACATGAAGAAAACTACCACTGCTAAACACTTACAACAGGAGCAATTTGATGAAAGGGTCGAACAAGGTGTATATTTTGGGAGCGAGAGTGGAAAGGGCTCTTCCTCCACTATACATAGTAGAGGTGCACGGGGTCCTATGGATCAGTATATGACTACTCCAGGAGTGGATAGAGGAGAAGCAGAGATGATGCCTGCTGCTGGTACTAGAGAGGGGCGACGACAGGTTTGCACGGACATTGGGAGGTTTTTTTTTTAGAATGCAATACCATTTAATGTTGCTACATCGCCTGCCTACTTCAGTATGTTGCGGTCTGTAGGATTGTATGGAAGAGGGTTGAAGGCACCTTCCATGTATGAGTTGCGAACATGGATTTTAAAAGAGGAGCTGCAGAACACAAAGCGGTGGGAGGTGCAGTTACACCGACATCTACATGCAGCGGCATATTATCTCAACCCTCAATTTCAATATTCAGAGAAGAAATCTTCAAATCCTGAGGTGAAGCTTGGATTATATCATTGTATGGAAAGATTAATACCGGAGCAGGCAGATAGGGAGCTTGCAGATATACAGCTTGTTCAGTTCCGGAATAAAGAGGGTTTTTTTGGATTGAATGCAGCAAAGGCAACCATTTCTAAACGATCTCCAGGTATAATTTTTTTGGTAAATGCAAAACACTTTATTCAGTTCTGATTATGTTTTTTCTTGAAAACAGTTGAATGGTGGATCCAATTTGGTGATTCCACCCCTGAGTTACAGAGTTTTGTTGTAAGAGTGTTTGGCCTCACTTGTTCTTCTTCTGGGTGTGAGCGAAACTGGAGTACATATAGCCAAGTGCAAACAAATAGAAGAAATCGGCTATCAACACTCAGAATGAACTCTCTGGTATATATTATGCACAACAAGAGGTTGAGAGAGAGGAGGTTGAGGAATAAGGGGTTGAAGGATGATGAGGACCCATTAGTGTGTGATGATGTGTCGTCTGATAATGAATGGTTTATAGATGATGAGACAGATTTGCCATTATCAGACTTACAATTAGAAGATCTAAGTGTGGATGTCTTGAGGGGCGAAGCAGATCAAGTTGGCACATCCAATAGTACTGCAGTTGGCACATCCACTAGCTCTGCAGCACAACAATCAAATAAAGGTACTCCACAACTTCTTATATGCTATTACATTACATTTATGTCAAGTGAGCAATGAACATGAATACATGATAATGATCTTTTATCTTAATGAACAGGGAAGAGAAAAATGAGTCATGTTGAAGATGAAGATGACATGGCATTCATAGATACAATTGGAGAAGAAGATTCACTTGAAGACCCATTTAGTGATGGGATATGATTGCATTTTATATGTTTTTTGTACTTTGGGAGTTTTGTTGAACTAATATTTTGTGATTTTCAACTTTGGAACATGATTTTGTTGCATCTACTTTCTTTCTTTCAAGTATTTCATATATCATTTAGATGTTTTTATTGTAAGATACAATATTGCCATTATTATCCTGCAAAAACCCTTAATTTTTCATTTACGCAATTCTGTCTCCGTGAGGCTTACGCCTCAGACCGCCTCGAGGCTTACGCCTCGCCTCACGGACGAAAACCGCCTCGAGGCGCAGTTACGCAATTTTAAACCTTGCTCGAAAATACTAGTTATGTATATATTCATGATCTTGCTCATTTGATAGCTCAAGAATACTCATTTGATTTGTTTATGAACGTGCTCGTTTGATAATATAAAAAAAATCGCTAAATATGTTCACAAACATAGTTGGTTAAGGCTTGTTTGTTTAAAGCTTGATAAGCACTAAACGAACCGAACATGAACCGAATATGAACCGAACATAAACACCATTAATTTAAACGAACCAAACATGAACACAAACAATAAAGCTTGAATCAAACACGAACCGAACTTGAACAAGCTAATAATAAACAAACTCAAATATGAACACTCACATACTCGGCTCAGTTCGATTCGTTTCCAACCCTACCTATTCGTAGAGGATCGAGTTTGTCAAAGAGTTGAACGTATGGCCAGCTGCATCGACAATATTATCCAAGAGTTTCCATTCTGAAAATAAATTTTACTTATTAAAGGCTTTGAAGTCGTTATGCAAATGTAAATGAAGAGATCCATGATTATTGAGTGTTTGATTGCAAAATTTACTTGATTGCACCATTAGTAAGAATTTAAAATCTCCCTTTTAATTGTAGGTACTTCAAATCTATTAGATGAGCATTATTCCAGGGCTGAAGTCATGTCTGCTCTAGTCTTGGGGGACATAAAGGAATGGACTTCAAAATGTGGGACTTACGAGGCAAGGTGGCCTATTCAAGAACATCACATACCATATGGAAGATTTTGATCTTGAAATGACAATTTTTAAATTTTTAAAATAAATATTTAAATTTTCAAAAATAATTGCATGGCTATTATCAAGGTTATAAAAATCGGACCGGACTGGCCGGTCCGACTGATTCAACCGTGAACCGGTATGAAGGCCGATCCAACTCAACTTGAAAACCAGCAGTGCATCAAACTGGCCAGAACCGGCAAGAACCGTCGGTTCGGGTTTTATGAAACCCGTCGATTCAAGTTTTTTATTTAAATAATTAAAGAAATTATTTAATATTAAATAAATGTTAAACTTAATCAATTAATATAAATATTATATATTAAAATTCTTAAATAAGTATTAAACACATATGATTAAATATTACTTTCAACATTCTCACATGGATCCATTACTCTATATGAGCTCTTATCATGAGTAAAAGCAAAAAGCTATATAAACTATACAAAGCTAAACATTATAAGGGGACTAAACCAAACAAAGCAAAAAGCTATCTTTAGTTTCATATATACACTATACAACATATCTCTTTTTAACGATTTTTTTATTATTTTTATAATATGAATAATATTTATTTTTTTAGTTGATGCTATTTATTTTTATCTATTTATTTTTTACATATTTGATTATATATTTTAAACAATTAATTTTTAAAATATGAAAAAAAAAATTATTTTTTAGGAAATGTATTTTTTTAGTTAATAATATTTAATTTTATCTATTTATTTTTTAAATATTTAATAATTATATATTATAAACAATTAATTTTTATATATTTAATTATACATATGGATGATTTATAATATATTTTGGAAATTTTATTTATATAATTTTATATTATGAGATTTTTATAATTATATTTATAAATTATATCAAAATATATAATAAAAATTAGTAATAATTTATATTAAATTATATGGTTATTATATTTCATTATTATGTTAATTTTATTACTTTTTATAATATTATTATTATTTATTACGTCATTCGATTCGACCGGACGAATCGTGAACCTCTCTTTCTTCTGTTTTGTTGTCCAATCCAGTTTTCACAACCTTGGATATCATAGCATGGTGAATTTGAATTTCTTATTTTTTGTGTAGAAATTTGATTTTTAGATTTCAATATTCACATAGTCATCAATAGTGTATGCGGGTGAGAATAGTTTTTTTATAAACGATACATTTTTTAAACCAAAAACACATTTCCAAGCACTTGTACAACAACAACAGTACTAATAATAACATCAAGCTTTAATCCCACCATGTTAGGTCAATTATATATATATATTTTTTTTTCATTGCATCCTATTAAGAGTCAAATTCTCTTTTAAATCTAATAAAAAAAGTCATTTCTAATATTTTCTAATAAAGACATTTTCAGTCTACATCTACCTTTCTTAAAATAGATCACTGACTCATCAGAAGGCCGATGTTTTAAGCGACCAACTCAGGGGACTCTCTCTAATCTTATATGTCATAAAAGCTACTCCTACATTTTCACATATATACTCATTCGCACTATGTCTCTACATTCAAAGCCACTCACAAGGTTTAAAATTGTGCAATTGAGTATTGTGGCGCTTTCTTGTTCATGAGGTGAGTCATAAGCCTCCAAATCCAAAAATTGCGTAAAGTGAATAAAAGTTAAAAGTGATTTTTTATATAATATTTAAAAAATATGTTAAAGGATAACGTATTAAATTTCTATTAAACTATAAATTAACACATTGATATATATATATATATATAACAAAAAATGCATAAGACATAAAGTGACTAGTGATAATTGCATAAAATAGAATTGAAATCTAAATATTACAAGAGCAAAACAACACTCCAAGTTCTTTATTTCTCAGTTCCTTACTCATCTACATTTAATTCTTAAAAAAATTAAAATAGCTGACGACAACTCAAAAATCATCTGTATTGCTATCATTGAGAAAAAAAATTTGAGTCATCATAACAAATTGATCTCTCCACTGTCTCATCTTGTGGATTCCAATGCCTCTCAATCTACTTTTTCAAATTTTCATCATTTTTTTATAAATGTTTGTTATCAACATAAAGATGAGATTAATACTCCAAAATTTTTAGAGAAAGTTATAGTGTTGGTGTGTGGCTTTCAAGTGATTCATGGTGGTTGAAAGGAAGTTGTTGCAATTCGGGGATGCATGAAGGCTTGATTTGTTCGGAGCTTTAATTTATGATTCAGATAAATTTTAATCAAAAAAATATAAAAATAGTGTGATGCCTCATGCTAGCGAGGCAAGGCACGCCTCAAGGCGAACCGCATAAAGAAATATCAAGGTGTAAGACTCGAGGCATATTTCACTGGAATCGCGCTGAGACAGGCCTCAAGGCGAGCCTCATATTGTGCAATTTTAAGCAATGGCCACTCATCCACCTGATCATCCTCATCTTTGCAACATTGAGCTTAATTTTATGTTTCTACTTGATTGGCCAACAATCCATATCATAAAGCATTACAAGTTTCACCACCATCTTATAGAATTTTCCCTTAAGTTTGAAGTGTACTTTTCTATCACACAACAAACTTGGTGCATTCCTCCACTTCAACCATCCAACTTGAATTCTACTAATAATATCCTCATCTATTTCACCATCGCTTTGAACAATAGACCCGAGATATCTAAAACATGTACTATTTTTAATTATTTGATCATCCAAAGTCACAATCCCCCTAGTATAACTATTACTACTAAAATTACACTCCATGTATTCGGTTTTAGATCTACTCAAACGAAAACCTTAGAATCCAAGGTTGACCTCCATAATTCAAAATTTATTTCAACTCCCTCTCTAATCTTCTCAACAAGAAAAATATCATCAGCAAAAAGTATATAATAGGGTACACCCTCTTGCAAATATCTAGTAAAAATATCCATGACTAAAGCAAAAAATATATGAGATTAAAGTTGATCCTTGATGTAACCCAACAGAAATAGGAAAATACTTTGTCAAAATACCTTGTACAAATAGCAAAAAAAGAAGTAAACCAAAAATAGCATAGCTAAAGTTTGCACCCCTAAAACAAATCAATAAGAATGGACGGAGAATAAAAATTCATAAAATATAACAGCTGATATAAGACTACTTTTTTATTGATGATCTTCTGAATATAGTTTGTACCGATATTCCGCATCCCCCTCCATGTTCCCTCTGATTGCAAGTTAGATGTTACGTGAGAGAACCCACACAAATTAGTTATGTTTGGTTTGGTTTGGTTCAAATTTTAGTTTCTTTATTTACTTCACCTTATAGTTCATTATTTTTTATAATCTACTTCAAACTAAATGAGGCCAAATCACACATATCCTTTAAAATCATTTTACTTTGCACTGCAGTGTACTTGTACAGTCCAAACAGACCCTAAGGCCACCAGCAATAATTATCTATGAAATTCCTGATATTCATTTAGTCTGCACCCTCCTCTCTCTTTGTTTGTTTGCCAGGACCACTCTTTCACTACCTGAGGAAAGAAGTTTAGATTAACCTTTTGTCAAGCAAATCATTCGAAGTTTATCTTATTTCCATGGTTTTTCTTAGCTATTGCCGTTCATGAAAAAGTATTTGTTCAACCTTGAAGTCAAATAAAGTGTCAAACCAGTCTTCAGTGATAAGATAATTTCTAGATTTTTACATACTTCTGAAGAGCAATGATAACACTCCCTCATAGAAATATGCCATTAAATTGGAGAAACAAGTTGAAGCGCATTTCAAAGGGAATTAATACCAAGTCAGCACAATTGCGTTGCCTTTAACAGTATAAACAATACGATAACTTCCTTTTACAGTATAAACAATAGGATAATTTGAAGATTATCACATCCTTCTGCAAAGCAATGGTACTACTCATTTATGGAGTATGCGGTTAAACTAGTAAATTAATTTAAAGTGTATTAAAAAGGGCATTTCTGCCATGTCAGCAAATTTGCTTTGATTTCTACAACTTATTTCATAACAATTTTAACATTTAGTATTCATGATTGTTTTATATGGCTTTCTAGTTATTTTTATATGGAGAAAAAACCGAAAAATAATTTCCTGACTATTAGTAAGCGGTCAATAAATATTACCCAGGCATGTAAGAATTTACTAACTGTCTCTGGACACAGAATTGTCGATGTGCATGTGAATGGGTACGTGGGGAGCAGATTTAAACTACCCAAACAAACCTGAGATCAGGTAAGGATTCATAAAAGGTCCTTGTATCGTCATCATCCCAGATAGGTTCAGGTACTGACTCCTTTCCAGAAGCAGTAGATTCGGTGTCTACTCCGCTAGCGACCCTAGTTGTATGTCCATCTTCAGGCATCAAAGGAGGTTGCATGTCAAGGGCCTCAGCAAGCCTGTAAATGTAAAATCGCAGATTAATAATCCATTACACTAAGCATTAGAGGATTAATAGCAGAATTCCTGGCTGAGATAAACATTCAAGGAATAATAGGAAGAATATCTGGATTAAGAGAAAATGAGAAGATTACATGGAAAACGAAGCAATCGACAGAGAGAGCCTCTACATAACTCAGTTGAAGAAGCATAAAATTAAACAACTATCATTAATAGAGTTATCATCTTTGGATGCAAATTACAAATTACTGAATTCAACGAATGGCAAAAATTCTTGCATAACAAAGAACACAGTACAAATCATAACCATACAGAAATATAGTAATTCAACGAATCTAAAAATCAACACCAAACGGTTTTCATGTTTCAGTCAAATATCTAAAATCCTCACTGACCGTCTAAAACTACTCAAAGAGCCAAGCCTAACACGTAAAAGTGCTACCATTACGGACTCTATTTTCTCTGGTCTGCAATTAAAACTCTTCCATATGGCATGTCATCAGATTGTTCAGATATTTTTTACAGAACAGCAACATACATTAAAGAATTACAAGACACTAGACGGATCATTAATTAAAAAAATTTGGCAAATGTTTGAACTCATCATGCATGAACGCATCCCTTGATAACAAAAGCAAATTCCATCGTGAATCTTGATACTATGTGATGAGGATATCGGAAGATCAACGGCTACGATCTGGAGTTTATTTTATTTTTTATGTGTCTTATGTACTAATTTATTTTTATTTTTCTGTTTTCCCATTTTACCCCTAGGGATGGTCATGTGGTGTTGTAGCTCGAATGACGTTTTAGTCTTTGTTTCTATTCTTTCCATGAGGCCTATTTATAGGCTAGCTTTCTTGTAATTTGGGATGATGATTATTGAAATGAAATTCTAGTTTTTTTTGCTTGATCTCTAAGTGAGTTCATGAGAGGAGAGACCTTAAGTAGGTGAAAGCAATATCCGTCAACCGTGGTGGATTCCTTGGTTCGCGGTTCGTCGTCTTCTTCTTTCTCCCCATACCCCTCTCTCTCAATTCCCCCCATAACACCCGCCGGCCTCCCCCTTCCCCATTCTCTGTAATCTTTTTTTTTCTCTCAAAAGATTAGCCTCCTCCTTAAATCCCTATCGCCGGCCCCCCTCCTTGGCTCCCAAGCCGCCGGCCTCCATTCAAGGCCCAACGGCCGGCCCCAGCCCCCCCCCCCCCCCCCCCCCCCCCCCTACCAAACCCGCCGGCCACCCCTCCATACTCCCTTAAATTTGAATTTCAATTTTGAAATTACTCATAATTACTTTCCTAAAATACCTCCATGTTATTTAGGAAAGATTCATTATTAGGATTCAATCTATTTTTGAATTTCAAACGCCTTCCTTTGAAAATAACCCCTCATTAGGAAGTTACCTCAATTTAAATCAAATTTGAATTTAAAATCTGATTTGATTTAAATCAAATTAACTACTTTGGGGACCACATACATCGCATCTAGACATATTCTCCCCTCCCCATGGCCGGCCCCTCCTCCCTTGGACTTTCTCTCTCCAATTAAACCCCCCATCCCATTTAATACTCCTTAAATCTCTCCTAAAACTGCCGCTCCCATCAGCCCTAATTGTGAGGTTAATATGAATTCAAATTACTCTCATTCCCCTTTAGAAAATCTGAAATAAAATTCAGAATTTTCGAATTTATGATAGAGCCACTTACAGCCCCACCCGTCCCTTCTAAAGCCTCTTCCTCAAATTTCTTCCCTTTGGGAGTTTTCTAATTGTTGTCTAAGGTTTACTGTAAGCCTATCTTGCTGTCCTGCACCACCAAGAGGCTTTCCTTGCTGTCCAAAATACCTCCCCGATGTGGCAATCGCTGTCCAGATTTTCTAGAGGCTGTTTGGTTACTGTCCAGAACTATTCCAGGTGTCGAACTACTGTCCCAACCTTTAGTACTGCTATCTACATCATCCATAGCTACTGTCTAGCCATCTTGGAGACCTCCTATGGTTTCCCTGATGTCCATACGGTCTCCAATCGCCATCTTGAAGACTCCCTGATCTGAAGTCATTGTCCATCCTTCCTCAAGCATACAATCGGTCACACCGGAGCATAGCAACTCCTCTACTTTGGACAAACTCTACCCCCAACTCTTTTATCTTCTTAGTTTAATTTTTCAATGTGGTTATACTTTGATTCACAAAGCTTATGTCAAGCTCTTCACCGCTAAAACTTAGAGAACTAGAGAGTTGAGTGAGGGACTCATGCATAGTGCCTAATCTCATTGTTAGTTTAGGGATTTACGTTGAAAATCATTCATGTAAGCAATGTTAGATTAATTGATTGTTTTACGAATCTTAACTTCTATGCATGTAATTTAGCCTAAGCTTATTTTACCGCTCTTTGTATTTAATCTTATCTTTTAAATTCAATATAAAGGATATAATTATTGTAGCTCCTAAATTAAGCGTGCAACTTCCTTAATCTAGTCATCCTTGCATGTATGTTTCACATCACTATGGTATAAGAGAGAAAAATCAGAATTCATCATTGTGTTATAAGGTATGACTATAAGATGGACGACGTTAACGTGCACTGCACAATCT
Organism: Dendrobium huoshanense; assembly: GCA_016618105.1. Taxonomy (NCBI): domain Eukaryota; kingdom Viridiplantae; phylum Streptophyta; class Magnoliopsida; order Asparagales; family Orchidaceae; genus Dendrobium; species Dendrobium huoshanense. Next base: position 11,629,018 of record CM028347.1, on the reverse strand, counting down.
CCATGAAATGTGCAGTTATTTCAGGTGATGGAAGAGGGAATGTGATAAATATGCAAGATTTTTCAAAAATAAGCAATCCACTAAAGAAGAAGCATTCTGACACAAGGATTAAAATTTGGAGTGAGCCTAAACGTGAAGAGGTTTACAAAATAGAAACAAAATGTTTTTTATGGCTTAAAAACAACAAAAACAAATTGACAAGATGTATCATAATCGAAATAAACTCTGTAAATGCAAGGAAAGGTCGCACAATCCTTCCCAGACTCTGCCATGGCAGGAGCTTCATGCAATATGTAATACCCTTCCATGAAGCTAGATAGTTAAAGGCATTCATTAATAAATAAAGATCCGAAAGTAGCTCTCTCCAAAGACTCTTTGTCCTAAGAAACTCATATTGAAACGCCACCTGAAATGACATTATCTACTTAATTTCCATATAAATATCCAAAGTGTTTTTGTGATATCAATTTACTCTGATCTAACAAAATTACTCTCAAATTATTTATTATTGTGACAAAAAATTAGTAAATGGTTCCTAACCAAAAAAAATTATCAGGAATTCACCATTTTGTAGGCCATTTGGTTTGACAGAGAATGAACTTTTATTGGAAACTGATGAAGCCTTCATTAACTGCAACAATATCACTTTGACGACATTTTTATTTTTATTAACAATTGAAATATTAAGAAAATATGATTACAATAGCTTTAAAAAGGGGGTATGATGCAGGACATATATGAAATTATGATTTAGATAAGGATTTTGCACACTTGATGATTAAGAGCAAGTTAATTAAAGCTTTATGGATGCTCAGGTGGATGAGTGGCTTTACCCTTAGAGATAGGATACGAAATGAGCATATACGTGAAAAGGTTGGAGTAGCTCCAGTAGAAGATAAGATTAGAGAGAGTAGCCTTAGATGGTTTGGTCACATAAAAAGGCGGCCTTCCGATGACCCGGTTAGGAGAGTAGAGGTATTAGATTTGACTTGTGTTAAAAAAGGTAGGGGGTAGACCTAAAAAGACTTGGTTAGAAAATATTATGAATGACCTTTCTTTATTAGATTTAAACGAGAATTTGACTTTTAATAGGACACAATGAAGAAAAAGGATTCATGTAGCCGACCCCGCGTAGTGGGATAAAGGCTTGATGTTGTTGTTGTTGTTGGTGGTGAGTTAAACAATGAAATGAAACACAAAGAGCAGTAACACAAGCTTAGGCCAAGTTACTTGTGAAAAGTAAAAACCACATAACAATCGATTACTCTTGACGTTGCATACAAGATAGATTTCAACAAGAAATCCCTAATCTAACAATAAGATGATGTAGACACACAAGAAAAAAACTGACGCAATGGATAGAACTTTAAACAAACTTTATTAAAATAAAAGCAGATGTCGAAAGCTTGACAAACACCACAAGAAATAGTAGGAAGTTTTAAAGAAATAAAGAAAATTAAAAGATGCTATCCTCAGACAACCGTCAGAACGGGTTCCTCACATGCATCGAATTGTAGGTTAAATAAGAAATATGCAAAGAACTAGCAAACCGATGGTCCACCACTGCAAGATCTTCCAATCTCTTCAACAGACGCTTCAAATCAACCCAGATACGACACCCTAAAGTTGCTTTACTTTTGAGAAGCAGGATACAGATGGAGTGGCACTTGCAGAGAGACGAAAGAGGTTAGAAGCCCGAGAAGAAGGGTGGAAAGAGCCCGCAGGATTTCCGGAGGAGACGAGAAAGAAGGGTGGAAAGAGCCCGCAGGATTTCCAAGCAACCCGCAGGTTAATAGCAATTTTGCTCACAAATATCAACTCCCTTCCTTCACAACATCTTCTCTTATTTATAGGCATGGTAGGGGAATGCCAAGAGCCACATAAGAATTCCAAACATCATAACATAATTGCTTTTCACGGAAAAACAGCCCAAAGCCAAGAAACCGAAGAGGTATCCACAGGAGTCAAGGAGATTACACGAAACCAAGGGGCCACGGTTTCGGGAAAGAGCCCAGGCACAGAAAACAGCAGCCGGCCAGGATTCAAAGAGGCATAGCACGAAAAACAGCAACCCCCACTTTAACTTAAGATTAGAGAGAGTCGCCTTAGATGGTTTGGTCACATAAAAAGGCGGCCTTCTGATGACCCGGTTAGGAGAGTAGAGGTATTAGATTTGACTTGTGTTAAAAAAGGTAGGGGGTAGACCTAAAAAGACTTGGTTAGAAAATATTAGGAATGACCTTTCTTTATTAGATTTAAACGAGAATTTGACTTTTAATAGGACACAATGGAGAAAAAGGATTCATGTAGCCGACCCCACGTAGTGGGATAAAGGCTTGATGTTGTTGTTGTTGTTGGTGGTGAGTTAAACAATGAAATGAAACACAAAGAGCGGTAACACAAGCTTAGGCCAAGTTACTTGCGAAAAGTAAAAACCACATAACAATCGATTACTCTTGACGTTGCATACAAGATAGATTTCAACAAGAAATCCCTAATCTAACAATAAGATGATGTAGACACACAAGAAAAAAACTGACGCAATGGATAGAACTTTAAACAAACTTTATTAAAATAAAAGCAGATGTCGAAAGCTTGACAAACACCACAAGAAATAGTAGAAAGTTTTAAAGAAATAAAGAAAATTAAAAGATGCTATCCTCAGACAACCGTCAGAGCGGGTTCCTCACATGCATCGAATTGTAGGTTAAATAAGAAATATGCAAAGAACTAGCAAACCGATGGTCCACCACTGCAAGATCTTCCAATCTCTTCAACAGACGCTTCAAATCAACCCAGATACGACACCCTAAAGTTGCTTTACTTTTGAGAAGCAGGATACAGATGGAGTGGCACTTGCAGAGAGACGAAAGAGGTTAGAAGCCCGAGAAGAAGGGTGGAAAGAGCCCGCAGGATTTCCGGAGGGGACGAGAAAGAAGGGTGGAAAGAGCCCGCAGGATTTCCAAGAAACCCGCAGGTTAATAGCAATTTTGCTCACAAATATCAACTCCCTTCCTTCACAACATCTTCTCTTATTTATAGGCATGGTAGGGGAATGCCAAGAGCCACATAAGAATTCCAAACATCATAACATAATTGCTTTTCACGGAAAAACAGCCCAAAGCCAAGAAACCGAAGAGGTATCCACAGGAGCCAAGGAGATTACACGAAACCAAGGGGCCACGGTTTCGGGAAAGAGCCCAGGCACAGAAAACAGCAGCCGGCCAGGATTCAAAGAGGCATAGCACGAAAAACAGCAACCCCCACTTTAACTTAAGATTAGAGAGAGTCGCCTTAGATGGTTTGGTCACATAAAAAGGCGGCCTTCTGATGACCCGGTTAGGAGAGTAGAGGTATTAGATTTGACTTGTGTTAAAAAAGGTAGGGGTAGACCTAAAAAGACTTGGTTAGAAAATATTAGGAATGACCTTTCTTTATTAGATTTAAACGAGAATTTGACTTTTAATAGGACACAATGGAGAAAAAGGATTCATGTAGCCGACCCCACGTAGTGGGATAAAGGCTTGATGTTGTTGTTGTTGTTGGTGGTGAGTTAAACAATGAAATGAAACACAAAGAGCGGTAACACAAGCTTAGGCCAAGTTACTTGCGAAAAGTAAAAACCACATAACAATCGATTACTCTTGACGTTGCATACAAGATAGATTTCAACAAGAAATCCCTAATCTAACAATAAGATGATGTAGACACACAAGAAAAAAACGGACGCAATGGATAGAACTTTAAACAAACTTTATTAAAATAAAAGCAGATGTCGAAAGCTTGACAAACAACACAAGAAATAGTAGAAAGTTTTAAAGAAATAAAGAAAATTAAAAGATGCTATCCTCAGACAACCGTCAGAGCGGGTTCCTCACATGCATCGAATTGTAGGTTAAATAAGAAATATGCAAAGAACTAGCAAACCGATGGTCCACCACTGCAAGATCTTCCAATCTCTTCAACAGACGCTTCAAATCAACCCAGATACGACACCCTAAAGTTGCTTTACTTTTGAGAAGCAGGATACAGATGGAGTGGCACTTGCAGAGAGACGAAAGAGGTTAGAAGCCCGAGAAGAAGGGTGGAAAGAGCCCGCAGGATTTCCGGAGGGGACGAGAAAGAAGGGTGGAAAGAGCCCGCAGGATTTCCAAGAAACCCGCAGGTTAATAGCAATTTTGCTCACAAATATCAACTCCCTTCCTTCACAACATCTTCTCTTATTTATAGGCATGGTAGGGGAATGCCAAGAGCCACATAAGAATTCCAAACATCATAACATAATTGCTTTTCACGGAAAAACAGCCCAAAGCCAAGAAACCGAAGAGGTATCCACAGGAGCCAAGGAGATTACACGAAACCAAGGGGCCACGGTTTCGGGAAAGAGCCCAGGCACAGAAAACAGCAGCCGGCCCGGATTCAAAGAGGCATAGCACGAAAAACAGCAACCCCCACTTTAACTTAAGATTAGAGAGAGTCGCCTTAGATGGTTTGGTCACATAAAAAGGCGGCCTTCTGATGACCCGGTTAGGAGAGTAGAGGTATTAGATTTGACTTGTGTTAAAAAAGGTAGGGGGTAGACCTAAAAAGACTTGGTTAGAAAATATTAGGAATGACCTTTCTTTATTAGATTTAAACGAGAATTTGACTTTTAATAGGACACAATGGAGAAAAAGGATTCATGTAGCCGACCCCACGTAGTGGGATAAAGGCTTGTTGTTGTTGTTGTTGTTGGTGGTGAGTTAAACAATGAAATGAAACACAAAGAGCGGTAACACAAGCTTAGGCCAAGTTACTTGCGAAAAGTAAAAACCACATAACAATCGATTACTCTTGACGTTGCATACAAGATAGATTTCAACAAGAAATCCCTAATCTAACAATAAGATGATGTAGACACACAAGAAAAAAACTAACGCAATGGATAGAACTTTAAATAAACTTTATTAAAAATTTAAAATAAAAGCAGATGTCGAAAGCTTGACAAACACCACAAGAAATAGTAGGAAGTTTTAAAGAAATAAAGAAAAATAAAAGATGCTAGTCTCAAACAACCGTCAGAGCGGGTTCCTCACATGCATCGAATTGTAGGTTAAATAAGAAATATGCAAAGAACTAGCAAACCGATGGTCCACCACTGCAAGATCTTCCAATCTCTTCAACAGACGCTTCAAATCAACCCAGATACGACACCCTAAAGTTGCTTTACTTTTGAGAAGCAGGATACAGAAGGAGTGGCACTTGCAGAGAGACGAAAGAGGTTAGAAGCCCGAGAAGAAGGGTGGAAAGAGCCCGCAGGATTTCCGGAGGGGACGAGAAAGAAGGGTGGAAAGAGCCCGCAGGATTTCCAAGCAACCCGCAGGTTAATAGCAATTTTGCTCACAAATATCAACTCCCTTCCTTCACAACGTCTTCTCTTATTTATAGGCATGGTAGGGGAATGCCAAGAGCCACATAAGAATTCCAAACATCATAACATAATTGCTTTTCACGGAAAAACAGCCCAAAGCCAAGAAACCGAAGAGGTATCCACAGGAGCCAAGGAGATTACACGAAACCAAGGGGCCACGGTTTCGGGAAAGAGCCCAGGCACAGAAAACAGCAGCCGACCAGGATTCAAAGAGGCATAGCATGAAAAACAGCAACCCCCAATTTAATTTAATGCATAGATTTCAGAAATAAAAAGTACAGAAATTCTTGATAGCATCATAAGAGTAGTGCTATGAAAGATCTCTCACACAATTCCTACTAAACACTAAGCTTTAGCGGAGCGTTGCAAGATTTTGCATGAATCAATCAAAACCACAAGTAAGGATCAACGAGGAAGGTATGAGAGAAGGCAAGAGTCCACCCTTTGCTAAGATTCAACCTTCTCGCAAGCTTGGACAGCAGTTGGTGGCTTCTTGGACGGCTCGGACAGCAACAAATCCAAGCTCGAACCCTGGACAGCAAGTAGCCAACCTGGGACAGAAAATCCTGACAGTTCCAGACAGCAACGGTGGCTTCCAAAGGGGATGGACAGCAGCAAACTCCTGCTTGGATCACTGGACAGCAAACAGGAGGTCTTGGACAGCAGCTCTCTAGGGTTTGGAAGGGTGGACAGCCACTATTAGCATCCAGAAATTTCTGGATAGCAAGGAAGCTTGAAGTTTTTGTAAGGGAAAATATGGAGAGGCGGCACCTTAGGGATAGAAACTGATTGGGAAGCAAAAGGGGAATGAGATTGATTGAATTGAGCGAGAAAGAGGAAGGAGGGCCGGCAGCTTCAAGGAGGGGAAGGGCTTTTGGGGGAAGTTTAATGAGGGTTTCCTAAATTGAATTAATTAGATTAGGAGGGAAGGATGACTCTGCTCTCCTTTTAATTCAAATTTGAATTTTGAAAAGGAGAGTTAAAACTTTCCAAATATAGATCATACCAAATAGGAAAGGTTTCAAATCTGAAATTAGAATTCATAATTTGAATTGTTTCCCTCTCAATCTCCTTGATCCAAGTTTGAAAAGAAGTAAAGCCAAGGGGAGAGGGGTAGGCCGGCGGCTAGAATAGGGCTTGGGAGAAAGTTGGCGGTTTGGGAGAGGAAGATGGGTAACCAAGTGGGAGGGATGGTAGGGGACGGTTAGCAGTGAGAAAGGGAGGTGGGGTTGGGTGATCCTTGTGGCCGGAGATGGGGTGGCTTTGTGAGGGAGGGTTGGCGGCTTGAGTGGAGGAGGAAGAGGGAGGCGGCGGAACTAGGGGAGGGATCTCCTTGTCCGGCGGTAAACGGGAAGGGAGGGGGAGAGAGAGAAAAAAGATAGAGAGAAAACCCATGAACCCAGACTCTTCCAAAATTGGTGGGTGATCCGCTTTCCCTCTCCTAGGGATTTCACTCCAAAACTCTCAAACTCTCACATCAAGAGAATAATATGCAGAAAATTTTCTTTCATATTCTTCATTAACCCTCAAAGAAGAAGAGGGAGGCTTTAAATAGCCCATACAAGGAGAAAATACAAAGTACTACTATGGCCCTAGGGCTTACACATACCTACACCCTTAAGTAAGGGCAAAAATGGAAAAGCATAATAAAATTTCATAAATAAAACTAACATCAATAATAAATATGAAAATCAAAAGTAGAGTGGTGCAATCGTGGCCGTAGATCTACGGTCATGCCTCTGATAAACTTTCCATGTCCTAATGTCCTCATCAGGGTACTTCACCTTAAACATCAATAACTCCTGCAATACCGGAAGCATTCCCAAGACATGGCACATAGAACTTCAAATCTGTCTATTCTCAGCACTCATTCTGCTATTATATTTATGTCACCCACTCCACTATATATCTTAATCTCTTTCCGAAATTTTCTGAATTGTACCGGTACAGACCCAAGTAATGAGCAAGGAAACAACACATTCATCTAGTAACTGCACATACTTTCTTAGTGAACAACTCATGTCCATAGTCTATTCTATGGACATGGATGTGAGTCATGTTGTGCCATCCACTTAACTATGAAAAGATTTTAAGAACTGGAAAGGAAAGGAGCAATCAAGAAACTGCATTCCAAAGCAGAAGCTTGCAAAAGTCAAATCATTCATGGCTATCTACTAAATATAATGACTATCCAAAAATCAATGATAAAAACTTGTTAAGAAAGCTTACGATGAAACACCACGAAATAAATGATCATAAGATTTACGAAGCTTTTCATATGCAGTCACATTATCTTCACTAAGCTCCCCTCTAGCATTTAATATCTTTGCATTGTCAAGTTCCATCAGCCGAAGTGACTGACAAGGACAGAAATACCAAATAAACATTATAATGAAATATCTAAACATGAAGAATAAAGAACTAAGATATGTAGAATCAATTAAAACAGGAAAAAGACCAAAAGGTGAAAATCCGCTAGTCATTGATAGACAATGCACATAACAAGAAGTTCATACGCAATACATCTTACACTATGTTCCGCCTGCAGCAGCTCAGTGACAGCATCATAGTACGAGTGCAATGCTTTCTTGAATTGTTTTTTCTGCTCCACAGTCACATTAAGCCCCTTATAGAACTGTAGTATATACAGAGCGTCAGTTTTAATATTTAAGATGGATAAAGAAATATACTTCATTATAAATACATTTTTTAATGATTTAAGAAGGATACAGTATTACTTTAGAATACATATAGAAAATGAAACATGAAGACCAACGGCAAAAAAAAAGAGACATGCAGGCCGTCCTGCTTAAAAGTGAGCAAAATACAAATGAATCACGGACAAGTATAAAGCATTCAGTATATAGCTCTAAAAGCGTGATTATATTAGAACATTTTAGCAACACAAGACAACAAAACATTTCCTTCAATAATTATTAGACTATATTAAAAAAGAAAGGACAAAATAACAAGAAGGCTTCCTTGCATCATTTGCATGGAGAGAGTCTCCAATGGTCAGCTTACTCAATTAACTTATTATCAAAACTACGCAGTATATGTTGTAATATCTTAAATATAATTTAAGAGAAGAAAGATGGTGGGTAAGATTGTATTAAAACACTGACAAGGCGGTCCCTTTTATGTACATAAACAATTAAGAAAATAGTTGCAAGAAAAACAGCATCCAAATAGAAAGAAAAGCTGAAGCATACCCCATTGTTTTCAAAGCACAAAATCAAGCCATAGATCTTCTATTATGGAACTTAAATAGCAAAACAGAGGAAATACCAAGGATAATAGATGAGCTCACTAGCAGTAAACAGGGACTCGTTTCTTGTGGCAGAAAAATAGAAACAGCAGTGATGAATCATCCTGTGAAAACTACATGTTCACTTGGTTCAAAAGAGGGGATTATACAACAACAACAACAACATCAAGCCTTTATCCCACTACTTGGGGTCGGCTACATGAATCCTTTTTCTCCATTGTGTCCAATTAAAGGTCAAATTCTCGTTTAAATCTAATAAAGAAAGGTCATTCCTAATATTTTCAAACCATGTCTTTTTATGTCTGCCTCTACCTTTCTTAACATAAGTCAAATCTAATATCTCTACTCTCCTAACCGGGTCATTGGAAGGCCGCTGTTTTATGTGACCAAACCATCTAAGGCGACTCTCACTAATCTTATCTTCTACTGGAGCTACTCCAACCTTTTCACATATATGCTCATTTCGTATCCTATCTCTAAGGGTAAAGCCACTCATCCACCTGAGCATCCTCATCTCTGCCACACTTAACTTCATATTATGCTTCTCTTTTAATGGCCAACATTCAACACCATAAATCATTGCAGGCCTCACTACTATCTTATAGAATTTTCTCTTAAGTTTGAGGGGTACTTTTCTATCACACAACAGGCCCGATGCATTCCTCCACTTCAACCATCCAACTTGAATTCTGCTGATAATATCCCCATCTATTTCACCATCACTCTGAACAATAGATCCAAGATATCTAAAACATGTACTCTTATTAATGACTTGATCGCCAAAAGTCACAATCCCCTCACTAGGTTTATTACTACTAAAATTACACTCCATATATTCCGTTTTAGATCTACTCAAGCGAAAACTTTTAGTCTCTAATGTTGACCTCCATAATTCAAGTTTACTTTCAACTCCCTCTCTAGTCTTATCAACAAGAAGAATATCATCAGCAAAAAGCATACACCAAGGTACATCCTCTTGCAAATGTCTAGTGAGAACATCCATGACTAAAGCAAAAAGATATGGGCTTAAGGCGGATCCTTGATGTAACCCAACCGAAATAGGGAAATACTTGGTCAAACCACCTTGTGTTTGAACACAAGTAATCGCTCATGCATACATATCTTTAATAATTTGAATATAAGCATTATTAACTACTTTCTTTTCAAGAACTCTCCATAGCACTTCTATTGGAACTTTATCATATGCTTTTTCTAAATTAATAAATATCATATGGAGATCCTCCTTATTTTCTCTATATTTCTCCATCAAACCTCTTAATAAATGTATGGCTTGCATAGTTGACCTACCCGGCATGAATCCAAATTGATTTTGAGAAACATTAGTATCACGCCGCAACCCATGCTCCATAACTCGCTCCCATAGTTGTAAAGTATGACACATTAACTTAATTCCTCTATAATTCGCACAATCTTGTGCATCACCTTTATTCTTAAAAATAAGAATTAACACACTCATTCTCCACTCATCTGGCATCTTTTTAGTCTTCAAAATAGTATTAAAAAGTTTAGTAAGCCAAGAAATACATTCATCTCCTAAGCATTTCCACACCTCTATTGGAATATCATCAGGTTCAATAGCTTTTCCACCCTTCATTTTTTTAAAGCCTCTCTAACTTCGATTTTACTAATACGCAGATAAAAATAGAAATATTTATTTTCATTTAGGGTGCTAAGGTCACTATAGTCAATCTTATTTTCACAATTTTCATTAAAAAGTTTAGCCAAATCTCATCCACCTTTATTGAATATCATCTTCTAAGAAAAGTATTTTTTGATCTTCATCCTTAATACACTTCACTTGAACTAAATCTTTACTACTCCTATCTCTTTGTTTGGCTAACTTATACATATATCTTTCTCTCTCCTTAGCATTTAAACTATTATATAAATCACTAAAAGCTAAGGTCTTTGCATCGTATATTGTTTTCTTAGATTCCTTACTAGCCTTTTTATATCTTTCCCAATTATCAAAATTTTTAAAAGCACACATAAAAAGCTTTAAAATGTGTAAAACACACGGGTAACAAACATCATACAAAAATAGTGAAATATTACCTCCTCATCAACTTCTTGTCCAGGCTGATGCATGCCCAAAAAGAACCTTCCTTGCCGAGCAAAACTAGTAAGAAGGGACAAGTTTGTCTGAGTTGCATCACGGTCCTTCAATTGCTCTAAGCCTGTAAAGTCTTTAATAATGTTAACAAAAATGCTAGCATCCTCCACAACGCCAACAAAATAAAGTTCCATAAGAAGTTTCAAAGTGCTCCTCTTCTTCATTGCTTTCAGGCTTTTATCAGCTTCCAAATCATCTACACTTTTTCCAGGGGAAAAAACTTTCAGGAGACCCTGAATCAAGCTAGGGGAGAAATCCTTATATCTTTGATGAAGCAATGAGCATGCCTACACAAAAGGACACATCAAACTAGTAAAATTGCTGCATCCATGTTGGTAGACATACTAAAACTATTTAGCATGAATTTGAGCAACAAGTTCCAAAATACTTGAAACATAAAGTGATACTAAAGCTTTACTCAAGGAAGCAGTTTACAGTAGCAGAGTTCATTGTAGACATTAACATTTTTTTATCTTCTAGAAATTGAGCTGCTTTAGTTTTTAGACAATAAAGTTGCCACTTGCCCAGAACTTTCACTCTAATTACTAAGGGAAAAAACTATCAATAGCCAAACATACTTCTGCTCACCTTTTATAGTTAACTTCTATTTTAATATTTCTTTCTTATAGTTTCAAGGACAGCGTCTGAAAGGTATAAAATAAGAAGGGAAAAAAAGAAAACAGAAATAAAAGTTGATAGAGTCTCTACCTGGACAGCAGCTTGTATATCTGAGGTTTTAAGCTTAGCATCACAGATAGCTGCCACAGCTTCACTAACAAATTTACTAAGGTTCACACTTCGTAACTCCTCAATTAGCCCTTCCCGCTGCTCGTCATTTATCTGCTTAAGCTTCTTGATTACTGCAGTGTTGCGCCTGATACTGGAGTCCAGTGTCCTAAGAAAACCTGAATCTGAAGGTAAAACGTTACACCATATGTATCACGCAGAGCCTGAAATCTCTAAAGAATCAAAATTACGAACAGCGTTGCGTGAGCCATATCAACGAAAACAAAGAAAAGTAGCAGTTGTTACAATATCTAATTCAGTTAACTACAATGTGCCCGAACAATATTTATACATCATATATCCAGTTTAATTGTACCATCTGGCGTTTCACACTTTCCAGGCCCACAAAAATGAAGAAGAGAATTTTATAATCTGGGCATTTATTGTACTTAGCAGTGACTCTGAGGATACAAACCAGCATCTAACTGCTTACAAGCGCGCATTCGCTTGAAGTAAATGCATAATCTAGCAAGCTAACACATCGAATATTAAGGCCTCATTTGCTAACATCTTTCTTCTACTTCGCTTCACAGAAATTTGTCATGCCACAACTTCAATTTGTGTAGGAAAAATGCAATAAAATCCCTACCCTGCACTTGCACCCATTACACGGTTTAACAATAGGCAACGCATTTGCAGACATGCACATCCATCTCTGTGGGATAAGAGGTGACATCTAGTTCATACAACACAATAACAGCCAAACTTACAAAACAAATCCAAAATGTACCAATATTTCCGAGAACAAGCCAGCTAATCAAGTCAAAATGACTCATTTATTACAATTATTTACCTGTAATGCAGTCGCATACGGACAGTGAAACAGATGCATATGCCCGAAGATAGTTATTCTTCAGGCTTAGTAGTAGCTTAGATTAAGTTGATTTAATAGCATATAAAACCATTGATGCTAAAAAAGTTTCTAGCTACCTATCAAACCTAGTCCTTAGTGGAGCAGGAAACCAATCATTGAGGAGATCTAGCTTTACAAGGTCTTAGCACACGCACCAGGTCTTTCAGGGTTCAGATTGCTCTGACGAAGAACAATTTTCATGTCAATAGATCGTTTGTATTCAGTCCGAGAAACATTTTCCTACAACAAAAAAAAAAGGATCGTGAAAAATCATTACATAAAAAATGAAATATCTCAATGAAGCATATAAGATAGTAGAAAAGGAACCTAAAAAGTAACTTCTATTTCCACATAACTTTGAAGGGCGTGTGATTGCAAACTTTGTTGCCTTCATGATTTCATTCGCTCAAAAAGAAAATTTGCTTACTTTATAAACATTTTAAAACAACAACAAAATGTCATGGGGCAGAAGCAAAATTGAACTCAAATGAGAATGGAGAATATGGCAAGGATTTCAATTTGCAAACAGGCAATAAAGAATTTCCCTCCCAATTTAAGATACTTGAAATTACCATTGATGTTTGATTCCAAATAGGAGATTAATCTAAGTAAACTAGGTAAGACGCAAAATGTTAAAAAGATGTAATGCAAATTAATTTTCAAACCACTCAAAATCAAAACTATCATCTGATTAATATTCAGTGGACATAAAAATCAGAACAAATGTCACTGATCGGATCACAACCATAGAAGGTTGGGTAAAATTATTATCTTGGATCAATGGTATAGTGAAATTGTAGAGCTAATTTTAGGGATTTGACTACAGAGTGACAAGGAGCAAAAAAAATAGTTCAGTGTGGCAAAATGAGGATACTGAAATGCTTAAGTGGCAAAGAAAAATAGAATAAATAAAGATAACAACATTACAGAAGTCAGCGAGATAACAGAAGCACGGTACTCAAGTAATAGATCACTGAATGAAAGTTCTGAGAAAGCAACAAAGAAAAACAAATCAATAAAAAAGCATAAAAGTCAAAAGCTCAAGTAAGAAGGCTAGGCATGGGTAAAGCCAAAGCTAATAAAGATTAGAAGTTGGTTAAGAAATATTTAGCTGAAGACCTTATTGCAGCTATAAAGACAAATTAATGACAGAAATATTCAAAACAGCCAGCCCATTACTGGTAAAGCTAAGGATGCTGAGGTGCATAATGTCTATAAAGACATTGCTACAATCAAGTAAAAAAAAACACAGCTAAATGGTCCGTATGAGGTGCAAACAAAGCATTATGCCTATCAATTTATACTGGTATTGTTCAATTATTGCTTCTGTACAGCCAGTGCCATATCCTTGTTATCTAAAACCATTTTCACGAAATTAATATCTTGAAATGTAGGGGCAAGGTGGTGTTAATTCTGTACAAAAACCCTCCACAAACCATGCAATGAAGGAAGCTTTTTGCATTGGGTAAACACCCTTTTAAACTTTAAAAATGTGGCTTATTGACTGCACCTTGACATAACAAAACTCAAGTAGCGGGTATAGATTTTATCAGCAAATTATCAGCTTGACATTAGCTTCCAAAAGTTTAATAGCAAAATAAAAATTACAAACGTCATATTATCCCACTTCAGCCTAAGAGTTTGCTAGAAGACGCTAAATAAACTTACATCATCATCATGCTTGCAGTGATGTTCCCCAACTGTATGACATTCTTCTTCTGGATGCTCCATTTCTCCCGTAAACAAAGCCCAGCAGTATCCACACTACTATTAGAATAAATTGATTATTTTTATATAAGAATAATTTCTACAATATATATGAAAAAAGTGAAAAAATAAATAAACTAGCTACAAAAATTAGTATAAAATTATTAAATACATAGGTGGCCTTTAATTTACTAGAAGAAAATCAGTCATCTAAATCATAATTCTTTAAGCTAGATAAAAATGGCTTTACAATATAATGATCATTAAAATACAAAATCAGTCATCTACCATTCAGCTGAACAGTTTAATAAATAGGTTGGGCTCAAGTCCAGAATTATGATTTGTTTAATAAACGGGTCGTATTCGGATTGACCAATGAATCCCAACTTAACCAGAAAGTGAACCATTTTTTTTTTCATAAATTATTTACTTGTTATATGATAGTCTTATTTTTTATTAACTAACCTAAACACTATAGTTGACAAATTATAAAAAAATTAAATCAAAACATGTCATCAGGTAATTCAGATTGCCAACAGGTCTAATTTGAATCTCCTTTTTGACCCGTTTATTAAATGGGTTGGATTCAAGTTTATTGGATTCAAGTCGGGGCAATTTTAAGTTGAACCAGAACCCGACCTGTTAACTCATTTTTACATCACAAAAAACACACAAATATATAATTATGGGATTTTACGGTATGCCTTACACATGAGGCAATCAACGAGAATGAGGTGATGAACTTCAATGAGGATGAAAACAATATAACAGGTTTTTTAACATTATTTTATAAAACAATATTCAATATAAAGGTGGTCGTCACAACTGCTTGAAGAAGTCACGAGATAGGGGGCTTCAGCGTTGGGTTGTGCGAGAAGAGAAACAAGGAGTAGGCTAGGTGATGAAGGCAACTTGGCAGAAAAATATTGGGAAATGGGAGACCTGGGTTCGACAAAGAGTGAATAGAGGTGGTTGGAGAGTTGCATGCCTTGTAGCATAAGAGAGGTGGGCTTGTGCGAGATATGAAGGAGAAGCGAAGTTTAGGAGGGTGGGGAGCCAAGGCAGATAGACGATTGAATTTTTTTTTCTTTTCTCAACTCTTCACGCTAATAGAACATATAACACGACGAACAAGACCTCTTGCAACACCGCAGGGACATTTAATTTTTTGAATTTTAGGCTAAAACAATATTCAATTTTTTATTTGGTTTCACCTTTTATTTTGATTTTTTATTAAAAATATACATAAAGAAAGTGTGAATAAACTTGCATAATTTCATGCTTCTTGTGCATCTCAAATTGTGTGCCGCCACCTTGCATGCGAGCAATTTTTACATTTTGCGGTTGTGCGAAGAATAAGCCAATAGAGATGTCTTTTTGAGCAATTTTAATATTTTAGATGCCCCAACGCAATTCGTTTTTGCGCGCGAGCAATATTTGGGCTTTTTTGTATAGCATTGTGTCCATTGTACATTGTTTTGGTTGAGATTGATTGAATTGATTGCAATGAGTGCTTTCTATGGAGATTTTGACACTTTGAATGCATCGACGGAACTCATTCCATGAACAAAAGGCATTTGGGCCACTTCAACTGCGGTCAAAGCATTTCAAACACAATGTGCATAACATTGCATTTGTTGGCCATCATTCTCATCAGGTAGCTATTTGTGATGCGTGAGTTATTTCTATATATTTATGTGCTCCGAAAAGGGTGAAGTCTATTTTGCGAATCAAGAGTTTGATCGGCAATTTCAATTACGATTGAAGAGTATAGTTGATTTTGTGCAATTTTATGTCCAGCCATTGTTAATGTGATTTCAACCAAATCTAGTTTGCATTGCCTCGTGAAAGTTAAACCATGTGGAAGCTGCAGACTTCACTAAGTAGGGTGGGGAAAGCTTAGGATTGGATTGCTTCGACCTTTCTGGGTCTATCTAGACACTTTGTTTTCCCAAAATAAATCCTAGAAAATGCACTTCCAAGATGACAAATTCACAATTAAAAAGTTAAGAAACAATTTGTGATCTCTTACAGCATCCAAAAGTAACTTGGCGTGATGTGAATGGTAATATATGTGATATGAACAAGTATATCTTCAAAATACTCCACATAAAAATGGCCTTGAAAGAGCAAGCACCATATGCATCAAAACCATGAAGTTGCTCAGCGCATTGCACACCCAAATACATGACCCACGACTCAAACAATCCTTCAAGCATTTTGAATGCGGACTTCCATTCATCCCTCTCAATATTTTTGATGCAACAACTGTCCACCAACAAATCACAAACCTTACAATTGATAGTCTATCAAGCATGAAAAAGTGTGCCTCTAAATTGCTATGGGCTATTTTGGGGAAAATATAATTTTTTGCAACACATATGATAGAAATTCATCATCATCACCCAAAACGTCCTCAAACTCCCATTTGAGAGCAAAAACCTACTACTAGGCCCCTTGTCAACTTATCCTTTTACTATTTAGAATTGACAAGGATTCAAGAACTCATTTGATCGATGGCCCAATTGGAAGCATCAAAACCACCTCAATGAACCTGGCTTGTTTAAATACCTTCTTGATTCTAGACGAGATTTCGTGGCCCATTTGTTTCATTAGATCCCACAATTGGAGCTGAATTTGGGATTGAGGGAGGCTAACTTAAGAGATCATCAGAATACTCTTGATTGTCTCAATGGAAGGTTCGAAGAGTGTAGTTAAGGATAAAATCGTTTAGGAGGTAGGAAAATTGATTTGGCATTCTCGGTGAATTTGACTACTTGCGAGAGGGAGTAGACGAGATTCATTTCCAATTTCTCATAGTCATAGATAGCATCCTTCAACCCTATGATGCAACAAAACACTTATAGATATGTAGATTCATTCGTATTATTCCTTGCATTGAGTCGATAAAACTGATAGGTCAAGCAGTTAGTGGCTTGTGATACTTATGAACACAACTAATATTGAGGCAAAACATCTATTCATAATCAGCAGGAAGTAAATGACATGCAACAACTGCTTCATTGGAGGCTAGTTCCTCACATTACCGCTTCTTTCCCAACAGCGACATTGCAATAATTGAAGTCACCACGCTCCAACCCTACCCTTAAATTTGCAAGCTACATGACAAAGCTCACTCTCTATAGGAATGTATGTATGATAAAAAAAAAACAATTCAATAGCTTGCTCCCAATGTAGGTAATCCTCGATGTGGAGTTATCCATAAAAAAGGGAATATTTTTCACCTCAAATTTACCATAATTCCTACCATGTTTGTGTCACCGCTAATGGTTGTCGTCATAGTGAGATAGTTCTTCAACGAATCTGATCCTAAACATAGACAACGCAAATGGGGAATTCCTTCCACGTCAGATTAAGCAAGCTCGATGCATAAATTGAGATGTTGGGTTCACTAGGAATCTGGAATGGTTTTGCATGGTTGCCAAGTTGATTGATGTGGTTGCCGGTAATGAAATACAACTATTCATGAGAGTGAAATGCTCGATGCACCTCATTCACGAACTACTTAATAAGAAAGACAATCCCTCACCAGCTCAACGTCTTTCAGCATCAGAAAAGTGCAAACCCTAAATCCGTAAACTACGCAACATGAATCCATCAAAAAAAGTACACATTTTGCAGACCTACCGATAACTCCTAAACTTCTCCAGATCCTCTAAATCCAATTATGGAATGATTTGTAAGATATTTTGCCAAATAAAACCATAAAAGAACAAAAATATTGACAACCTTACCTCGGTGAAAGCTCTGCGTCTTTGCCAATCTGAACAAGATTCAGAGGAATAACTTTGAGCTATCGCCAGAAAGGAACGAGACAAGGAGGTTGAGAAGAATAAAGGAAGTATCATATAATCATACTTAGGGGCTGTTTGGATGCCGAATTTGAGCTAAATCCCGCCAAACGGCCAAAAATGCAAAACCAAATCTCACGGTAAATCAAAGATGCGGTTGACGGAAAATTCCCTCTTTCCGTGGTAAATCCCGGATTTACGAAATCCTTTGGTTCGGCGGATTTACGGGATTTGGCCGAAGAAGCGCGAGAAAGGGAGAAAGTTATCTTCACAGAAAGCGAGCTCCCGTTGTTGCTTCCGATCAAAAAATGTCGTAACTTCCGATCCACCAGGAAGGCAGCGTCGTCGAAGCGGAGCGAAGTCGAACAGCGACGAAGAAACTCTACACTCGCACTCATGCGAAGGAACGATGCCGAAAGAAATAAATAAAGGAAAGGAAAAACCTAGACTCCTGATAACTTAATTAGTATAATTTAAAATATTAATAATTAAGTTAAACTAATTAAATAAAATTTACATAATTAATTAAATCATTACTAATTTTATCAATTAAATACTTAGTCATTTTAAAATAATTAATAAGATTAAATATGATTTTAAATGGAAATAATTATTATAAAATATTTTAAATAATAATTAATTAATATTAACAAATATTTGTTATATTTTATTTAAATTTCTCTTTTTGTATTTTGATTATCCTATAAATAAATGTCAAATCTCTTTATCGTCTTAAATCTTTAATTGAATTGTCAAACAATTACACAGGATTTATCAAAATTTACATTGAATGTTACAAAACAGTTTTCAAGATTTAACACCTCTAGGATTTAGTAAATTCAAATTTAGAGGATTTATGGAATCTCACTTAAATTTAATTATTGGCGCATATAGATAGCCTTTTATCTTGATTCAAACTATAATTATTTAAGTTACGAACAAACACAAAGGTTAGGTTTTTACATCAAATAGTATTATTACTAATGTGGCAGGCTAGAATATACTCGGTGATAGAGTTAGAATATTAAGTCTTAATGTTGCATGAATATATAGCTCACACAAAGAGAACATAAATTTTTTACTTGGAAAGTCCTTAAAAAAAGGAAAAAACCACTGGGCCTGATCTAGTTGAAAAATGATTCCATTAGAATTTGAGTTGGTAACAATGGGCTGACTCGCCTCCAAGGACGATCAGATTACAAGTATCAACTATACGACAAAAGTCCGAGTGTCGGGTGATGGTCTGGTAGAACTTCGAGCTTTAGGTGGTGGTCTGGCAGAACTCGAGGCCTTAGGTGGTCATCTGGCAAAACTCCGGGCGTCAGGTGGCAGTCTGGCAGAACTTCAGGCCTCGGTGGTCGTCTGGCAGATCTTCAGGAGTCTAGTGGTGGTCTGGTAGAACACAGGGCGTTAGGTGATGGTTCGACGGAGCACATGGCGTCAGGTGGTGGTCCAGCGGAGCACAGGGCATCAGGTGGTGATCCGACGGAGCTCAGGGTGTTAGGTGGTGTTCCAAAGGAGCACAGGGCGTCTGGTGGTGGTCTGACGGAACACAAGGTGTCAAGTGGTGGTCCGACAGTGGTTTGGTAAAACTCGGACGGTGGTCCGGAGGTGGCTCGACAGAACTCAGGTGGTGGTTCGCAGAACTCTGGCGGTGGTCGAGGAGGCAAGAGCGATCTCCAATATCTCTCTTCATTCCTTGGGCTTCGGGGGGGGGGGGTCCTTTTTCAAGAGGAGAGGGGGCTCTATTTATAGATTTTTGGGAGCAGCATGGCCATAAATAGGTGGAGGATCAAGGGCAATGAGGAGTGGTTGGATGGACGGCCGATGTTGAATCCCTTGATCATGAACAGTTAGATGGACATTTGAATGTCTTAGTGATGTCAGAATTCAGTGATCTTAGGCTTGTTGGATTCATCTCGTCGAGCCGCTCGATTAGACTGTGAGCATGTATGTTTGGAAATTGTTTGGTAATCCAAATTGTTGATCAAATCTTCCCACAGTGCTTCTAACCCTTGTTTTGGACCCATTTGGGCTCGGATTGGGTTGGATTTGGTGTCGTTGGGTTCGTATTCTTGAGACGCTCAGTTCGAATAGTCCTTTTTTTAATTTTGAAAGTTTCCAACTTGATTTTGCATCGAGATTCATGCCCGATCAAGATAAATTTTTATGATGTATTAGTTGCCCCTATTTTCAAATGTCGAAGCTATAGAAGTCTGAAAATATACATCGCATCTTGTGGGGTATTTCTTCAGTGATTTGAAAAATCTAGAGTGTAGAGGTCCTGGATGACCTTGAAAGTGCCAAAATTGAATCCGAAAGATCAAAAAATGGTTTCGAATGCTAAAAAATGTGTAATTTAGCCTTTTTCAGACTCAAATTTGAGCCAAAATACATTCTGTAAACTAAAATTTAAATAAAAAATGGAGATAGTTATATCAAGTATTCCTTGGTGGATGAGTGGCAAAGATTTTGTCATCCATGTCTAAGGTTTTGGATTCCAATCCTGTTGAAGGCAAGGATTTTTTTGCGGTGCTGACATGGCAGCGACATGTAGGATGCGGCGATGACATGGCAGTAACATGCAAGACAGATCGATGATATTGCAGTGACATGTAGGACGGATCAATGATGTGGCAGTAGTGACATGCAGGACGGATTGCAAACGTGACAATGCCATGTAGGACGGATCAATGATGTAGTGTCCATGACTTGTTGGGTCGTGGCTGACATGGCCACGACACACAGATCGAGGTTAATGTGTCACCCATGACATGTTGGGTCGTGGATGACGTGGTCATAACATGCAGGATTGTGGGCGACATGACCATGACATGTAGATCATGGTTGATGTGTCATCCATGATATGTTAGGTTGTGGATGTTGTGGCCACGACATGTAGGATCATGGATGACATATAGGCTTGTGGCAGGCGTGGTGCTGATGTGGCTGATGATGTGGCACTGTTGGCTCAAGAAAAATGATACGAGTACACGAATCCTGCTTTGCAACCTTAGGATTCCATTTCTCTTAAGTCAGATTGAAATTAACCAGATTTCCCCTGAGTGTAATATCAGGGTTTATAGATCTGGGGTTCTTACTTCCTATGAGCGCAAGCACTCATAGTTAATTACCCCTCTTACTATGTAAGAGAGAACTCTCGATTAAGGATGAATAAATTTTAGATATTTTTAGTCTCAAATGGTGGGAAGATGGAGGTAAACCCGATCAAGATCCCATGGTTTCATCGTCCCGGGTATACCATAGATTTCAATCTACCAACACTAACAATCATTGACCGTAGTGTCCAGGGAATCTGATTAGCAGTCATGGGTTACCTCCTCTCAGGGATCCCGAGTAGACTGAAGTGCTTAGATGTTGATTTTAGTTTTAATTTAATTTGAGTTGGGGCTTACTACTTCCTTAGAAGTTGCCCGTTAATTTATTTAATTTGGGGCTTACGGCTCCAATTAGGAGTTGCCCGAAGAATTTCAGTTGGATAGGTCTTATGGCTTCCTTAGAAGTTGCCTAACGGTGGGTCTTACGACCTAACCCTGTAAGCTAAGCGGCCCGAGTTGTGGGTCTTACAACCTAGTCCTTTAAACTAAGGTGCCCAAAAGTTTGAATTAGATTATTTGGATTTTAGGTTCATTACAATTTATTTAGTAATTTTCCTAAAATAATGGGGCTTACGACTTCATTTAAAAGTTGCCCGAAAACGGGTCTTACAACCTAATCCTATAGACTAGGATGCCCATAGGTTTAAATTTGATTGTTTAAGGCTTAGGATCATTACTATTGATTTAGCAAATTTTCTAAAATATGGGGCTTACGACTTCAGTAAGAAGTTGTCTGAAAAACGGGTCTTACAACCTAATCCTATAGACTATGATGCCCAAGTGAAGGGTTTAGGTTTGCATTATCACCTAAACATCTCCTTCAAATGTCGGACTTACAGCTTCTATTAGAAGTGGCCGAGGGTTTTAATTGGGTTTAGGGGTTAGGTCAATTTCTACCTAAATTTTCCCCTATGGTCGGGCTTACGACTTTCCTACAAAAGTTGTCGGGTAGTGGGTCTTACAACCTAATTCTTATAAATCAGGCTGACCATAGATTTTATTTAATTATTTGGAGATTTGTTATTTAGAGAAATTGAAAGAGTTGTAAATTGGTTTTAGTTTGTGATTTTTGACACTTTGGGGTTTTGACACCGGTGTTAGTGTTTTTGGTTGTTCTGTGCTTGTAGCATTTTTCCTACTATAGTAGTCCAGTACTCTTCTTGCTTTGAGCACTTCTGCTTTACTAGTTTTTTTCGTACTTGGCTTTCTTATTTTACAGTATTTCATTCTAAATGTCGTAGCTCATATTTCTCAGCTTTCATTCAATTTATTTATGCGGTACTGACTCTTTATTTGTTTGTTTGTAGGTGTTCGTAGTCGGTAGTTACAGTAGTCAGGGCTCGTAGTTACAGAGGACAGAGCCAAAAGATAGTTGCAAGAACTCATACAAGAGCGACTTTGGAGAACTTGCAGAAGAGTTCAGTTTGAGAGATTTAGAGAGTTTTGAGAGTTTGTACAGTTAGAGAATTGGTGAGAATTTTAGAGAGTTTTGAGAGCCTGTATACATCAAATAGTGGACAACATTCTTCCTTTCCCTTTTTTCATTTTATTCATTGCATTTTTATTTTATTTTTGAAATTTCTCACTTGATTAAAAAAATAATAAATCAATTTTGAATTCCACTGCTCTCAAAATTCTTAATAACTCAACTTTTTAGAATTTAAAATTTTCTCAAAAACTGAAATGCTATAATATTTTAAGTAGCTCCTGATTTTTTATTAAATTAGTTTTGAAATGATTTATCATGATCTTTATTACCTCAATAACTAGAGGGAGAAGTGATATTTTGAAGGTTAGAGATCCCAAATGTTTTAAGAAGAAATAGTATTTGAAATGTTGCAACAATTCAAAGTCTTCTACTCAATATCGCTTTTGTTAGAACTTTTGAAGAGATGTCTTATTTAGAGACAGTTAAGATAGTTTCATTTAAAGTCCTTCGACTTATCTCAAGAATAATTTTTTTTTTTTTGGGCTAACACGATAGCCAACAAATTATCATTTATGCTGAGCGACACTTGGGAGAGTAATGAGTGTTTGTAACTTCTACACTTCCGCGCATTTGATGACATAGGAGACTTTGAAGATTTCAATTAATCAATCATTTTGATTAATTTTAATGAAAATAATTTCATTAAATCTTAATTAACTAAATTAGTTAATTAATACTTAAAAATTAATTTTGATATTTTAGTTAATTTAATATTCAAATTAAATTTTCCTTTGAATTTTAAGGAAATTTTGGCAGCCTCCCGGCATCTCCTCCCCACCGAGGGAGAAATTGGGACGGCACTGCCGTAATTCTTCCCGCTCGGATCAAAGATCGACGGCGCGAGGTCTTCAATAGTTAAACCATCATACTCGTATCAAAGATTAACGGCGTATGGTCTTCAATAATTAAACCATCATACTCGGATCAAAGATCGACGCCGTATGGTCTTCAATAATTAAACCATCATACCCGGATCAAAGATCGACGGCGTATGGTCTTCGACACCTGTTGAAATCATCTCTTTGTTTATATATATTTTATATAAATAATACCATTTTAATTATATTTATAACAATATATTATAATATAATATATAATAATTATATTATTATATATTACATATAATATAAGAGAGGGAGAGAGTTGATATGCAGGAAACAGAGAAAGGAGCCCGATCGGGCATGGGTCGGAGGCGGAAGCCACGCACGGGGGAGAGGAGTTCAGCCTCGAGCGTTCGAGTTCGGCTTGCTGGGGTCGAACGGCGGGGTTGGTCGGTGTCGGATGTGGATTAGGGCGTGGGAGGTGAAGTCGGACAACCACAAGGAGCAGAAGGAACGACCGTGCCCTCTCTGCCTTCTTGCGAATCAACGAACACGAACAACAACGATGGAAGGAGAAGATGAAGGGCAAACCCTAGACGCTCGTGCGAAGCAATGAAGCCGAACAGTGACGAGGAAGCCAAAGAAAAGAGCGTAACTTCTTTTTTCGTGCTCTCCTTCTCCCTTTTGTCGCTTTGAATTGTCGGTGCCTCCGAAGAGATGCGTCATTTGGCAACCAACTGCCCGTGGTGGGGCCGGCTTGGAGGTATGTCGGTTGCTCTGATTTATTTTTTTCTGTTCTATTTTTTTTTATACAGTCAACAGGCACCCAAAGTTTTTTTTAAATACCAAAATGCCCCTAAGTCTCCTATAAATAGACTCCTCATAGGCCCTTAACTCTTGCACCTTCTTCTCTTAATGCTCCCTTCTTTAACTTGAGGCCTTCCCATAGCCCTATACGAGGGTATCCCTAGTCCATGCCCATAACCCTTCTTTATAAGAAGGAGTCTCCTCCCTTACTCCCTCATATCCCCTTCGGTGCTCTTGATATACGGGAGGCTCTCCCCTGCCCTTGGATAACTAGCATCTATTATCCAATTGTAGGGCCCCTCCCTATAAAGGGGTAATCTCGGGCAACCACCTTCCTTTGAGAGATCTCGTGGTCAGGGGAAATCTTGTTGTCCAGTCTGACGGTGGGTGCAGGCCTAATAAAGGATCGAGGGCAGATGATCCAGCATCCATCATCACGATCGATTCTCTTTGAAAGTTCGATGGGGATGTTAAGCTCTATGAACTTAGTCCCAAGCTAACCAAGAGGGGGGGTGAATTGGTATTTTAAAAAACTTCTTTTTACAAAGAAAGAAAATTGCATAAAACCAAATCACACCACAAAAATAAATGCGGAATTTAAAAGTGCGGAAGCAAGAAAAAGAACACATAAATTTATAGTGGTTCGGTCGACTCGACCTACGTCCACTCCTTGGAGGCACCCTCCAAGTATTGCACTACAAAACGTGACTCTCCTTTAGCCCCCACGGCTAGGCGGAGAAACTCTCACAAGAACCTCCTTTTTGCCACCCCGATAAGGCAGAGAACCTATCTCCTTTTGCTTCCTCCTGAAGCTGGCAGAGAACCAAAACCAAAAGCAAACTCCTTACCTCTACCGACCCTTCCACGGACGAGAAACTCTATATGAAGATGACGCAGAGCGATCCTTGAAGCAACCCTTGTGAATCCCCTCACAAGATCCTCTCTCTCTCTCTTCTCTCTATTTTTCTCCTCAAGGTCTTCTCAGGTCAAGGCAGCAGCCAAAGGTTTTTTTAAAATGTTGAACAAGAGCTCTTAAATAGAAGAGCTTCAAAAGAGCTCATTAATTGCAAGTTGCCGACAATATCGTCCAGGCCGATATGGACATCGGCCTGGCCGATCAGTACAAATCAATGAAGATCGGCCAGAGCATCGCCCTGGATGCAAAGCTGAACGATTGAGAATTGGCTTGATCGTCCAGGCCGATCTTACGATCGTCCGGGCCGATCAGTTCAAGTCAGAGGAAAATCGTCCTGACAATAGCCCTGAATACGAGCTGGCCGATATCGATCGCCCTGAAGTAACTTAAGGTTTTTGACTAGATCGTCCTGGCCGATACTGCGATCGTCCAGGACGATATGATCGTATCAATCATCCTTAATTACTCCCTTGATTTCCTGAACAATTATGGCATAATTTGTGAATATCGTCCAGGCCGATCATAAGATCGTCTTGGCCGATAATTTAAAAATACAGTATACCATAATTGAATATGGCGGGTACTTCTTTCTATTTTGAGCTTATCGTCCTGGCTGATACACGTATCGTCCAGGACAATCTGGTAATGTCGGCTGCCTTAATTAAGAATCCTTAATTAGACTTTCTGTTTTAAGTTGATCGTCCAGGCCGATCCAAAAAATCGTCCTGGCCGATATAAGTAAAAACAGAAATTCTAAGTCTCTCAAGTGTGTGTGTGTGAAGGGTTATATAGCATCAGTCTCTTTGACTATTACAAGTAGACTCAAAAGGTGAAAATTAAACGTACAGACTGACTCAACCCTAAACCTACACAATCCTGAACTTGGCTCCTTCTTGATCGTCCGATCTTCGATTCCTGAAAAGTTAGAAGCAACAAGCAGTCCAAGAGAAACATTGTTTGTTAATCATCAAAACATAAGTCATGAAAAATAGATTTGCAACAATCTCCCCCTTTTTGATGATGGCAAAACACTACGAAAAACAGTTAATAGCAAAAATTCAGGATTGATGAAAAAAGAACCTCATAAACTTCTCCCCCTTTTGACATATCAAAAAGGAAGGTACAAGAAAGAAAAAGAGATTCCTTCTCTCTTTTTTTCTTCTTTTTTTTTAATCAAGGCACGTCAATGATATAGTATTCCATGTGATTGATTTAAAAACTTGTAAGTTAATGAGTTATCAATCTCATTTAATCCATAGAATAGTAGAATATCCGTTCATGGTTTACCCTTAGCCCAAAAACATTTTCTTAGGGTAGAATCATCTTTTGAAATCAATGACCTAACTCAAATAATTAATTGGATATGAGAAAAAGAATCTACCCACCACTTGTCGTAAGAAAAATATCTTTATAAAACAATGAGGTAGATTTGTCACAATCGAACGATAATCGAGATCAAGCCTTTTGAGAACCAAAACTTCTAAGTTCTAAAAGATATAAAAGAGAGAGTATCTTGCTTTTGAGTGGGCTCATTTTATGCCTCTTGTTAATGTTGTGGCGCTTTGCGCATCTTTTTATAGATTTTTCAATTTTTTGCGTCTTTGCGCTTCTTTTGTTGGCATCATTGGCCAATTTTTTTTTATTTTTGCAAGCTAGATTCCCTTTTATAATCCTTTAAAAAAAAACTTAGTTGTGAATATATCTTCTCAGATATTAGAGAATAGGAGCTCTCCCTCTAACATAGAGAAGAATTACCACAAGCAGGATTAATAATCGAAGACAAGAGTAACGAGGGATCTTGATGTGACAAAAAAACTTTTAATCATTGTAAATACAAGATAGATTTGTTTAAGCAAGCTTAAGAAAAGATCTTAATTTCATAAACAATCTTTTGATTTGAGATAGACTTTTGATTAAAAAAGAAAACTATGCCACTAATACTAAGTTAGGGAAAGAGACACAATCACAAAATATTCATACTATCTAAGTGATTAAGTAGATGAAAACATATTAACTACAAATTGTTAAAAACAAAAACAAGAAATATAATACCATATCAGCGATGATCTAAAAATAAAGCATACGAAAAGGTAAAAAAGAAAGCAAAAAAAGTAAAAGAAAACTTAGCTAAAAGGTTTCATGCATTTATGTCAATCACACCCAATCTGGTCCTTAAAGAACTGAAAGTGTCGAAGGCCAGTGGTTTAGTAAAGATGTATGCCAGTTGGTTTTCAGTTGTCACATGGTGTAACTCAATGTCTCCCTTAGTCACATGATCTCTAATAAAGTGATGTCTAATGTCAATGTGTTTAGTTCTTGAATGTTGAATAGGATTTTTAGAGATGCATATGGCACTAGTGTTGTCACAAAAGATTGAGATGGTGCTTACATGTAATCCTAGATCCAATACCTGTTGTTTCAACCAAAGAACTTGGGCCACACAACTTCCAAGAGCAATGTATTCAGCTTCAGCAGTGGAAAGTGCAACAAAATTTTGCTTCCTACTAGACCAAGAGACCAAAGATTGTCCAATGAATTGACAAGTTCCATATGTGCTCTTTCTATCCACCTTGCATTCTGTAAAATCAGAGTCAGAAAAACCAATAATCTCAAAAGAAGTGCTATGTCTAGGGTACCAAATCCCTAATCCTTGTGTTCCCAAAAGGTATCTAAAAATCATCTTAACAGCAGTCATGTGGGATTCGTTAGGGTCAGCTTGAAACCTAGCACAAAGGCAAACACTAAACATGATGTCAGGTCGGCTTGCAGTCAAGTAAAGTAAAGATCCAATCATGCCTCTATACTTCTTCTGATCAACAGACTTACCACTTGGGTCTTTATCTAAAGGAGCACTTGAAGTCATGGGGGTGTTAATTGGCTTGGCTTTGTCCATCTCATATTTCTTCAAAATGTCATTTATATATTTTGTTTGATTTAGAAAAGTTCCATCTTCCAATTGTTTTATGCTAAACCCCAAAAAGTAAGACAATTCTCCCATTAAACTCATCTCAAACTCTCTACTCATTGTTCTAGAAAAATCATCACACAAATTTTTATTAGAAGATCCAAAGAGTATATCATCAACATAAATCTGAACAATGAGTAAGTCATCTCCAACTTTTCTAAGAAAAATGGTGGTGTCTACGCTCCCCTTGACAAACTCCCTCTCTAGTAAGAATGTGCTAAGCCTCTCATACCAAGCTCTAGGTGCCTGCTTTAAACCATACAAAGCCTTTTTTAATTTAAACACATGATTTGGAAATTGAGAACTCTCAAAACCTGAAGGTTGTTCTACAAACACATCTTCTTTTATCTCCCCATTTAAAAAGGCACTCCTAACATCCATTTGAAAAAGCTTAAATCCTTTATAATAGGCAAAGGCTAATAGCACTCTAATGGCTTCCAATCTAGCTACAGGGGCAAAAGTCTCTTCAAAGTCTATCCATTCTATTTGATTGTACCCCTTAGCCATCAATCTTACTTTATTCCTCACCACCACTCCTGAATCATTCACTTTGTTCTTAAATACTCACTTTGTCCCAACTATACTTTGTCCCTTAGGTCTTTCCACAAGTTCCCAAACATCATTCCTAATAAATTGATTCAACTCTACTTGCATTGCTAAAATCCAAAACTCATCAGAAAGGGCTTGGTTAATGGTGGTGGGTTCAGTCATAGAGATAAAGGCAGAGTGGTTCACCTCCTTCCTAAGTCCATGTCTAGTCTTAACTCCACTAGAAGGGTCTCCTAAGATCAAATCCTTGGGGTGACTAGTAGAGTATCTCCAATCTCTAGGCAAAGTGTGTGAAGTTTCTCCCCTTTCACCAAAATTTTATATTCCTTGGGTGACTCCTTCTACTCCTCCATTACTTAGGTGCTCACTCCCCTTCCCCAAATTTTCTACTCCACTTGTAATCTCTCCAACATCATCATCTTCTACTCCATATTTCTTAGGATCAGACTCATCAAAAACTACATGGGTTGTCTCTTCCACCATCAAAGTTCTCTTGTTAAACACTCTAAAAGACTTCTCAACACTAGAATATCCCAAGAATACTCCTTCATCAGATTTAGGATCAAATTTTTCCAAGTGAGACTTCTCATTGTTGTGAATGAAAACCTTACAACCAAAGACATGAAGGTGGAAAAGATTGGGTGTCCTACCCTTAAGGATCTCATAGGGTATCTTTTCTAATTTGACTCTAACATTCACCCTATTCAACACATAAAAAGCTGTGTTAACCGCTTCAGCCCAAAAGTATTTTGGAAGTGAATACTCAGCAAGCATGGCTCTAGTGGCTTCCACCAAGGTCCGATTCTTCCTTTCAGCTACCCCATTCTGCTGAGGGGTCCTAGGGGCTGAAAAATTGTGGCTAATTCCCTTCTCCTCACAAAAATCTCCAAATCTTTCATTTTCAAACTCTCCCCCATGATCACTATGGATGATCAAAATCTCACAACCTAACTTGTTCTGAATCCAAGTAGAAAAAGTTTTAAACTCCTCAAAAGACTCATTTTTATGAGAAAAAAATTTAGTCCAAGTGAACCTCGAGTAGTCATCAACAATCACAAAATCATAAACTTTCCCTCCCAAACTAGCTATGCTAATGGGTCCAAACAAATCCATGTGAAGGACTTCTAAAGGTCTAGAGGTGCTAATGTCCTTTATGGGGTGAAAAGAGGAGTGGATTTGCTTTCCTAGTTGACAGGCATCACAAAGGTGGTCTTTTGTAAACTTAAGTTTGGGGACACCTCTAACTAGGTCCTTTTGGGTCACTTTCCTAAGGGTTTTCATACTTGTATGACAAAGTCTCCTGTGCCACAACCAAGAATCATCAATGACAGTTTTTAAGCAAAAAAAAGCAGCACATTCAATGTTATTTAAATCAAGCATATAGACGTTGTTGACCCTCTTTCCCTGCAAAATAGTGTTGTTACTTAAACTTACAATGCATGAATCCGTAAAGAATTGCACGATGAAGCCTTTGTCACAGAATTGACTGATGCTGAGCAAGTTGTGCTTCAATCCATCTACAAGCAAAATATTTTCAATCATAAGGTTCTTGGAACTACCGATTATACCTGCTCCTACCACCTTCCTGGTGGTGTTGTCTCCAAGAGTAACCTTGTCTCCAGTCCTGGACTCTAGTACAACAAACTGGCTAGCATCACCAGTCATATGTCGAGAGCATCCACTGTCCAGGTACCACATACTCTCACGAGGTCTTTTGTGAGAGGCTTCCTGCAAAATTATCAAATGTTAGTTTTAGGAACCCAAGCAGGTTTGGGTTCCTTCTTATGAAGAGAAGAATGCAATGCATGTGTGGTATGCTGTGGATCATGCACCTTAGGTCTCCAAACCCAATATGTACTATGGTGAATTGTGCAAGTGTGTGAGATGTGTCCTAGCATGCCACAAGAAAAACATCTAACTCCAGGAAAGAGATTTCTTAAGTGATTTGAGTTATAATGCCTCTCTCTAGGTTTTGGCAATTGATTAAAAGTAGAAGTCATCCTAGTTTTCTTACATGCTTCTAAATCATTTTGAACCTTCAAGTTTGTGCTTTTTAAAACTTCATTTTCAATCCTCAAATTTTTCTCTATCTCCTTTGCCTTCTTAAAATCAGATTCAAGAGATGTGTGTGATATTTTCAATGCCTCATGCTCTTCAACTAACTCACTATGATTTTTATTTAACTCATCAAATTCATCAAGTAACGTCATGTGATTTGAATCAATTGTTTGGTGGTCTTTAATCAAAATTTCATGCTCTTTTTGTAGATTTAAGAATTCTAATTTCAAGCTAGCATGAGTTTTCTTTAATTTCCTATATAATGCATGGATTTTTTCTGAAACTTCAAGAAGTTGATCGTAGGAAAGTTCACACACCTCTTATTGGTGACTTTGATCTTTTCCCATGAAACACAAGTTTGTAGTTTCTTCCTCTGGTTCAGTCTCAGAGGAATCAGTACCAGATTCAGCCCAAAAGCTCCTTTGGTTTTTCTTGTTGTCCTTCCTAGACTTAGCTTTCTCATCACCTTTTTCTTTGCTTGATTGATCTCTAAGCTTAGGGCAATCAGTTCTCACATGTCCAGGTTTCCTGCATTCAAAACAAACAACATCAGAAGATCCTTTAATATGTTTATGATCTTTACCTTTTCTCCAACTTTGATGATGCTTTTGTTTCTTCCTTAGAAAGCTTTTGAATTGCCTTGTGATGAAGGCAACTTCATCGCTTTCAGACCCGGAAGATTCAGAATCCGATTTGTGCGCCTTCAATGCAATTGTTTTATCCTTTTTCTTCTCACATGCATCAAGATTTCTTTGATTCACCCCTTGCTCGTAAGCAATGAGTGAGCCAAGCAAGTTATCAATAGAATAGGTGTTCAAATCTTTAGATTCAGTGATGGCAGTAATTTTTGCATCATAAGACGAAGGCAAGCATGTTAAAATCTTGTTAACTTTTTCATAGTTCGAAAGTTCTTTTCCTAGTGCATGCAATGAAGTAGCAATCTGAGTAAACCTAGTGTACATGTCAGAAATCGATTCATGAGGTTTCATACGAAAAAGTTCATAGTCATGCAAGAGAAAGTTTAAACGGAATTGTTTAACTTCATTAATACCTTCATAAGTGATGCACAATTTATCCCAAATTTCTTTACCAGTTTTGCAAGTTGAAACACGCATGTAATCCTCAGATTTCAAAGCACAGAAAAAACAATTAAAATATTTCGCATTTAATTGAGCTAAATCTCGTTCGTCAAAAGTTCATTCGGTAAAAGCAACTTCAGTTTTAAAACCATTAATTTCACGAGAATGTGGAGAATAACCTTCTTGAATAAGCATCCACATGCGATAATCAGTAGATTGTAAAAAAGTTGACATGCGAGTTTTCCAAAAATCAAAAGGTAGGTTATCGAACAGAGGAGGTCGGGTAATAGAATACCCTTCCGTAGTGTTGCGATTCCCAAAGTTAGACATGGATCAAATTTAAAAAGTTTTCAAACTTTATTTTTCGAATCAGGCTCTGATACCACTTGAAAGTTCGATGGGGATGTTAAGCCCTATGAACTTAGTCCCAAGCTAACCAAGAGGGGGGGTGAATTGGTATTTTAAAAAACTTCTTTTTACAAAGAAAGAAAATTGCATAAAACCAAATCACACTACAAAAATAAATGCGGAATTTAAAAGTGCGGAAGCAAGAAAAGGAACACAGAAATTTATAGTGGTTCGGTCGACTCGACCTACGTCCACTCCTTGGAGGCACCCTCCAAGTATTGCACTACAAAACGTGACTCTCCTTTAGCCCCCATGGCTAGGCGGAGAAACCCTCACAAGAACCTCCTTTTTGCCACCCCGGCAAGGCAGAGAACCTATCTCTTTTTGCTTCCTCCTGAAGCTGGCAGAGAACCAAAACCAAAAGCAAACTCCTTACCTCTACCGACCCTTCCACGGACGAGAAACTCTAGACGAAGACGACGCAGAGCGATCCTTGAAGCAACCCTTGTGAATCCCCTCACAAGATCCTCTCTCTCTCTCTTCTCTCTCTTTCTCTTCTCAAGATCTTCTCAGGTCAAGGCAGTAGCCAAAGATTTTTTTAAAACGTTGAACAAGAGCTCTTAAATAGAAGAGCTTCAAAAGAGCTCATTAATTGCAAGTTGCCGACAATATCGTCCAGGCCGATATGGACATCGGCCTGGCCGATCAGTACAAATCAATGAAGATCGGCCAGAGCATCGCCCTGGATGCAAAGCTAAATGATTGAGAATTAGCTTGATCATCCAGGCCGATCTTACGATCGTCCGGGCCGATCAGTTCAAATCAGAGGAAAATCGTCCTTACAATAGCCCTGAATACGAGCTGACCGATATCGATCGTCCTGAAGTAACTTAAGGTTTTTGACTAGATCGTCCTGGCCGATACTGCGATCGTCCAGGACGATATGATCGTATCAATCATTCTTAATTACTCCCTTGATTTCCTGAACAATTATGACATAATTTGTGAATATCGTCCATGCCGATCATAGGATCGTCCTGACCGATAATTTAAAAATACAGTATACCATAATTGACTATGGCGGCTACTTCTTTCTGTTTTGAACTTATCGTCCTGGCCGATACATGTATCGTCCAGGACGATCTGGTAATGTCGGCTGCCTTAATTAAGAATCCTTAATTAGACTTTCTGTTTTAAGCTGATCGTCCAGGCCGATCCAAGAAATCGTCCTGGCCGATATAAGTAAAAACAGAAATTCTAAGTATCTCAAGTGTGTGTGTGAAGTGTTACATAGCATCAGTCTCTTTGACTATTACAAGTAGACTCAAAAGGTGAAAATTAAACGTACAGACTAACTCAACCCTAAACCTACGCAATCCTGAACTTGGCTCCTTCTTGATCGTCCGATCTTCGATTCCTAAAAAGTTAGAAGTAACAAGCAGTCCAAGAAAAACAGTGTTTGTTAATCATCAAAACATAAGTCATGAAAAATAGATTTGCAACACTCTTATGGTTCTCCATAAGAAGTTTCACTTCCCGAATGACGTAGTGGTGGTGGTCCCTAAGAGGTCTGATCGGGGTGGCGTTCCTCCTCCCGGGTACCTAACCATCTGCGAAACCAATTTATGAGCAGGGTTGTGCTTTCCACCTCCTGCTAAGATGATCGAGATTTTTGGTACAGTGTGGGATGACTTTATCCCAATTTTCGTACAGAGTCATGTCAGTGATGATAAGACTGATTGCACTCTTTAGGGATCGAGGAGTCGTTCTAACACTTCAGCGTCTTTCCCGGATGGGCTGATTTATTAGTGATGCACAGGGGCGTGTTACCTTCAGATCCAAATGGTGGACATGCATACCCGGGATCCTAGAAAGTGTTGGGCTAGCATATTTTTCTTTGTGAAAAAAAGATTAGGGCCTGATAGAGAAGTGGGGAACGATGAGGGATCTGCCTGCCCCTAGAAATGTTAGAGAAGAAGATATAATGAGGATCATTAAGGTCTCTGGCATCGTGCATCTTTTATACGAGATTCGTTATTTGACTAAATACATAAAAGAAGAGTTCCTGTTCAGGGTCGGGCTGTCTGTTCATGCTAGGAGGTCTGATGAAAGGATGTTGAAATCAACTTCAAAGGTTCTCGAACTCCCTACCCTAGCTTCGAAGGTGGCTCCTAAAAGATAGGCGAGGGGTGAAGACCCCCAAGCTTTGTTGAAGAAGAAAAAGTTGTAGGGGGTTACAACGAGCAAGGCTCCACCTATTTCTTCCCCTACCAAATTTCGTATTCTCGAGGATATTTTAAACCACCAGTACATTAGACGTTGCAAAGCTGATGACTTGGTATGCAACATCTTCCTAACGCTTATTCTCTCATTTTCTTCTGGGACGACTTCTAATGTATTTTTCTTCATTATATCAATTGTCACGACGTACGGAGTTTGAGTTCGAGCTTACTGAGGCTTTGAATGATTGGAATAATGAATTTGTGAAGATCAAATACCTTCAAGGGGAATTCAAGCAGAAGTACGATCATAAGGTCAAAGAGGCGAAGGCGTTAGAGGATGAACTATACGAGTGCAGGATTGAGCTAGCAAATATGGTGCACTTGATATCTCTTCAAAATCAGCAGACAGATCGACTTCAGATTGACCTGGTGGAGGCACAATTGATGGTCACGCAGCTCCTGAAGGATCAAAAAACCTCTACATAGAAGATAGTGGTGCTTGAAGTTGAGAATAAGAGGTCATAAACTCTTATTGCCGAGAAGGAGACCGCTTTGACTAGCTTTGAATCTTCGAGAGTTATCAAAGATTTTAAGAAGTCTATAACCTTCAAGACCGTCATCCAAGATCACGTTCAGGAGGCTCGTGATCACATTTATGAAGTAGAGGTGAAGGTTTTAGAGCAGTGGTGCATTGATGAGGGATTCATTTGGTACTTCTTGAAGGGAGTTTGTTTGGTACAGCGAAAGACCGGAGTTAAGGTTGAGGGGCTGACACCCAGCTAGGCCTTAGATGACTTTTTCCTAGGGCTGTCAATTTCTGACACGACCCGCCAACCCGACCCGAACCCGACCCGAAAAATCCGGGTTTGGGTCAACCCGTGAACGAAACGGGTCGGATACGGGTTGAAGGATTTGACCTGTTTATAAATTCGGGTCGGGTTTGGGTCAACCCGTCAACCCGCGGGTCGACCCGATTAACCGCTAACTCGTTTTATTAAAAACTTAAATCCCGAATCCGATCGCCTCATCTCATTCTCATCGCTATTCGCCTCGCCTGTTCCGCTGTTCGAGAGGGTTCTAGGGTTTCTCCTCGCTCTCAGCCTCTCGCGCTCTGGGGTGGAGCCGTAAAAACGACGAATCGTTGAGTAGCTGATGAAGTTTTCTTGATATCTTCTTCTGATCTTCTGAGTTCTGAAGCATCTGGCATTCTGGTTCGGTTTAGGGTTTTCGTCCTTGAATCCTCTTCCTTTCTCCATTTTCTCAATTGCGACTTGCAACGGTTGGTAATATCTTGAATAACTCTTAAATCTTAATTATTTGTAGTGTTGCTGTGTTGGTTTGAATGTTTGATACTTTGATGGTGGTTTGATAATTTGATGGCTTCGGTTTAGGGTTTTTTTTGGATAAGTTCTTCTTCTTCCTTTAGTTCCTTATGAGTTATGAGTATCAGAGTATGAGTGTATTACTCTATCACTCTATGTGGCATTGTGGCTATGTGCCATGGTCGACTAATCTAGTTTTCTGGAATCTGGAGTATGGGCCGTATGGCAGTATGCTGCAGCTGCACATTTTCTTGCTAAAAATTTCTGCTTCTTTCTTCTCTTATAGTTATACTGTTAGTTAGAGTTTCGTTTAGTGATTTACTATTACAGTTTATCAATTTTGTTGATGTTGTGATTATGGCTCTCTTTGGCCTTTGCTGTTGAGATTACGGGTATGTCTTAATGTCTGTTACTCTGTTGACTCTGTTGGTTGCTTGAGTCTCATGGAATTATCGGGTTGCTTGCTGTCTAGTATTGATGAAATAAAATGCTTTAAGTATCAATGCAAGATTTCAATATGCTGTACCGGTGGTTGAAAGTACAATTGCTTTTTGCTTGTGTTATGAGAATATGAGTTGTTGATGGCTTGATGCTTGCTGTCTAGTCTTGATGAAAGTACAATTGCTTGATGTTATGAGTTTAATTTTGTGTTTTTATGTTTAGATGCAGGATTCTAATACAATAGTTGCGAGTAATCCTTCTGAGCATATTGAAATAAATGAACATGTGCATGTTTCTGTTGATAATGAAGTGGAATGTGATAGTGATGAGTTGAACAATCCCATTTCAACTGAGGGAAGTGTTCATAGAAAGAAGAGGAAGTTGACTTCTACGGTATGGGGTCATTTTGAAATGTTGCCACTTGCAGATGATGGCAAAAAACGTTGCAAATGTAAGAATTGTGGTGCAAAATACTTATGTGATAGTAAAAATGGTACAGGAAATTTAAAATGCCACTTGCAAAACTGTAAGAAAAAGTCTCAAGATATTGGTCAACTTATGCTTCAAAGTAACTCAAGCACTTCTTTGTCGATGATTTCAAATAAATTTGATTCTGAAGAATTTCGTTGCTTATTTACTGCATGTATAGTCCAGCATGATTTACCATTTCAGTGTGTGGAGTGGGAAGGTTTAAGAACATTACTTCGTTACTTACGACCTGAGTTACAGTTTATTTCTAGAAATACGGCAAGAAATGATTGCAAGAAGATGTTTAATAAGGAAAAACTTCAAATCAAAGCCATTCTACGTAGTTGTAAGGGTAGAGTATCTTTAACTTCTGATCTATGGACTTCCATCAACACAGATGGCTTTATTTGCTTGACTGCACATTTTGTTAATAATAATTGGAGATTGCAGAAAAAAGTTATAAATTTTGCTTTCATGCCACCTCCACATGATGGACTTGCATTATTTGAGAAACTTCATCAATTTTTGATTGAATGGAAACTGGATAGCAAACTTTTTAGCATCACTTTAGACAATGCTTCTGCAAATACTGTTTCTGTTGATTTTCTACGAAATCGATTGAATTTGAATAATGGTCTTCTATGCAATGGTCGGTTTTTCCATATCAGATGTTGTGCACATATTATAAATCTTATTGTGCAAGAAGGTTTGAAAGAAATTGATTCATCTGTTATAAAGGTGCGTGAGAGCATTAAATATGTTAAGG
The DNA here is from genome assembly GCA_016618105.1 of Dendrobium huoshanense. Classification (NCBI taxonomy): domain Eukaryota; kingdom Viridiplantae; phylum Streptophyta; class Magnoliopsida; order Asparagales; family Orchidaceae; genus Dendrobium; species Dendrobium huoshanense. Next base: position 11,591,678 of record CM028347.1, on the reverse strand, counting down.
GTTCTCAAGCCAGAAAACAAAAGTTCCTTGAATGTGTGAGCCAAAGTTATCTTTCAAATACCAAAGGTTTAAGGCAAGACGTACCAACTAGATGGAATTCAACTTTTATTATGTTGGATAGTGCAATTTACTTCAGACGTGCGTTTATGCATTTAGAATTGGGTGACTCTAACTACAAGTGTAGCCCTACAGATGTTGAGTGGGATAAAATGACTAACATTTGCAAGTTTTTGGCACCCTTTTATGAAATCACTAATTCAATTTCTGGATCTAAGTACACTACTGCTAATCTTTATTTTCCATGTATCTCTACTGCATATGCCACATTGAAGTATGAAATGTCTTGTGGGCCGGATTATATTAAAAAAATGACATTTGGCATGATTGCCAAATTTGAGAAGTATTGGTCAGAATTCAGTGTAATTTTAGCCATTGCTGTAATTCTTGACCCAAGATACAAATTTAACTTTGTCGAGTGGTGTTACAAGAAATTGTATGTGGGGGATTACATGGCCGAGCTTGAGAAGGTGAAGGAAAACTTGAAAAATTTATTTTCTTGCTACGCAACAACCAATGAGGAAATCTTAACCCCAGAATCACAAATTTCCCAACCATTAACACAAAGGACTTCTTCAATTTCTACTTCATCAACAATTCTCAAATCACAATTCCTTCAGGTTATATTATTTTCCATTAAATTTTGTCAATTCTTCACGTTTAAATTTAGTCAATTCTTCATTTTTTGCTATACTTCACAGGATTATGATTCTTTTCAAGTAGACGTAACAACGCCTAAAAAATCAGAGCTTGAAAGTTACTTGGATGATCCTAGAATTGATAGGAATTCTGAGTTAGATATTTTACATTATTGGAAATTAAACCAGTTCAGGTTTCCTCAAGTCGCAAGAATGGCTCGTGATGTTTTGTGTATACCGATTTCCACTGTGGCATCTGAAAGTACTTTTAGCAATAGTGGTCGAGTTCTCGACCAATATCGAAGTGCATTGAAACATGATATTGTGGAAGCTTTGGTATGCACAAAAGATTGGTTGTTTGGTGATGAAGGTAACAGTTATTATTTTATTGAATTTAGTGTATGAGTGTATAAAAGGTAACAAATTCATATTGCATTATTGCTGCTTTTGTAGTAGAATCCAAAGATCCAGAGCTTGATGCGGTGACGGATGATATAATGGGTTTTAATTTCGACGCAACTCAAACGATCAACACTCAAGACTCAGTGAATTTAGCATCTTAATTCTTATTCTTATTTATGCACTGCTTTATGTTCACAGTTCACTGCTTTAGTGCTTTATAAAGTTTATAGTTTACGCTTGAATCTTGCTGCCTTGCGGTGCTGCCTTGTTTGGCACTTTGGCTCGTGCCTAGTGGCTGAATGCTGGAGCCTGGAGATACCGAGATAGAACTTATAGTCTGAACTGGTGGCTGTTAATCCTGCTGCAGTAATGTTAATGGGTTTTAATTTTGAGTTATAACTGATGGTGACTGTTATTTATGTTAATCCTGCTGCAGTTAATCCTGTTTTGTTGCTCTGAGCTGAAGTGCTGAACTGGTATTTGGTATTACTGCTTCATGTTAATCTTTGTTTTGTTGCTCTGAGTTGAACTGGTGGATTTTATTGCTCTGAGCTGAACTGATGGATTTGGTATTACTGATTCATGTTAATTTTCATGTTATTTTTCATGTTAATTTTCTGTCATGGTTAGTCTGAACTGGAATTGGATTTTGTTGCTCTGAGCTGAGGCTGAACTAATCTTTGTTTTGGAATTTGGGTATTGGAATCTGATTATCTGAGGCTATGAGCTGTTTGAACTTTGAATGTTTTGGTATTGGATAATTGGATTGCTGCAAATCTATTTTGGTTTGAGCATATTGTATTATTGCAGCTGCTTAGGCCTATTGTTTTGGTTTGACCGTTTGAGCATATTGCAGCTGCTTAACCCGAATTGATAGGCTATGACCTGCAGCAGCTGCAGCTTGCAGATGCTTAGGCCTACAGTTTGAATGGCTGAATGCTGATGTTGAACTTGGTGAAGTTATGCATTAGTTGCGACACAGTTAAATGCAACCGAGTTATAAATTGGTTTGGTTTGAGCAGATATTATTTAATTGAATAGAGAATTACCAATTTGTAACTTTGGATGGCATTTTTCCTGTTCTAGTTGCATATGATGTTTCTTTGCTAGGTTCATCCATAGCCTACGGCCCTAATAAGCCAATATTTGTTTATTCTTTTGTTTTGCAGGCTTGCAGAGTTGCAGGTTCATTAAAGGGTGAAACTTGAAAGACAAAAATGAGCTCGCCACTCACCACTCCGGCTGTTCTACTGTTCTAGTTGTAGTTAATTTTATTGTAACTTGTAAATTGTAATCTTGTATTAAAAAAAAAAATCTTGTATTGTAAGTTGTAACTTGTCATTTGTCAATTATAAACTTGTAATCTTTTATTTTATTATAAGTGTAACCCGATAATCTTGTATTCAAAAAAATGATGTAAATATGTAATCTTATGTTATTTATTATTGGCTTATTGCTCTATGCATTTTTTCCTTTAAAAGCAATATATATATATATATATATATAAACCAAATTATCGGGTTGTCGGGTCGGGTTAACCCGGCAACCCGCGACCCGTTGAGGATTATTCGGGTCAACAGGTCGTGTCGGGTCAACCCGTAACCCGCTCGGGTCGGGTCCGGGTTGGAATGTCTAACCCGTTTGAGAAAACGGGTCGGGTTCGGGTTGACCTGTTTAAATTTGGGTCGGGTCGGGTTCGACCCGAACCCGACGGGTTGACCCGAATTGACAGCCCTACTTTTTCCCAGATTCTGATGGCAACGAGATATAGAGCAAGCTGCAGAAGACCTTTGCCCTATAGGTTGATGATAAGATTATGGATATAGAGTAGATCTTTGTTAGTTGTATTACTTTATCTTTCTTAGTGCTCTATGTTTGTATTAGGCGTTTGTGTCCATATGTGCTATCTTCTATGATTTTAGTATATGATTGTTGATGCATTTATTAGTGGAAAATATTTTAGTATTTTTATTTCAGCTCAAGTGAATTTTATTCATGCTTGTTTAAGGTACTCAACTTGTCTGAGGCTTTTAGTAAATGTTTTCTACTTTGTGTGGAGGAGGTTAGAAGAATCCACTAACGATGTATGACCTATTTGAGGTTATATATCAGAGCGTCGCTTAATGACGCTAACATGTGTAGAAGAGGTCGAGAAAATTTAGTAAGGATATGCAATTTAAAGGATATTTGCTAGAGTTTTTCCGATTGTGATAACCTGTGTGGAAGAGATTGAGAGAATCTTCTAAGGATGTATAACCTATCTGATCTTATATGTCAGAGCGTTGCTCGATGATGCTAACATGTGTGGAATAGGTCAAGGGAATCCACCAAGGATGTGCGACATATCTGAGGTTATTTTCCATAGCTTTTTTATTGGCGTTGACATGTGTAGAAGAGGTCAAGAGAATATACTAAAGATGTATGACCTATCCGAGATTATATGTTAGAGTGTCGCTCGATGATGCTAACCTGTATAGAAGAGGTCAAGATAATCCACCAAGGATGTGCGACCTATCCGAGGTTGTTTGCCCGATGTCGTTAACCTGTATGTAATAGGTTGGATCGAATCCCCATGGGACCGATCATCTATTAATTGAGATGTAATAAAGATTGTGTATTTCTCGAATTAATGATTTGACGATTTGAGCTCGTAGTGTATGTGAAATTGCAATTTTGCTTGAAGAAGAAGATAATATAAATGATCATGTAAACAATGTTTTACTACATTAAACAACATCACACTTCCCTGATATAACTCGGGGATAGGAGCTACAAATGTTATTGATAACACAAGAGATAAATGATACTCAACATCGAAGACATACAACACTTAAAAAACAAATAACACTTCTATCTTCTAATGATAATATTTATGGATATTGTCTACATTCTAGGTCCGAGGAAGAATCTTTCTCTCTACATCCTTCAATTTGAAAGTCTCGGGCTTCACCATAGCTGCTACTAAGTATGGACCCTCCTAGAGCAGGAGAGAGTTTATTACATTGAGGGTCTTTTTATGCTGTCTCGATGATGCACAAAACTAGATCTCCAATCGATATATGCCGTGATTTATCCTTCGGTTGTAATGACAAGCAACTCTCTGGTGATATGCAGTAACCTTGAGCATTGCCTTGTCTCTTACTTATGGAAGGAGTTCTAGGTTGTACCTGAGTTTTTCTTCATTACCGTTAAATTCAAAAGTTCAAACTCTATGACTTGGGACTCCAATGTTAACAGGAATAATAGCTTCTGTGCCAAAGCAGAGGTTGTACGGGGTTTCTCCTGTTAGAGTTCTTGACATGGTACGATAGACCTAGACGACATTCGGGAGATCGTCAGCCCATTGCCCCTCAGCCTTCTCCAACGGTGTCTTCAATCCCTTCAAAATAGTTTTATTAGTGACATCCATTTGTTCATTAGTCTGAGAGATGGACCATAGCCGTGTGTACTAGCTAAATATAAAGATCTTTGTAAAATGTGATAAATACCCTTCTAGTGAACTGTGTTCTATTATCAATGATAACTTTCATGAGAATGCCAAAATGACATGTTATTTTCTTCCATAGGAATTATTTGACATTTGCTTCAGTGATTTTTGTTAAAGGTTCTACTTCTACGCACTTTGTAAAATAGACTACAACCAAGATGATGAACTTTCGTTGACCCGTGGCTATAGGAAAGAGTCTTAATATGTCAATCCCCCACTAGACGAAAGGTCAATGACTCTATAATGTTGATATCTCTATAGCATGTAGATGAGTGAGATTAGCATGTAACTGACAACTGTTACATTTTCACACAAGCTCTAGTTCGTATTGCTTCATCGTTGGCCAATAAAATCTTTGTTTCAAAACCTTTTGGGCTAACGCCCTTCTGCCTAGATGTTCTCTGCAAATGCTTGAATGTACTTCTTGGAGTGCATAATTTGCCTCTAAAGGAGAAAGACACTTGAGGTAGGGTCCCGAGAAGGCTCGTTTGTATAACTCCCCATTAATAACAGTAAAGTTTGTTGCCTGCCTCCGAAGTCGTACTACCACCATTGGGTCTTCAGGAAGAACACCCTATTGTAAGAAAGTCGGAACGGGGTTGATCAAAGAGGCTTCTTTCGATTCATCTATTAATTGAATCACCCATAGGCCTTGAATGCTCGGAAAGTGAATCTTCTCAATATACTTTCTTTTAAAAATATCTTCTATCATAGAAGTGACGAGCTTGGAGAGAGTGTCTGCATTGCGTTCTGCTCCCAAGGAATGGATGATCTGATGCTTTATTATTTGGGCCAACAAGAATTTAATTATCTGACAATACTTGACCAACAATGGATTGTGAGCATCAAATTTTCCCTCCACCTGAGAGGCGACTAGTTGGGAATCGGTGTGAACCACTAAGTCCTGCACTTCACAATCAATTTCCAGCCTTAATCCGACAATTAAAGCCTCATATTCGGAGACATTATTTGTTATCGGGAACTTCAATCTAAGTATGTATTAATTTGAGTGTAGCTTTATGTGGGGAGATTAACAAGATTCCAGTGCCAGTGCCAGAACTCCAGAAGCTCCATCGACATATAAGGTCCAATATGATGAGGAAGGAGACGCATCAGTGGTTCGTCAGAGGTGGGATTAGTACATTCGACCACAAAAGTCAGCAAGCACTTGTGACTTGATATCATGTCTAGGCAAGAAACAGATGTGGAATTCTCCAAGCTCTACTAACCATTTGACCAATCTTCTAGAAGCCTCGGGTTTTTAGAGAATACTTTTTAATGGCATGTTTGTATATACTTTGATTATGTGCTTGGAAATAAGGACGTAACTTCCTGGCAGAGAAGACTAATGCCAAGGATGTCTTATCTGCTAATGGATAGCATGTTTTTGTTTTAGAGAGTACCTTTCTGATATAATAAAAAGGGTGTTGAAGTGCATTGTCTACTTAGACCAAGACTGAGCTTATTTCCTGGGAGGATATATCTATATACATGTATAACATTTCCCCTAGAACTGGCTTTGAGAGTAATGAAGGCGATGCTAGCTAAGTTCAGAGCTGCTCGAAAGCCTCATGGCATTTGTCAGTTCACTAAAACCCTAAGCTAGGACACCTCTGAGAATCTTAAAGAAGGGTAGATATTTGTCTCCTGAGCGAGCTAAGAAATGAGAGAGTGCCGCGATCCTTCCATTTAATCTATGGACTTCTCTGATATTTCTCGGGGGTGTCATGTCTCTTATAGCCTTGGTCTTTTTAATATTAGCCTCAATCCCTCGGTGGGTAACCATGAACCCCAAAAATTTTTTTGAGATAACTTCAAATGCACATTTGGAGGGGTTGAGGTGCATGTTGTAAGATCGAAGGAGGAAGAAGCACTGCTCAAGGTCAGAGATATGTTGAGATTTTTTAATACTTTTTGTTAGCATGTCATCCACATACACTTTCATAGTGTACCCAATAAGATCTTTGAAAATCTTATTAAGCAAGCGATGGTATATTGCTCCAGCATTCTTGATCCCAAACGACATTACTATATAGCAGTACAACCCCTTATATGTTTGAAATGTCATTGCCTCTTCATCAGATGGAGTCATTTGTATTTGATTGTATCTAAAATAAGCATCCATAAAAGTTTAACACCTAATGTTTGGAGGTGGCATCGACAACTGGTCAATACGGGGAAGCGAAAAATTATCCTTAGAGCATGCCTTGTTGAGATCCATATAGTCTACACACATTTTCCATACTTCACTTGCTTTTTGAACCATGATGATGTTCGCCAACCAAATGGGGTAATGCACTTCCCTTATGAATCCAGCTTTCAAAAGCTTATTAACTTTTTGCTCGATTGCTAGCTAAGAATCAGGTGCAAAGTTTTGCTTCTTTTGGATTATCGGTTTATATGTTGGGTTGACCCGGAGGAAGTGCATGATTACTTTGGGGCTGATCCCAGGCATGTAGGCTAGGCTCCAGGCAAAAACATCTTGATTCATACGTAGAAAGTTAATGTATATTTCTTTCTCTTCTTCAGAAAGAAGGGACCCAAGTTGTACCGTTCTTGAAGGATGCTCTTCTGATAGAGCGACACAGGTAAGGTCATCCACGGGAGAGGGATATCTTTGTTCCGGAGATCGAAGACCTCGATACTTAGAGTAACTGATGAGCATGGTGTAGTCTGCCTAAGATAACATGATTGCGCTACTTATTGATCTTTACATACTGTTCTAATCCCCAATGGGGTAAGAAACTTCAACTTTTAGTGGAGAATTCAAGCAATAGCCGCCAAGATTGTATGGAATGGCCTTCCAAAGATTGCATTGTATGTCGATTCTAATTTCACTATAATGAATTGGAAAGAATGCTTATCTTATCGGGGGAATTCTCTAAGTACAACCGGGATATTGATGGTTCCTTCTACCCATATAAGTCGATTGTTAAAATTGTATAGCGGACCGGCGACAAGTTGGAGTTTCTCTCTGGGTAGGCCCATGTTAAAAAAAAAATGGAATATAATAAGACATCTATTGAGCTTCCATTATCAACTAATATCATTTTAATATTGTAGCACGGGTCGCCAATTCCCGTGCTAATCACTAGTGGATCTTGATGAGGGGTCTTTATCTCTTATAAATCAGACTCCTCGAAGGTGATGGAGTGATCAGTGCGATGCTTCTTTGTTGGTTGCTCCTTACTCACCGTAATTTAAACTTGACTAGACATTGAAGGGCCCCCGGTGATGGTTTTCATTTCGCCAAATGTTTGGTGATTATTTGCCGTCTGCCTTTATTGTTAATTCTGCCCCTCAGCCAGACCACCCTCATCTCGGGTTGGTGGATTTTGAATGAATTATTGGAGATATCCTTATCAGATCAATCTTTCAATTTCTTCTTTGAGTTGTCTGCATGCTTCAGTAGTGTGCCCACGACTACAGTGGAAGTGACAATATTGCTTATAGTTTTCGATGTTGGGCTTCAAAGGGTATGGTCACTTTACGCTCTCCTAGTCTCGGATGGCCATCAACACATTTGTTTGGGATACATCAAGTGGAGTGTACTCCTTTTCTTGGAGAGGCTCTCGTGGTGGCTGTGAGGGTAGAGGGGGAAGATTGTAGTTTTTTGGCTTCTTCCATTGCGATTATGGATTCTCCACTCCTTGTGTATTTTTGCGTCTTCTCAAATTACTTTCTATGGGCATTGATGGCTTCGTCTGCTAAGATTTATGCCTCGACGCGGAGAATTAGATCAACATATGAATGGATCGTGTCACAGATGAGGGCAGAGTAAAAAGGGCCAGGCGAAGTCCTTCAAGAAAAACCCCCCTAAGCAATTCAGGATCTACTATAGGGATTTTTCGGGCTTCCGTGGAAAATCTTTGAAAGTATTTTTTGATAGATTCACCCTCATTCTGATGTATCCATGAGAGATGGGAGGAGTCTTTTACCATTTTTTGGTTAGTGCCAAATTATTCAACTAATAATTTGACTAATTTAACAAATAGTGGAATGGACCGGGCAGACAGTAAATAGAACCATGTCCGGGCTTGCCCTTTAAGGGTGGTAGGAAAATCTTGGTAGAGGATATGCATAATGGTGCGGTAGTGATTAATATGCTCATAGGGATCCGACGTTCCATCGTAAGTATCTATACTCGAAAGTTTAAATCCTGTTGAAATGAGGTGTTAGAGGACAGCTTCAGTGAAGGGTGACAACCCTTGAAAGTCCCATCGATGGAGAGGTTGTTTCGTCCCTTGAATGGGGAATTCTTATCAAACCAACCTTCATAGCTCATATTATAGGGCATTGCGAGGGAGTTCAGCCATCTGTAGTCGGGTTATGTCCTCGGGAATATCTGGAGGAAAGTGAGGTTGTCGACTTGCATGTAAAGGATGGGTAGAACTAGTTGTGTCAGCAAGTTCATTGTCTTGATGCGTTAGAGGACGTATCCTTGGCGGAGGAAGAGGAATCTCGTCGTGCCCATGTTCTGGTTGAACATTATCCACTCGAGGTGGATCTCGAGGGAGAAGAATCTCATCAAGGGGCGCTAGTTCAGGTTGTCGGGTCTCTCGTAGGAGTTGAAGGATCTCCTTATGGGAATCCTCCATTTTCTGGATGCGATCTTCCAGGAACGGTGCTAAAGTCCCTTCTCCGGTAGGGTTTTGACCACATGGGTGAAAAGAGGAAGATGTCTGGCATCCTTGATTTAGGGACTAATTCCGGAATGATGTGAATTAGAGCGGGATGTTCCTAGGATGCAATTACTATGCATGTTGGCCATGATAACAATGCTTTAGGATAGTGGGACTGGCTTTCCCACTGACGGCACCAAACTGTGGCGGGTTAGAATATATACGACAATAGAGTTAGAATATTACATTTTAGCGTTACACGAATATCCAGCTCACACATAGAGAACACAAGTTATTTTATGTGGAAAGCCCTAGAAAAAGGAAAAACCACGGGGCCTGACCTAATTAAAAAAATGATTCCACTATAACTTATGTTGGTTACAATGGGCTGACTTGCCTCCAAGGGTGATCAAATTATAAGTGTACGACAGAAGTCCGGGTGGTGGTTCGACGGAGCACAAGGCATCAGGTGGTGGTCCGGTGGAGAACAGTGTGTCTCGTGGTGGTCTGGCGGAGCACAGGGCGTTAGGTGGTGGTTTGACAGAGCTTAGGGCATTAGGTGGTGGTCCGGTAGAGCACTGGGCATCTGGTGGTGGTCTGGCGGAGCACAGGGTGCCTAATGGTGGTCTGGCAGAGGACAGGGCGTCTGATGATGGTTTGGCGGAGCACAGGGAGTCAGGTGGTGGTCTGGCGGAGCACAGGGCGTCAGGTGGTGGTGCGGCGTTGGTTCGGCAGAACTCTGACGGTGGTCGAGGAGGCAACAGCGATCTTCGATCTTTCTCTTGATTCCTTAGGCTTCAGGGGGTCCTTTTCAAAAAAGAAGGGGGGGGGGGGTGTCACGACCCGACCCGACGGGGACGGATCCCGCCCGAGCCGGATCGCGGCGAGCGCACACTTACTTGCTTATCCAGGATCTGGCTTTGGATTAGGTTACTGAACTGATCTTCCAAATTCTTAACTCAACAGAAAAACACAGAACAACAGAGCTACTAAAACATCAAATGCAGCGGAACAAAACATCTATCTTTTTCATTTCATTTCCTCAAAATAATCATCTACAGAACAGTACATGGCTTTCAACAGAAAGAAAGACAGAACAGAAAAGCCATGACTGTACAAAAAATCAAAAGTACAAAAGTACCTAATCGGATCAGTCTCTGAAACTAATCCTGGACTTCCTTGCCCTTCCCAGAACCTGAAAACCACCAGAAAGCAAGGGTGAGCTCAACAGCTCAGCAAAGCAACAAACCACCGATCTAAATTCTCAGAAACCAAAACCAAACTCATCAGACAGAAATCAGATCAGAAATCAGAACAGAATCGGAAATCAGAACTTATACGGACAGATATCAAATCAGAATCAGAATCGTACAGATCAGATCACAGAACAGAATAAACTCAGCACATAACAGAATCATACAGAAATCAGAATCAGATAATAGCGGATATCAGATATTTAATTCATAGCTAATTGTGCCCCCGGCACCAGGATAATAGCTGAGTAATTAATAGCTAAACTAAACTGAACAGAATCACTACGGATTCTAACCCTTATGTCTCCCTTGTGCTCACGGCACCAAAAATTCGCTGAATAATTAATAGCTAAGCTAAATGTGCTCACGGCACCTGAATAATAGAATTCACGGATCCGGAATATAACTGATATTTCTCCAACTTGAGCTCATCTAAATTTCCCGTTTCACTAACTGAATCTCATAGGATCCAGGCCCCTTATAGCTCCCTTTTATAGCTTATACACATAGCATTTCAATTCAGAAGAAATCCGGACATTTCAGAAATTACCCGAAAATCGGGCAGCACAACGGCAGTATACAGAATTTACACAAAAATTCCTGCAAAGAAAATTTACCGAATTCGCACAGAACATAGATAAGCATATTCCAGAACATTTATTCTACTGCACAGATAATTTACGATTTCACAGAAAATTTCGGTCGACTAAAAACACAGTCGAATCAAAAACACCCGGACGAAAATCTTCAAAATATAGTCAAAACGTGCACACCCGGCACGGCAACGATATACAGAAACTTACGCGGTAAAAACTGAACCAATTGAAAGATACGGACGAAAAACCGTAACGAAAACGAAATCCGGACAGAAAAAATACCGCCAACCGCGACGGAACTGAAAATTGAGAAAGACGGAATGTGCCTTACCTCGAGCACAGCAAAATCCTCAACAGTCACTTCGCTCGAAAACGGCTCCGCGTCTTCCCGAAATCAACTTTTCCAAAATCCTCTTTTTTCTCTCTCCTCAGAGCTGAAAATCAGATATTTATTTTTTTTTATTTTCTCTCTCTTCAAATCGACTGAAATCAGCTTTATAATACACAGATCGGCCCGGCCGATCGTCCAGATCGGCCTGGACGATCAGACCAAAATCCCATCGTCCAGGGACGATTTTTCAGGACGATGTTTACTATTCATAGGCGATAAAAACCTCTACTCACTGACTTGTGCCATCCACTGATCGTCCCGGGACGATACCTCGATCGGCCTGGACGATCCCTACAGGAAATCACTTAGAGCAATTCTGGACAGATTCTGGAACTGAAAATACACTGATCGTCCCAGGACGATCCCAGATCGTCCTGGACGATACTGGAGCAGTTTGAAATATTACAATCTCCCCAACTCAGAAAAATGTCGTCCTCGACATTATCCAATCCAAACTCAGTCAAAACAAGTACGGGTACGACCGTCTCATATCAGACTCCTTTTCCCAAGTTGCTTCCCGTGCAGTCCGGTGCTTCCACTGGACTTTAACCATCGGAATCTCTTTATTTCTTAACTTGCGGACGTCGTACGCTAAAATCAATTCTGGCTCTTCCTTGTACGCCAGATTCTCCTGAATCTCAACCTCCTCAGCTGATACCTTCTTCCCAGAGTCGGATACCCACTTCCTCAGAGTGGATACATGAAACACATTATGCACATCAGGCATAGAATCAGAAAGCAATAGGCGATAAGCAGATTTTCCAATTCTTTCCAAAATCTCAAATGGTCCAACATACCTTGGACTAAGCTTGCTTACCTGACCAAATCTGCTCACACCTTTCATCGGGCTGACTTTGACATACACAAAGTCACCAACCTGAAACTCAACAAATCTGTGCTTCTGATTATAATACTTCTGCTGACGATCTTGAGCGGCTTTCAATCTCTCTCTTATCAAATGAATCTTCTGAGCAGTTTCATCAGCAAAAGTGGCACCCAAAGTCTGTCTATCTCTGACCTCCGTCAGAGTCAAAGGAGTACGGCACTTCCTGCCATACAGAGCCTCGTACGGTGCCATACCGATACTGGACTGAAAACTATTGTTATAGGCAAACTCAATCAGCGGAATATGATCTTCCCAGCTTCCGCTAAAGTCCAGAACACAAAGTCTCAACAGATCTTCCAGTACCTGAATAGTCCTCTCAGACTGTCCGTCGGTCTGAGGATGAAAGGCTGTACTGAAATGCAATTTCGTACCCAAGCCTTGCTGAACGCCTTTCCAAAGTCTGGAAGTAAAACGTCCATCTCGATCAGATACAATCACACGAGGCACACCGTGCAATCTGACTATCTCTTTCACATATATCTGTGCCAAGCGTTCAACTGAATCCGTCTGTCTGATCGGAAGAAAATGGGCTGACTTCGTCAATCGATCCACAACTACCCAAATGGCATCATGTCCTTGTCGTGATCGAGGGAAACCCATAGCAAAATCCATCGTTACCTCCTCCCATTTCCACTCAGGGATAGGCAACGACTGCAACAGTCCACCTGGTCGCTGATGCTCTGCCTTCACCAACTGACAGGCTTCGCATCTCGACACAAACTCCGCCACATCCTTCTTCATCCCAGGCCACCAGAACAAAAGCTTCATATCAGCATACATCTTACCACTGCCTGGATGAACAGTGTAGCCTGAATGATGAGATTCATACAGAATCTCCCGCCTCAAATCTCCAAACACAGGTACCCACAACCTGTTCTTACAGAAAATAGCACCAGAATCAGAAATTCGAAGTTCAGGAGTCTTACCAGATCCAATCTGAGCTAGCAACTTCGAATAATCAGAATCTGACTTCTGGGCTTCTTGAATCCTTGCTTCTAAAGAAGACTGAATACTCATCAGAGCCAACTTCAAATCACTGGAGGAAATCACCTCCAACTGCAATCTCTCCAAATCACGAATCAGAAAGTCATCACAGGTAAGCTGAATACCTGAGAATCCAGAAGACTTCCTGCTCAAAGCATCTGCTACCACATTCGCCTTCCCAGGCTGATACTGAATAGTCAGGTCATAGTCCTTGATCAACTCGAGCCACCTCCTCTGTCTCAGATTCAAATCCTTCTGAGTAAAAATGTACTTCAGGCTCTTATGATCAGTAAACATCTCACATGTGACGCCATACAGGTAATGCCGCCAAATCTTCAAAGCAAAAACAACTGCAGCTAACTCCAAATCATGTGTCGGGTAATTCTTCTCATGTGGTTTCAACTGTCTCGAAGCATAAGCAATTACCTGACCATGCTGCATCAGGACACATCCCAGTCCTTTCAGTGAAGCATCACTGAACACCTGAAAACCTTCCGTACCTGACGGAAGCGCCAACACTGGAGCTGAAGTCAAACAATCCTTCAATCTCTGAAAACTAGCTTCACACTCCGGTGTCCAAACAAAAGGAACTGACTTCTGAGTCAGTCTCGTCAGAGGAGTCGAAATCTGTGAAAATCCTTTCACAAACTTCCTATAATACCCGGCCATGCCTAAGAAACTACGTACCTCAAATACCGTAGTCGGCCTTGGCCAATCAGCAACCGCCTGAATCTTCTGGGGATCTACAGAAATACCTTCTCCGCTAATCACATGCCCCAGAAATGAAATGCTCTTCAGCCAGAATTCGCACTTGGAGAACTTGGCATACAGCTGATGCCTCCTCAGAGTCTCCAATACAATCCTCAAATGTCTGGCATGCTCATCCTCAGAAGCAGAATATACCAGAATATCGTCAATGAAGACGATCACAAACTGATCCAAATACTCCCTGAATACTCGGTTCATCAGATCCATGAAAATAGCAGGCGCATTGGTTACCCCAAAAGGCATAACCAAAAACTCGTAGTGCCCGTACCGAGTACTGAAAGCAGTCTTCACCACATCAGATTCCTTCACCTTCACCTGATAATATCCGGATCTCAAATCAATCTTCGAAAATACCGAAGATCCGGAAAGCTGGTCAAACAAGTCGTCTATCCGAGGCAAAGGATACTTGTTCTTGATCGTGGCCTTGTTCAAATCTCTGTAATCAATACACATACGGAGTGTACCGTCCTTCTTCTTCACAAACAGAACAGGTGCTCCCCAAGGAGAAACACTAGGACGTACAAACCCTCTGTCAACCAACTCATGAAGCTGAACTTTCAACTCAGAAAGTTCTTTCGGTGCCATCCTGTACGGAGCTTTCGATATCGGAGCGGTACCCGGAAAAACATCGATAGAGAACTCCACATCTCTATCCGGAGGTAAACCAACCAACTCCTCAGGAAAAACATCAGCAAACTCCCGTACCACTGGGATCTCAGAAACAGAACCAACCTCCAGGTTCAGATCCCGCACCGAAGCCAAAAATACTGGATATCCTTTCTTCCACATTCTGCTCACCTCTAACGCAGAAATCAGACTGGAGAGAACACCTCGTAATCCCTGAAATACAACTCTCTCTCCAGCCACAAGCAAACTCACTTGCTTCTTCAGACAGTCTATCTGGGCCTCATACTGACTCAGCCAATCCATTCCCAAAATCACATCATACGACGAAATCGGCAATCGAATCAAACTCGATTTCCACTTCTTGCCAGAAATCTCGATCTCACACAAACAAAACTGTCGAGCAATCAATGGATTCCCAGCCGGTAAAATCACAGACAAAGAAACCGGTAAAACCATCGAATCCAAATGTAAAAGCTCAAAACAATGCTCGGACAGAAAAGAATGACTCGCTCCAGAGTCAAACAAAACACGACAGGGCTGATCAGAAATGTAAACCGTACCTGTCACAACATCCGGAGCATCACGAGCCTCCTGCTGACTCAGGCTGTAAACTCGTGGCTGAATTGGAGCAGGAGCTGAAGCAACAGAACTACTCTGCTCCCTCTGAATCGTAGGTGGTCTCCGTGGTGCAGAACTAGAACCACCACCTCTACCAGCAAATCCCTCAGGACGTGGAGGAACAGTCCTCGGTCTTCCTGCTGCTGAACCAACAGGTCTGACTAAACCCTCAGATCGCTGCTCAAATCCCATCTGTGGACATTCTGCAATCCTATGTCCCGGCTGACCACACCTGAAACAAAGACCAGCTATCCTGTAGCACTGGCCATGGTGTCGCCGTCCACAACTCTGGCACACAGGTGCCGAACTGACAGATCCAGAACCAGTCGTACTGGTAACAGTACCAGACGATCCTCCGCTCCTTCTGGAATCTCCAGATCCAGAACCAGGAACAAATCTCCTCTTCCCAGAGGAACCACTGCCAGAAGTATCACCTCCAAACCTCTTCCTACTCGCAGACCACCGCTGCTGAGTAGTCGTCATGTCGTTCTCAATCAGACGAGCTCGCTCCACAAGCTCAGAGAAATCAGTAATCCGGAACGGTATCAAAGGCTGCCTCAAAGTGTCTCGTAAGCCTCTCAGAAATCGGTAACACCTCTCAGCAGAAGTGCTAACCAGCTGCGGAGCGTACCTGGCTAATGCAGTAAACTCAGCCTCGTACTGCATCACCGTCTTGCTCCCCTGAACCAGCCTCAGAAAACTCTCCTGCATCTGCTGTCGTGCAGAAGGGGGAACAAACCAGTCTCTGAACACTTCAGTGAACTCTTCCCAAGTGATCAAAGAGTTCAATCTGCCCTGAAATCTGGCTGCCTGCTGGCCATCCCACCAGTGCTCAGCCTCTCCATCTAACAGAAAAACAGCCAACGGAACCTTCCTGTCTGCAGGACACTGCATCCCGTCAAAAGTCTTCTCTAATCTCCTCAGCCACTCCTCGGCTGCTCTGGGCTCAACAGCGCCCTCAAACCTCGGAGGCTTCAACCTCAAAAATAACTGCAGGTGTCGATCAATGTCCTCAGATCTAACAGTAGAAGCTCTGCTCTGAGTCTCGCTCATCATCTGAGCAACAAGTGACGCAAACTGTGAAAGCGTGTCAGCACCGACCACTGGGGCTGTACTCCCCACTGGTGCTGCCTGATCGTCACTCTGACCGTCTGTCATGTCTGGGTCTGGCTGATCCATACAGAAAAATCCAGAAAATCCGGAAAACTATCACAAAAACAACACAAAAACAACACAATAAAAAGCCAAACGACCCAAAACTACCTCCCAGACAGACTTACTGATCACTTCCTAAAGCTCTGTTTTACAATCCAACCTGTTTCCAAAACCAGTGCTCTGATACCACAAAAGCTTGTCACGACCCGACCCGACGGGGACGGATCCCGCCCGAGCCGGATCGCGGCGAGCGCACACTTACTTGCTTATCCAGGATCTGGCTTTGGATTAGGTTACTGAACTGATCTTCCAAATTCTTAACTCAACAGAAAAACACAGAACAACAGAGCTACTAAAACATCAAATGCAGCGGAACAAAACATCTATCTTTTTCATTTCATTTCCTCAAAATAATCATCTACAGAACAGTACATGGCTTTCAACAGAAAGAAAGACAGAACAGAAAAGCCATGACTGTACAAAAAATCAAAAGTACAAAAGTACCTAATCGGATCAGTCTCTGAAACTAATCCTGGACTTCCTTGCCCTTCCCAGAACCTGAAAACCACCAGAAAGCAAGGGTGAGCTCAACAGCTCAGCAAAGCAACAAACCACCGATCTAAATTCTCAGAAACCAAAACCAAACTCATCAGACAGAAATCAGATCAGAAATCAGAACAGAATCGGAAATCAGAACTTATACGGACAGATATCAAATCAGAATCAGAATCGTACAGATCAGATCACAGAACAGAATAAACTCAGCACATAACAGAATCATACAGAAATCAGAATCAGATAATAGCGGATATCAGATATTTAATTCATAGCTAATTGTGCCCCCGGCACCAGGATAATAGCTGAGTAATTAATAGCTAAACTAAACTGAACAGAATCACTACGGATTCTAACCCTTATGTCTCCCTTGTGCTCACGGCACCAAAATTCGCTGAATAATTAATAGCTAAGCTAAATGTGCTCACGGCACCTGAATAATAGAATTCACGGATCCGGAATATAACTGATATTTCTCCAACTTGAGCTCATCTAAATTTCCCGTTTCACTAACTGAATCTCATAGGATCCAGGCCCCTTATAGCTCCCTTTTATAGCTTATACACATAGCATTTCAATTCAGAAGAAATCCGGACATTTCAGAAATTACCCGAAAATCGGGCAGCACAACGGCAGTATACAGAATTTACACAAAAATTCCTGCAAAGAAAATTTACCGAATTCGCACAGAACATAGATAAGCATATTCCAGAACATTTATTCTACTGCACAGATAATTTACGATTTCACAGAAAATTTTGGTCGACTAAAAACACAGTCGAATCAAAAACACCCGGACGAAAATCTTCAAAATATAGTCAAAACGTGCACACCCGGCACGGCAACGATATACAGAAACTTACGCGGTAAAAACTGAACCAATCGAAAGATACGGACGAAAAACCGTAACGAAAACGAAATCCGGACAGAAAAATACCGCCAACCGCGACGGAACTGAAAATTGAGAAAGACGGAATGTGCCTTACCTCGAGCACAGCAAAATCCTCAACAGTCACTTCGCTCGAAAACGGCTCCGCGTCTTCCCGAAATCAACTTTTCCAAAATCCTCTTTTTTCTCTCTCCTCAGAGCTGAAAATCAGATATTTATTTTTTTTTATTTTCTCTCTCTTCAAATCGACTGAAATCAGCTTTATAATACACAGATCGGCCCGGCCGATCGTCCAGATCGGCCTGGACGATCAGACCAAAATCCCATCGTCCAGGGACGATTTTTCAGGACGATGTTTACTATTCATAGGCGATAAAAACCTCTACTCACTGACTTGTGCCATCCACTGATCGTCCCGGGACGATACCTCGATCGGCCTGGACGATCCCTACAGGAAATCACTTAGAGCAATTCTGGACAGATTCTGGAACTGAAAATACACTGATCGTCCCAGGACGATCCCAGATCGTCCTGGACGATACTGGAGCAGTTTGAAATATTACAGGGGGGGGCATATTTATAGATTTTTGGGAGTGGCATTGCCGTAAATAAGTGGAGGATCAAAGGTAAATGGGGAGTGGTTGGATGGACAGTCGATGTTGAATCCCTTGATCATGAACCATTTGAATGTCTTAGTGATGTCGGAATTCAGTGATCTTAGGCTCGTTGGATTCGTCTCGTTGCGCCGCTCGATTCAACTATAAACATGTTATGTTTGGAAACTGTTTTGTAATCCAAATTGTTGTTCAAACCTTCCAACAACGCTTCTAACCCTTGATTTGGACCCGTTTGGGCTCGGATTGGGTTGGAACGTTGTGTTTGTATTATCGAGATGCTTAATTCGAATATAAGTTTGATGAAATCAGAGTTTGGATGGTTCCATTTTTAATTTCGAAAGTTTCCAACTTGATTTTGCATCGACATTCATGCCCGATCAAGATAAATTTTTTATGACGCATCAACTAGGATAATTTTTTTTTTGTTATGAAAGTGTGAATACAACGAATGTCGGTTCTAATACTAGTAATCATGGTTTATAATAGGAATAAGGGGTAGAAGTTATATGAGGTTGTTCGTTTAGGAAAGATGATGTTAGGCACGAACCACACTTCTTATAGTTAAGGTTCAACTTTTCCTTGAGGTAGATTGAACTTTAATTTATCATATTTTTACCAATGATTGTATTGGGATTTTTTTGAATTTTGGGTTACTACTTCTTATGAGCGCAAGCTCTCATAATTAATTACATATTCTATCCCATAAAAGTGAACTCTCGATTAAGGATGAACAGATTTAAAAGTTTAAGTGTTTTAATCTTCGTTGTGAGGAATTGAGGTAGACCCGATCAAGATCCCATGGTTTCATAATGTGAGACCTCGTTCCTTTGCTGTAGCTGCTGGAAAAGTGATTTTTCCCCAGGATCGGCCAGGACGAAGTTGAGATCGTCCAGGCCGATCAGTGCATTGAAAACAGCTGATTTCTGGAGTGTTCTGGAATGATTTCTGGACAGGATCATCCAGGACGATATTGAGATCGTCCGGGATGATCGGCACTGTTCACATAATACCGTCCTGATCATCGCCCTGGGAATGGTCCAGGACGATCAGAAATTGGTCTGATCGTCCCGGGACGATCGGGCGATCGGCCAGGCCGATCTGAGTATGATATAAGGAAATGAGCTCGTTTTGAGGAGAGAGAAAAAAAAAAAGAAAATAGATGAATCCTTTCGCTACACGGATCTCGGGGCATTACACATAATCCCGTGAATACCATAGGTTTAGTCTATCAACGCTAATAATCGTTGATCATAGTGCTCAAGGAATATGAGAAGCAGTTATAGGTTTCCTACCCTCAAGGATCCTGAGTTAATTGAATTTTTTAGATGTGGGTTTCAGTGCTATGATGATTTGGGGCTTATATTTGTTAAAATGTCCAGTAGTTTGATTTAGGTCGAGGCTTATCGCTTCATTTAGGAGTTGCCCATAATTTGAGTTTAGGGCAGTTCTTACGGCTTCCATTGGAAGCGGCCTATTAGTTTAATTTTGATTAGGATGTACTGTTTTCTTTGAAAGTTGCGTATGGGTTTAGTTTTTATTCTTTTACTTCCCTTAAAAGATCTCATAGTGAATTATTTTTAATATGATTTACTACTTAAAAACTACCTATTAAGTTTGACCATCAGTTACTTAGTTTTGGCACTTCACTACTTTGAGTCCAAAGTTTTCTTCTACTTCAATGGTATTTTGCTTTCGATACTACTGCTTCATTTTTGCTCTAGTGTCTAAATGTACAGCACCGAATTGATCATGTTTATTTGCTTGCAGGTACTTGAAGCCCACACAAGAAGGAACTTGGTAGAGTCGGAGTTTGCAGCTTGTGAGTTTGTAGCTAAAGTTTGTTTGGGGTTTCAGTTATACCTAGAGTATCAGTTGAACAAGGATTGATTTTAGCGCAAAGGTTGATTTAATTAATCAATTAGACTATTAGTTAATTAAAATGGTTTTTTACTATTTAATCAAAGAAAGATTTTCTTATATTTTTATTTTATTAATTAAATAAAGATATTTTAATTAACTAATTAATTATTCTATCATTTTATTTAATTTTGTTTTAAAGTTCATATCATATTTTATCATTTGCTCAATTGATCAATCAATTAACTGGTCAATATAGATTTTCATTAATTACTTAATTAATCAAATGATTAAAATTTTAATTGATTAATTAATTAATCCATTCTATTTATTTATTCGCTAATTATATTTTATTCGTATACACTTCTTACTCGCTATTTTCAAATTGTGGATTGCCCCTATGCAAGAATAAATTGCAGGCCACGGAGTTTTAGAGGACACGTTCGTTTATAGTGAAACAAACAGGAGGCGGGATTAGGCGTGGATTCAACTTCACATGGCAGGTCAAGTACAGGTCGTGTGTAGCTTTACGCGTTAGCTATTCAAGTAAGACAGAACTTACCGGGAACTTTTATTAAGTCCTCTGACCGGACGTAGATCTACGTTCGATCAAAGGATTGTTACTCGATTTTTGTTCAGTATTTGGTCGGTATTGCTATGTATTATTTGATAATAACAAGGAATATCACTATAGGAAGACCAATACCGAGTAATATCGAGCAATACCGAGTAATACAAAAAAATACCGAGTTTTTCTAAAAACATAATTGGACCAAATTTAGAAAGTACAAAAATTTATTAATGGTAGGCAATAAAAAATTATAATAAGAAAAAATTCACATTTTAGAAATTAACTAAATTATTAGGGATCATATATAACAACATTCTGATGCATTGATTAAATTAAAATAATATTTTTAGATGTCAAAATAAAATTTTAAATAGATAAATATCACTGTATTTTTAAACTCATCTTGAAAAAAAAATCAAATAAATACTAAAAATACTCAAAATATTCATAATCTCAATTTCTATAACATATAAAAGGTTACGCTTTGAAATATTTATCAATACAAAATTATTATTATTTTTTATAACAAAAATACAAATTTGATGAGAAAAATATCAAATTATTGAAATAAAAAAAAATGAAATATGTTCCTTATAATGAGAGGAGCAAATTTTCCAATAGGCCGACGAACGAATATCGTTCTAATACCTTATAATCCTAGGATTTTCTTTTTCTCTCTTCTCTTTTTCCCTTAATTCCACTCTACGTGCTCTCAACTAAAACATTTTTTAGTGAAATGGCTTTAATGTGATTATTGTTAATGGATTAAGATTTTTTCTTACTAAAATAATAATATAATATCACTAAAATACTAATAATATTAAAATAATTAAAGAATTTAATCAATTTTTATTATAAAATTCATATAAATCCTTTTTGGGCTTCAAAATAATAGAAAATATTTATAAAATAGTTTATTTTATTTAGAAAATTTAATAAAATTGATTTATAAAATGAACACCTAACGATCCCAAAATCACCACTTGCATCTACATGTGTCAATTTCTTAAGAATTTGTATGAATGTCAATAAATTATGAAAAACTCATGTAATTAAAACACAATAATATATATCTTATGGTGACGATGGTTTTCAAATTTGACTTGTTAGTAGAGGAGATGTATCCCTTAATTCCACTCTTAAAAAATTATTTGTCTGAGTCAAAATAAAGGTTTTTATATTTTTAGCCATCAACTGACTAGTTAGTAGAGGAGAGGGGAGTTTATTTACTCTGAGCGTCTTCACCATAGCTTAGCTCACTACTGTCACTTATAGAAACAGAGAAGCCGCCATCACCAAGTTATTATTTCCTTAGATGACTGGATTGAGAGTCTGTTGGTTTAGGAGTCATATAATATACAGTCCGCCCAACCTCTTGATCTTTTTAACACAGGATTTCAATTTACTAAGCTATCTTTAGCGAAGTTTTTTAGCCTAAGATAGTATAAGAAGTGCAATCTATTTCTGCTAGGGAGTTTCAGAAGAGATATCTTTAGTGGCTTTCATATTCACATGGTTATGTGGTTTTATTATTCCTAACCAAGATTGCCCCAACAATTTCTTGATGACCAGTCTAATTGCTAAGGGGAGGCAAGTTTTGCTGGCTCCAACAGTGCTCACATAGATATATCATGCCTTTGGACATATTAATACTTCTTATAGATGTCACCAGCATAGTACTGTGGTGTCATGGTATTACATTTATGGTTGGGTACATATTCACATTGCAGGTGCTTTTAGTTGCCCCGAGTAACCTGATTATTATATGGACCGGTTCTTTTCTTCTTTTATTCATCTTGCAAGAGCAACCTTAGCTACTAATCTGGCTTAGATCAGACTATTCATGTTTGCCCATTTGCACATAGCTTATTGCTTCGATCAAAAATATTAATCTGCCTCCCAACGTCCCCTACCTCGAGAGGTTGGGAGGGCACTTGCCCTTTCAAACCCTCGCATCTAGATATGATTTGATGGTCGAGGTTTTCAGGATAACAACAAGTCCCGTAATCAATCTTCAGTGCTTCTAATTGTTTTTTTTTTATGTTGTTTAAATTTTTTTGAAAAATTTGGTAGCCTCGAGAGGTCGGAAGGGCACGTGTCCTTTCAAATTTGCCCAGCCGAATAGGATTAAATAGCCGAGGGCTTTAGGATGTTGATTGACCCTAAATCGGTTTTCAATGTATATATATATATATATATATATATATATATAATTCTATTCATTTATTTACTCATTATATTTTATTTGTATATATGTCTTACATGCAATACCTATTTGCATACACTATCATGTACTGGTCAATCAGTCTCCAGCCAACATTAATAAGTAACCAATCTTTATTTATTTTCTCAACACATAAATTATTATCTTAATATTATAAAAATATTAGTGACTAGTAAATCTCATACACCAATTCTCAATGCATTGTAGTAAATAAAACATAATTGGGCCAGATTTAGAAAGTACATAAATTTCCTAATGACAGGCAACAAAAAATTATAATGAGAAAAAAATCACATTTTTAGAAATTAACTAAATTATTAGGGATTATATATAACAATATTATGAAGCTTTGATTGAACTAAAATAATATTTTTAGATGTTAAAATAAAATTTTAAATTGGTAAATATCATTGCATTTTTAAATTCATCTTATAAAAAAATCAAATAAATATTCAAAATATTTATAATCTCAATTTCTTTAACACATAAAAGGTTACGTAGTAAATGATTTACAAATACAAAATTATTCTTATTTTTTATTACAAAAATATAAATTTGATGACAAAAATATTAAATTATTGACATAAAAAAATGAAATATGTTCCTTACAGTAAGAGGAAGAAATTTCCAATAGGATCGACCACTACAGGAAAATCACCCATTTCCGACGAAATTTGTGTCTTTTAAGGAAGTTTTTTCATTTAGCGGCGGTTTTCCGACGGCATTTTTGCCGCCGGTAAAAATGGCGTAGGAAAATAATTTCCAGCGGCTTTTTCCGGTGGCCAATAATGCTGGCGGACATAAACCGTCGGTTTAATTAAAAAAAATTATAAAAAAAATTCTCACACCCGCAGCAGCACCTACAGCCCGCTCGCACCCCCTGAGCAACCCCCGCATCCCATCAGCAGCCCCGCTCGCGGCGGCACGCCAGCGCCCGCTCCGGCGGTCGCTCCAGACCGCGGGTCGTGCCAGACCGCGCCCGCTCACCGCGCCAACCGAGGTCGTGCCGGACCGCGCCTGACCACGCTCGCGTGAGCTAGCCCGAGCCCGAGTGCGCCCAACCCACCTGCTCCCGCATTTGTCTTCCCTAAAATTTGAACCCTTGACCTACCTCTTCACCCGCAACCCCACCCGCGCGCAAGCTGACCAATGCGCCGATCCTGCAAAATGAATAAGTGCTAGAATTTTTTTATTTATATTAAAACATGTAAGATTTTTATTTTAATTGATAATTAAAATAAACTAGTTAAGTTACAATTAATTAAAATATGTTATTAAATTAATAAAAAAAATTTATTAAATAAATAAATAATTAAAATATACTATAAAATTATTAATGAATTAAATGTGTTATTCGTGTCAAATTTTTTTATTTAAACTATCTTTTAACATAAAATAAAATTAAATAAACCAACTAAATTAATTATAAAAGCTAAAAAAATAATTAACAATTTAAATAATAATTTTAATTTAAATTCTTATACTTAAATTAAGGAAAAAATTAATATTATTTTTAGTCATTTTTTAAAAATCATTTAAATAGTTATAATTTTAATCAATTTAATAAAAAAAATTAACATTCCACCGGAAAACTTGAAAAGTCGTCGGAAAGTTTTGTGGGAAATAAGACGTTTGAAAGCCGCCGGAAATCCACTGGAAAACGGACCGCCGGAAAGCCTCAGAAAGATTCCGCCGGTAATAAATGATTTTCCTGTAGTGGACAAACGAAAATCGTTTTACGGCATCCTAATCCTATGATTTTGTTTCTCTCTCTTCTCTTTTTCCCTGAATTCCTCTCTATGTGCTTTCAACTAAAACATTTTTGAGTGAAATGGCTTTAATGTGATTATATGTTAATGGATTAAGATTTTTTTCTTACTAAAATAATAATATAATATCATTAAAATTCTAATAATATTAATATAATTATATAATTTCATCAATTTTTATTATAAAATTCATATAAATTCTTTTTGGGCTTCAAAATAATAGAATATATTTATAAAATAGTTTATTTTATTTAAAATTTTTTAATAAATTTGATTTGTAAAATGAACACGTGACAATCTCAAAATCACCACCTATATCTACATGTGTCAATTTTTTAAGTATTTGTATGAGTGTCAAAAAATTATGAAAAATTTGTGTAATTAAAACACAATAATATATATCTTATGGTGACGACGATTTTCAAATTTGACTTATAATTACTCTTAAAAAATTATTTATCTGAGTCAAAATACGAGCTATTATATTTTTAGCCATCAACTGACTAGTCAGTAGAGGAGAGGGGAGTTAATTTACTCTAAGAGTCTTCATCATAGCTTAGCTCACTACTGTCACCTGTAGAAACAAAGAAGCCGCCATCACAAAATTATTATTTCTTCAGATGATTGGATTAAGGGTCTACTGGTTTTGGAGTCATATATATACAGTCTGCCCAATCTCTTAATCTTTTTAACACAGGATTTCAATTTACTGAGCTATCTTTAGTGAAGTTTTTTAGCCTAAGATAGTATAAGAAGTGCAATCTATTTATGCTAGGGAGTTTTAGAAGAGATATCTTTAGTGGCTTTCATATTCACATGGTTATGTTGTTTTATTATTCCTAATCAAGATAGCCCAAATTATTTCTTGATGTCTAGTCTAATTGCTAAGGGGAGGCAAGTTTTGCTAGATCCAACAGTGCTCGCATAGATATATCATGCCTTTGGACATATTAATACTTCTTATGGACGTCGCCAACACAATATTGAGTTGTCATGGCATTACATTCATGGTTGGGCACACATTCGTATTGCAGGTGCTTTTAGTTGCCTCGAGTAACCTGATTACTATATGAACTGCTTCTTTCCTTCTTTGATTTAGCTTGTCAGAGCAACCTCAGCTACTAATCAGGCTTAGATCAGACTATTCATGTTCGCCCATTTTCACATAGCTTATTGTTTCAGACTACTCTATAGATCTCTAGTTAGATATTTAATACCTTAGAGTTTTAGTGTTTCATTTATTGATTCTTTGACTAAGAGTTACATGCCCACTTTGCTTTCTATGGGTGGATACACACCTATTGCTTTTTACAAAATTAGTATAATTCCTCTTTGACTCTGTTATAGGTAAGATGATTCTGTGATATTTAGAGAGATACAATACTAATTGAGCAGCATGGAAGTTTGGGTTTATTCATGCCACACCCTTTGATCGGCTTCTAGTACTTTATCGGGGTGACAGATTGTCTTCATTTGAGCTCCCTTTCATCTTCAACTTGTCTTGAGGTAACTTCTATGACATGGGCTTTCCTTCATTATCTCGAAACATGCTTTCATTTTTATATTGAGCATATAGATTCTCCCACAAGCATTGTGCACCTATGACTGCCCTAGATTCGACACATATTTCCACCTCTTTTTAGCTAGGCATTCATAGATACAATAGAAGGATTAAGGGACCTAGATGGCTGAGAAGTTCTCCAGGGCTGAGAGATCATGCTCACGTATAGTCAGAGTCATCTAGAGCTCTTAACATGAGAAGAGAGAGAAGCCCCGAGCCTACTTTTAAGCATGGTAGCCCTTGTACTTAATTTATGCATATTTATAATATTATTTTATTTTCATTTTTTACATATATAATAATACAAATATATTGTAGCACCCTTACACGGATATAGACTGATCTCTCCTTCTTTTTACAAGGACCACCATAGGAGTAAGATATCGTACGACAAGCTAGGTTATAACATTTCTCTTCTTTGAGCAACATATATTAAAATTTAACTTTATATTTATGATATATTTTCTCTCCTTTATTTCGGCCTCTAGACATACTTCTATTAATTAATCAAGGTTCAATTTTGGAGCCAATTGGTTTGGATACTTTACATACTCCTTCGGGCTTGTATGAGTTCCCTCCCAGTGAAGTTGGAGGTAAATACTTCTTATATGCCTATTCATTTATTGCCATTATTTATCATTTCTTCCTTTTTATCTTCTTTCATGCATGTACATGTAGGTGAACAATCATCATCTCCTCAGCTTGCTCGTAGCTCTATATATCTTACTATTTTCTAGATGAATAGTGTAGCCCAAGTAATGCGCCTCATGTAGGATCTTAGCTCTCAGATCACCAGTAGAAGGAACCCATAATCTATCCTTGCAAAAAATAACTTCAGAATCAGATAAATAAAGTTCATGTCTCTTACCAGCCTTAATCTGTCTGATCACCCAACTTCAGATATTATATATCTAATTTATGAGCTTCTTGAATTCTTTCCTATATAGTAGGTTGAATAATCATCTGAGATAATAATTTTAGATATGCATCAGTAGACATCACATCTATCTCTAATTTCTCCAAATCTCTAAAAAAAAAAGTCTACAGAAGTAAGTAACAAATGAGAAGTGCCTAAAGACTTCCTACTCAAAGCATATGCTACCACATTTGCCTGATAAGGTTGATATTAAATAGATAGAGCATAATCCTTGATCAACTTTTACCATCTTCTGTACCTCAAATTTAAATCATTCCAAATAAAATGCACTTCAAGCTATAATGGCTAGTAAATATCTCATATCTGACTCCGTATAAATAATGCTTCCAACTCTTCAATGTAAATATAACAACAACTAACTCAAGATCATGTATCGTATAGTTTCTCTCATGTGATTTCAACTACCAAGATACATAGGAAATCACTCTACCATGATTAGGGTGTAAGTGAGCCGAGATGGCTCGTGAGCCGGCTCGAACTTGACTCGTTAACAAGCTCGCAAGCCAAGCTTATCGAGCTTCGAGCTCTAGCTCGAGCCTACAATCGAGCTCGTATGATAAACGAGCTCGAGTTTGAACTCAACCCGATTCGACTCGAAAGCTTATCAAGCTACTCGATATATATATAATATTATATTATTTTTTATAATATTTGAAAGCTTATTTTATAAAAAAACCTATCCGCAGCTACAATTTTTCAATCGAGCTTGATCTCGAGCTCGAGTTTTTGAGTCGAGCTCGAGCCCACTTATCGAGCATGAGCTCATTAAGGGTTAAACGAGCTAGGCTTGATAAGGAAAATACTCGACTCGTTTACACCCCTAACCATTATGTATCAACAAACGTCCCAAACCTCTCAATGTCTCGATACTTCCGAATTATAGGTACACTACTCATAAAATTAAAAGAAATTTTTACATCTCTAACAAATGCTAAATGTACTTGCCTATTTTTGCAATAAAGTATATCCACTTATAGAGCAGAAATCAGATAAGAGATAACACCACTTTTTCCCTGAAATAGAAAGCTCTCTCCATTCTAATACAAAGTTACTTTCTTTTTCAAGTAATTAATCTGAACCCCATATCGGCTCATCTAGTCCATACCTAAAAAGATATCAAAAGCAAAAATACATAGCAAAATTAAACTAGATCTTCAAACTCTATTAGAAAATTTTAAATCATAAAAATAAATCCTACTAGCTACCATTCCATCTTCCGTAGGCAAAACCACAAACAAAGAAATAAGTAATAATATGGATGCAAATTGAGAGAATCAAAATACTGCTCATACATGAAAGAATGGCTAGTACCAAGATCGAATAAAATACGATGAAGAGATACAAAAATATAAGTCTTTCCAATCATAGCATATGGAACTCGTTGGCCTCTTTGCTGCGTCAGAATGTAAACTTATGGATGCACTGGGGTCAAAGAAACACAACTACTTGCACATCGAGAACCGATAGAAGGTTGACCTCATGATAATCTTGGCTACCATAAGTATCAGTATACACTCAAGGTGGTATTGCCCTCGGCCTACCCGCAATCGACTATGTAGAGCCTCTGAAATTAGAACATATATCAAAATCACCTCGTGAACACTTAACAATCTTATGTCCAAACTGAACACAATGAAAACACTTACCTGATGCTCTACAACACTGACCATTGTGCCTTCTAACACATTAATTGCATAATGTGGCCTCACTCACCGAATCCCAAAACTAACAAAACTACCTCTATCTGATCTAGATGAAATTACAATTGATGGTCCCCTCTTTTCTGAACTCATCAGGTCCAAATATGCTCTTCTTCCTAGAATGGATACAACTAGTTATCTCACTGCAAAATATCTTCTTGCTTGTAGTCCATCATTATTATACTACTACCATATCAATTTCTATCCTCTTAGCCCTCTCGATAAACTGAGCAATATCTTTGATATCTTGTGCCAATTGAGTCTGCCTCAAAGCATCTTGGAATCCCTCTAGAAATTGGTAAAACTTTTCCTCATAAGTGCTAACTAAATGTGGAGTATACCTGGAGAGAGCAGTAAACTCTGCCTTGTATTGCATCCATGGCATGGTTCCCTGAATCAACTTTAAAAAAGAGCTATATAACTATCTCTTAGTAGACAGAGGCATAAATCATGTCCTAAATGTCTCAACAAACTCATCCCACGTAATCAGGGTATTTATATGACCCTGAAACTTCTCTCTTTATTGGCCAAACCACCAGAGCTCTGCCTCGTCATCAAATAGAAATGTAGCTAATGCAACTCTCCTCTCAAAATGACAATGCACCACATATAGAGTCTTCTCTATCCTCAGCTGCTTTGAGCTCAATAACACTTGAAAGTTTAGGAGACTGTAATCACATGAAATTCTATAACTATCTATCTATATCATCAAAAATTGGGTACTAATAACTTGTGTGTGAGCCTCACCAACTAGTTGTATTATTATATATGCTTTTTGAGAAATTGCCTCAGAATTGATCATAGGAACTATACCCTGAAACTAAGATGCTTGACTAGAACTTTGATCGTTGGTCATATCTGGATCTAGCTGAGATGAAGCAGCTATCTCAAAACATACGACTGAATGCAACACATGTATACAAAAAATAAAAACAAAATTAGCACCCAAAACTACTCAGAAGCATCTCACACTTCTATATATTAAACCTTATGGCTATGTTATAATTCATTTCTCCAACCTATGATCTGATACCAAAAATCTTATCACAACTTGACTCAATCTAACCTGATAACACACATGTTATATCGTGTCCGATTGTAGTAAGATTGACCACAATATCTGGTTGGAGAAGTAATGAAAAAAAAATTATATACTACACATAGTTATTATTTAATGCAATATAAAGCAGAGATCTACTAAATATCAATATGATTTTCTATATATCATCTAAAACATATATAATCTAATATATATATATATATATATATATATATATATATATATATATATATATATATATATATATATATATATATATATATATATATATATATATATATATATATATATATATATATATTAATGCTTGACAATAGATAGCACAAAAAAAGGTCAATCCTGCAAAAATCAAAACTAATTAAAACATACTTGCAACATAGATTGGAGCGTGATATCCAAACTAATTATCTCTCTCCTTACCCTTTTCCTGGCCTAAAAATAGAAGCAAAAGCAGGAATTGTAACAGCTCAAACTCTTAAATATCAAGATATTATACATTTTGGCTCAAGAGCTTGACATTTTTGTCATGTTGGTGTAACTTTCTAGTCGGTCACCCATTTCAAAATTGTTATGGGATGAGCACACTTAATTGCTAAGTTTCTTATAAAAATTTGAGCCATTATATCAAAAGGCGCCTAGATGTTTAACAATTAGCTTTTTTTTACTTAAGCTCCCCAACATAAGTAATTGACATCCTCATCAACAACTATATCCCAAAATCATCCACCAGAAAGATATGACTCATGAGGTGGCCCCTATAAGTTCAAGTGGTGGCTACCATTAGGTAGCACTTTGTACCAGATAAAGTTCAAGAGGTGGCTCCCTTGGCATATCACTTTGTCTTGTATGACACTTAGCTCCCATCTTTCGGGTGGTGTATTTCTCTGTTATCATTTATAATAGCTCAAACTCTTAACTATCGAGATATTATTCTCGTTGGCCTATAAGCCTTATGGTTTTGTCAAGTTGATGTAACTTTCCAGTAGGTCACTCATCCTAAAATTGCTCTCGGATGAGCACGCTTAACTAGGAGTTTCTTATGAAAACTTTGACCAACTAGGAATTTCTTATGGAAACTCCGGCCATTACACCAAAAGGCACCTCAATGTTTCAGAATTAGCTTTCTTTTACTTAAGTGGTTTCAAATGAATAAGCTAACATGACTCAGTAGGCTATCATAGTCTAAAATATAAACTAATAACCAAAATAAAAAGAATTGAGATCACTGTGCTGAATCTTATATTAAAATTAAATACAATTAAATAAATACTAAAATGAATTAAATTATAATCAAATACTTCATAACAAAATCCCACCTCGATAGCTCATTGGTTCCGACATAATAACATGAACTAATAGAATCTCACCGGCATAATCAGTCGCCCACTAACACCTATATAATCAGGGCTGTAAGCGAACCAAACGTTTGACGAGCTACTCGTTGTTCGGTTCTATTAAAGTTTGTTTGTGATCGTTTAATTAACTAAACAAACAAACTTGAACAATATTTTAAATACTCGATTCTTAATTAAACAAACTTGAACACTAATGCGTTCAGCTCTTTTATGTTCGCGAACAACATCATTTGAAGTTCATGAACAAGCTCGACATTAAGCTTGATAAGAAGCTCGATAAAAGCTCGATTCGTGTTCGATTTTGAACTCGTGAATAAGCTCGACAAAAATAACTTGTTGTCTAAGTAATTGTAGCTTTATATGACTATTTATTTATAAATCATTGCTTTTATTAATGTTGTTGTTAAGAAAATTATGTGAAGATAGGATTTGCTTATAAATCATTGTCTTTGTTACATAGACAATTGCTTTTATTATTAATGTGTTTGTTCATAGATTTGTTCATGAACGGGTTTGTTTGATAGTTAAAAATTTTTTGTCAAATTTGTTCACGAACATGCTCGATGTAATCATTTGTTAGGAAGCTCGGTAAAGCTCGTTTGTTAAGTTAATGAACATTTAAAAGTAAAGCTCGTTTATAGCTAGTTCATGTTTGTTTGTTTAAAGCTCGATAAGCACTAAACAAACGAACATGAACTAAACATGAACAGAACATAAACACTCATTAATTTAAATGAATCAAACATGAACAAAAACAATAAAACTCGAACAAATATGAACCAAACTTGAACAACCTGATATTAAATGAACACAAACATGAACACTCACATACTCGGCTCGGCTCGGTTCATTTGTAGCCCTATATATAATAGAATCCCACCTCGCTAGCCCACTAGAGTCGGCATAACAAAATTCCACCTCGGTCGCCCACTGGCACCAGCATCACATCACAATACTTCACAACATATTTTTAATGCATTTCATAATTAAAGCACGGTCGGACTTAATTCTAAAATTATTAAAATGTTCCAACGGTTAGCAACAAAAATACTACTAAATAAAAAATGTATAATTTCCAAACTTGACCAAATTATCACAAATGTTGTAAAATATTATTATAAAGCTTTAATTGAATTGAAACACTATTTTTTGGCCTTAAAATAAATTTTTGAGTTGTTAAAAATTACAACTTTTTTAAAATCATATGATAAAAAATTTTCACAATATGCTCAAAATATTTGTGATCACAACATCTATAATATATAAAAAGTTACTTGCTAAATTTAACTAGAATACAATTTTGATAGGAAAAATATCAAAAATATAAAATTATTAAAATATGAAATAGACAAAACGTAACATACCTCAAGATGAGCAAATTTTCTAACTGGGCCGACGGACGAAAATTGCTCTACGATTACAAAAATACAACTTCCTTCCTTCTCTCTCTTCTCTTTTCAGTTCTAAAAAATCATTCTCTGTTAAGCTGAAAGGAGAGAGGGATTTAAATTGGATTTATAAACTTTATAATGGTTTCAAAAAAATTTATATAAAATAATAATATATTAATATTATCATCAATTTTCAATATAAAATTCATATAAATACTTATTGGGCTTGAAAAATTATTGAAAAATATCCATAAAATAATTTCTTTTATTTAAAAAATTATGATAAAATCAGTTTGCAAAATAAACACTTGGTGATCCCAAAATCTCCACTTGTACTGTTAGGTGTTATTTTCTTTAAAAAATTCACGAGTGCCCAAAAATTATGAAAAAATTAAAAAAACTAAAACACAATAATAGAGATGTTAAAAAGAAGACAATTTATGATTTAGGCTTATAATAACTCCTAAATATATTATTGATTGTTGTTGGTAAAAATGTCATTTCCAAATTTTTTAGTTTTAACACATACTCCCTTAATCCCATCTAAAAAAAGAGTCCTATAGCTGCATACTGACAGACGAAGGTACAAACCAAGTTCTAAATGTCACTAGAAAATCTTTCCAAGTAATCATGATGTTTGCGTGAGCCTAAAACTTCTCCTTCTATTCGCCTAGCCACTGTTGCTCTGTATCAAAATCTAGCAAAAAAGCAACTAATGTTACTCTCCTCTCAGGGGATAATGCATCCCATCCAATGGCTTGTTTATTCTCATTAATCAATCCTTAGTTACCTTATGATTAATGACACTTGAAAGTTTTGGAGGTTGTAACTTTATAAAATTTTATAAGTATTTATCCATATCATCAGATTGGGTATCGTAGAACCATGTATGAGCCTCACTTATGAGGTGTGCTACATGACCTACAATATGAAAACTACCTCATAATTAATCATAGGAGCTATACCCTGAACTTTGGCTTCCTAACTAGAGTTCTAACCATTAGTCCTATCTTTTTTTAACTGATCCATCTCAGAGGCTTTGAATTTAACTATATGTGACACATGCATAAGAATTATGTCACTCTTCGTTGAATTAAATCATATGGCTTGATTAAAATTTCTTTCTCCAACCGATGCTATGAAACCAAAAAGCTTATCATGACTTGACCTAATATGACACGATCAAACCTTACTAGTCATACCATTCTCAATCATGGTAAGAATCCAAAACTAACCCTAAGGTCCAATTGGAGAAATATTGGGAACTGAACATCCAAATTGTACACAACACACATCCACTACTGAATATCAATATAAAGTAGAAGACTATAGAATCTCATAAATATTTCCTTTGTGTCATCAAAAAATATATATACAATCGAGATTTAACTACACAACAATTGACAATAGAAGAGTACACAAAAATTCAATCCTACCAAAATAAAATCAAGTAAAATGTATACCTACAATACAAATTAAAGTCTGTTATAAAAAACTACTCAGCTGGATTCTTGCCCTTTTCTTGGTCTGAAAATGGAAGTAAAAAATGAGAGTGAGATAATATGGCTCAATATGTTATAATAGCCTAAAGCAAGAATCAACAATTCAAATTGAAAAGAGCTAAAAATGCTAAAAAAAAAAAAAACTAAAGTACTATACAAAATAACCAAAGATAAAATAACAACTAATCCTTAGCTAAAATAAGCACCTCTCACTGCCAACAAAATCGCTTCTTAGTAAATTCAGAATAGCCCTTAGGCTCTATAATTTTCAACACAAATAATAAATAATAGAATTCCTTCTCATCGCCAAGATAACATTTTCTCCTGCCAATAGAGTTCCTTTCACACAATTCAAAACTGTAAAACACATACATTATGCATTTTACACTATTGAAATGATTACAAAGTTATTTTATAATTCCATAAAATGCTCTAATGGCTATCAAAATAATTTCTCATCCTACAGTTCCTGAAAACTATACTTTTTCATAATTATATCACATTACCAGATATTGTGTATAACAATATTATGAAGTTTTAACTAAACTAAAACACCATTATATATGTCAAGGTGATTTTTTTTAATTGATAAAAATGGCTACTTTTAAAATCACCCATCAAATCTCGAATAAATGCTCAAAATGACCAAAATAATCGTATTAGTAACATATCAAATGTTATGCAAATGAAATTTACTAAGCTATGGATAATTAGATTTTTTGTAAAACTAAATTATAAATTCGATAAAAAAAAATCCCGAAACTTTAAATTATTGAAAATTGAAATAGGCAAAATATTACCTTTCGTGCTGAAGCAACTTTTAGAACTAGGGTGTCAGTTGAAAACGCCTAAAAGCCTCCCGAAATGGACTTTATATCTCTTGAAATCCTACTTTTCTCTCACAAGCACCAACTACATACAGATCGAATGACATGAAATAATGCCCCATGGAGCCAACCATGATGCTATTTTAGAAAACTTGTAGCGCCACCCCAATGCTGCCATGCTAAATTAATTTTTCAAAAAACTAACATCACTAATGTCAGAGCACTACCAAACCCAGCACAGCAATGCTCTAGAGGGAAAAATACAAATGTTTTGACATGCAAAGAAACCTTCAAGATCTACATAAGAATACATGCAAACTCTTACATACACATTAAACACTTCTAAACACATGTAGAGGGTTTCAAAAGCAAAAGTTTAGTGGTTTACCTCAACTCAAGTCGGATCTAAATAGGTTGAACTATATACTAATTCTAAAGGTTCCACACAACACTCCCAAAGGAAAACTTTGAACATACAGACAATGAACCAATCACCACACCATTCCTAAGGAGAATTTTAGACTAAACATTGACTTTAGCATAATTGTGCTCATATGCACTTACCAGAGAAAACAACATAGCAATGCTCATAAGTAGTATTTTCATTCTTAACTTTTTTTTTTTAAATCAATTTCAAACCACAAACTTTTTTGATTAAATTAAAAAAAAAACTTCAAAAATTCATCGAGATTTAACAAGTATTCAATGAACTTAAAATTTTCACCATATTCAATTTTGGTTATCACATGTGGACTTGGTAATGTGAAAGTGGTCATTGCATTCTCAACCCAAGTAAAATTTAATCATTGAGACATTCAGTACCAACTAACAATCATAATGGATCCATATAAAGTTGCATTATCTCTATCTCTTTCTCCAAAGACTTTTCTCTTTGGAATTGTACTTTCACTGAACTTTAATCATTTATATTTGATTTCATCATCCAAACTTTATCAACTTTTCTATAGGATTTATCAACTACAATACAAATATTAGGGAAGATAAAACACCTCTGGCACCTTGAAAATGAAACACTTACACTTTGTCATGTAGAATCACCCTCTTTTTACTACAATCAATCTTGGCCACATATTTACTTAGTCGGTCCATATCTTCAATTACATCAAACTAATTTAATGATAACGCCATCAATTTTTATTTTAACTTCTTATTTGAGGTTTTAATTTCACATCTGCAAACTTGATTAGTAACTAAAATTGTCCAATAAGTAGTAAAACAAACAAACAAACTATATAATAACAGATCAAAAACTTGACCCAAACCATTCAACACAGACTTAGAAGAAATGAATGGCTCGCTCTATAATCAAATAAAATATGATAAGACCATACAAAAACAAAAGTCGTAATTATCAATACATCATGTGCATCCTTTGGTTCTTGCTGGGTTAGATTGTATATTCTATGCCTCACTTATGCTACACTAACCACTACAATTAACTCTCTATGAGCCTCTCTTGTTGATCCGCCAAATCATCTGCCTCCAAACTTTCCATCACTATTGATTGAGGATCCTTAACTAATAATTCTAGATGGGGCTAATGTTAATAGTATGTAGCTCTTGCTTCTATTTATCATATGTTTATCATCTGGTGCCCTCCATGGACATTGAGTCACTTGGTGGCTGCACTGACCACATATGAAATAATGCCTCATGAATATACATGATTTACTTGCATGTTTCTTCCTATAGATATTGATCAACTTACACTCCCATATATGATAGGCCCTCCCCACCTAGAATCACTACATCCAAACCAATTCTTTTTCACTAATATGAGCCCCTCATGTTGATCCACCAAATCCTCTGCCTCCAAACTTACCATCATTATTGGTTGAGGATCCTTCACTAATAATTCTAGATGTGTTTGTTGTTAATAGTTGCTGGCTCTTGCAATATTGCTTCCTTTTGCCATATATCTACCATCTGGTGCTCTCCACACTGAGTCACTTGGTGACTAGACTAACCATAGATGAAATAATGTCTCATAAATATACATGATCGACTTGCATGCTTCTTCCTGTAGATATTGATCCACTTACACTCTCACATATACGGTAGGTCCTCCCCACCTAGAATCAGTACATCCAAACCAAGTCTTCTTCTCACTAACACCACTTCTAGATTATTCTTATGCAAGCCTCTTCGTGATGGTATCCTACCTTTATTGAGTGGACATCAAATCATTCTCAACTAGCCGTGCTCTTTCCACGAGCATATAAAAATAAAGAATATGTATCAAAACTAAGGGGTGCCTCAATCTATATATCAAACCCCTCAAGAAATTATAAATCTTTTTCAAGAATATATATTAACCAATTAAGGAGCATAAATGATAAGTGCTATAAAATCTTCCACATACTGCATTATCATTTTACTCCATGGATAACTATCATGAACGACTCTTGTATCTACTGCATGGCTGATGGTAATACAACAACTATTGAAAGCCTCAGTAAACTCGTCCCAGGAAATCTTAGCATATAGTCACATTCAAACTTCTCTCTTTGTTGGCCTATCCACCAGTGATTTGCCTCTCCATCCAACCTAAATAATGCTAATGGGACATTCCTACCCTTAGAACACTCATACTATTAATAATACTTCTCAAACCTCATCAGACAAGCCTCAACTACGAAAGCCTCGACTGCTCTTTGAAATCAAGGAGGCCTCAATCTAAGAATTAAATGGAGATGCCTCTCCACTTCCTCTCCCTTAACTCCCATCATCCTACTTTGAACTTAACCCATAAAATGGGCTACTAATCCAACACATTAAACTAAATCAACTTGACTGTAACTCCATTCTTCAGCTACTTTTTGACTTGGGGATTCATGATGTAACAATATTTTATCTATCATAGAAATACATGGTTAAACTATTCACACGTATATATACATAAAATAATACTAAAGTGCCTTGACATTCTCCTTGCATGTGCATATAATTCTCAACAACTTTGGTTATGATTCAATTCTTCCAAATCGTTGGTTTGATACCACTGTCATGCCCCAAAATCTAATGAAATAGTTAATTCTTAAATCTAATCATCTCAACCACAATATAAAATATTGTAGATCCGACTAAGTAATCCAAAACAATTTAAATATATATATATATATATATATATATATATATATATATATATATATATATATATATATATATATATATATATATATATATATATATATATATATATATATATACATAAAATATTGCCCAAATTTCATTTTCAAAAGAATCATACATAAACATTTCAAATCGATTTCATTTTATACATAAAAAATATAATAATTAGATTACAAAATACCTTAATACAAAGCTTTTGATGGTCTTACCCTTATCAAGCTCTACTCAACCATAACTTTTCTTTTTTCCTATAATTTCATAAATAATAAACTGAGCTTCGCATGCTTAGTAGTCTATTACAGCTTTTATAATAGATGTTAATACCCAAATTTGTAATGTATAAATAAAATATTTAAATATTCATTAATATAAATACTTTTTTGGGTAATAAATATAAAAAAAAGGGTTACTCATGCTGATATTATTAGAAGGATAACATAAAATGAATAAAACCTCAATGTGCATCAAAATTAACTTTTTGGAACTTGTTAATTGAAAATGAAAATTACAAACATTAATATACTTTCACATAAGTATTAGAGTGCATTGTTTAACAGAACTGATATTTTCACTTGTACTTTTATAGAGATATCGAGTGTATTTATCTACAATGCATTTTTTGTATTTAAACTTATTTCATTTGATAGAATATGTAACATATGAACTATGACATGCATGCCTTAATGTTTGCTTCAAATTCCCATTAGGTGAAAGCGAACAAATCAATTCTCCTTATAACTCTACTTGCACATATAACTCTATTGAACTTCCCACACTCGAAAAAGTAGATGAGATCACAAATAATCTATCCAATCCTCATAAAGTAGACGATCAAGAGTCATAAACAAAATTATAATAGAGAGTCGAGCTCCTATAATAGAACTCGTAGTGCGCATTAACTGTCTCCCACGTAAGAACTTCCATCATATGAACATGAATGCACATGCATGGATAAACATACATAATTTATATACATGATGTAAAACATGAACATGAATATATATTTAAAACATTTCATAAGATGATGCATGTATACGTTACCTTTACAATAAATATTCACAATTTGAAAAACCATTTATAAGGGATATTTAAAATATCATCCTAAGACTTTTTAATAAATCGTAGCAAATACCAAAATTGTCATTTTCAATAGAAATAATTCAGAAATTTGTATAGATGAAACATACCAGTGAAATATCGATTCTTTATGGTTAAAATGATCAAAATAAAGTATTTTATTGTATACCATAAAATACAAGATGAAAGATTTGTAATCCTTATTAAAATATATATTTTACTTTATAACTTATCGTAAAAATATCAGAATTGAAATCAGAAATTTGTTATTGGGAGCTAACCTGAATCATAACAAATATCCTAACTAACCTGAAGGGTGAACCTCACACCGCAACATTTGACCTTCTTCCTCTTCTTTTTCTTTCATCATCTTCACCTCCTCTCCTACTATTTAGACAAGCAATTTTTTTTATTTGACTTTTCCTCTAAGTATTGCCACTTGACATTTCTATTCTATTGTGCTCTTCTTATCTATGCTTTTCCTCATGTCATTGGTAACTGCCCTCTTACTCTAGTAGCCATGGATAACACTAAATTGGCACCAAAATTGTATTATAGATAGTTAAAATTTTGTGGGTGTCATTCAGTTTTATCCTACAAATATGTTGAGGTTAGAGATTGTAAAATTCTTGTTGACCTTGAGCACCTTAGTCTTGTCATATTGTCATATACATTAGTGTAATTTTCATATATTTATTATTTGATTGTGCTAAAAGTCATACTTTTCATGTCTTCAAGCTACATTGCCAACTGTTATAACATCAAAATTTATTCATCTGTTTGCCGCACTTAAATCATGGCATTATATCATATTTTGTTCTAGTTTTACTCAAATTATTCACATGACTTTGTTCATTTTAGCTTACAAATAAGCTTATTAATATCTTATTTTAAGTAGTCTTTCTACCAGCACTCTAGTTATGGAACGGAAAAGTTACAAATAAGTAAACAAATATATTATATTATAATTATAAAGTAAAATTGGCCCAGTGTTTAAAATTAATGAAATTCGGAACGGCATAAAATTATTAGGTCTGGTGACCGGACGTAGTTCTAGCTTCGGTCACCATTGAGTTACCCGGTATTTGCTTAATGTTTGATTGGTATTGCTAGGTATTACTTGGCAATAACGAAAAATACCGCTATGTGAAGATCAATATCGAGTAATACCGAAAACTCAATATTGCTCGGTGTTGCCCGGTATTACTCGATATTATTTGGAATTGCTCGATATTTATCTTCATATAATAATATTTTCGTTATTGTAGATCAAAATCTACAAATACATAATTTTATACCTGTTACATCAAGGCGCCATCTAGTGCCGGCCCAAAGTAGCTCTTAAGTCCTTTCATCCCACGAAATAAAAGTTCCCCGTGGAGGCCCGGTTAGCCTTCGCGGAATATTTCCCGTTCCCCCTGCCCTTCCTTGGTTAGGAATTTGGATAGAAGCGCTTTCCGCAGAGTTTTGAAACTACTGGCGGCGCTTTCTCGAGGGCAAAATGGCTCTTCTACAGGATACCAAAAGCCATAACTTTTTGTGTCTAAAGGCAGCCTTTCTTGCCTTGGAGCCGGCCAACTGCTTCATTTCATTAGCAAGGTACCTTTCCTTTTTGTCTTTCCTCATCGCCAGGTAGTTTCGTTTGTTACTGTTTGGTTTTTGTATGAAATATTTCAAGCAAAGTTGGTTTTCGAGAGTACAATACCACAACTAAAGATGTATGAAATATTTAAGTAGGAATTGGGCAGGATTTGAGTTACATTTTGTCAAATGCAAAAAAAAAAAAAAAAAAAAAAGGTTTCTCAAATGTCACAGGAAGTTAAAATCCTCATTTCAGGGCGTTTTCCACATTTTGCTCAAAGTCCTTGATTTATTAAATCCAATAGTTTGATGGATTTACGGGATTAAACCGAAGAAAAGCGCGCGTGAATTTCATTCTCATTTGTATGATATTTCGTATCATTGATTATTCAAAGAAGAATATATTCTTAGTTTCAGGTTTCTGTTCTGAGGCTCAAAAAGCATCTTTATTTTGATCAGACAAGAGGGAAATTAATCTGAGTGGAAATAAAAAAAGTAATATCATGCGGCAGTTTGCTATGCTGAAAGATAAATGAAAAAAAGTTGATGGTTTTTCGGTGAGACAAAGATCAATAGTTTTATGCGCAGAAGCTGAAAATGAAAATCTTCTTTCGATATTTTTGCCTTAATTGGAATGGAAACTTTGCATTTATTTTTACAAAAGGTATGACTCAGCCATATGTGGAATAACATAGTGTTTAGCTATTGACATTTCAGTTATAGTATTC
Organism: Dendrobium huoshanense; assembly: GCA_016618105.1. Classification (NCBI taxonomy): domain Eukaryota; kingdom Viridiplantae; phylum Streptophyta; class Magnoliopsida; order Asparagales; family Orchidaceae; genus Dendrobium; species Dendrobium huoshanense. The sequence goes on along the minus strand of CM028347.1, from coordinate 11,549,840 downwards.
TGGAAATGCTAATGATCTGCGCATATCATTTTCCTATGGTTTTTTTTTTTGTAAAACATATATTTTGTCTTTACAGGCAAACTTGTGGAGGAACCCTTACTGAAGAAGTTCAGAATTTCATTTTAGAGCTATGTGTTGAAAATTCCGTATGTTTCAAAAATTCTTTTTGCATCTTAAGAATTTGGTCTACTTCTAAGGTTTATTTTTTTTCCTCTTATGAGAGGATAGAAGCCTATCTCAAGTATTTTATCAATTAAAAGTAGTATTCAAGATGAGTTACAAATAAGTAGATGCATGACTAGTTATAAGTACAAAATAGTTATAGATACAATTTTATGTAGAGAGCCAGTGAATGGTTAATTTGAAGTTCACATGCTTGACTTGAACTTATGAACAATGCTGCAGGAACTAGGGAGCCTATTGCTTGAGCTAGATTTTTTTGTGATATGCTTTGAAGTTTCCCTCTCCTAATTTGATGATTTTTCTATGTCTTCCTATTATTTAAAATTAAGGATTTTTGAGTTGGTATGTGCTGTTGGATTACTTTGTCACAATAAGGTATAAAAAAGGTTTGTTCTTCCATTCATTTTGCGAATGCATATGTTGGATTTCATTGATACACATTCGAATTTAGGATTTATGATTAGGATAAGAGACACGACATCTTTGTTTTTACTTTTTAATCTTGACAAAAATGTACTTTGACATCTTGCTGTTAAAGTATTACTTGCACTTCATTTGGTGTAATGTTAGTTCTGATGTTAGTGACATCCAGTGCCAAGTGTGCCGGATATATTTGTTTTTTTTTTAAAAGTGCTGGATATAGTTGTTGGCTTTGCAGACTTAGGCTCACACACATATATCTGTTTTAATTGAAATTTTTTGTTTGTTATTGGACATTTTTAATAACCTGCTCATTCATAACTCAACTAGGCATTATCCATAGTTTTGGCCAGGGATAATACCATTATGTCAATTTTCTACACTAGTGTCCATGATGATTTCACAATTCCTTCGCTTGAGACTAAATTATGTATTACCCGTGTGCCACCAAATTAGCTTGATGGGTAATGTTGGACTAGAGGCTCATTCCATCTAACTTTTGTATCCGTACTATGAGCCAAACCTATACAAATCAGTAAATAATGGTTTAACACTGCATGACTATGCTAGTCTACACAAGAAATATAGAATATTCTGCACAAATTCTTGTAGAATTTGAAGGACAACATTTCTTTATTAATTATGGACGTGAACAACTTAAAGTAAAAAGTTAGTAGATTGAATCACGAACCTGACCTTATACAGGCTTTGCCATATAAATCCTTTGTCTATTTAAGAGGACGCAATGGAGAAAATTTTTTTTAGCCGACCCATATAGTGGGATAAAGGTTTGTTGTTGTTGTTGCAATTCCTTTGTTGTTTTTGTGCCATTTGACGTTTGTTCTAGTTTGTGTGTTAATTGTCCTTACAATAATTGGCCTTTCAAATAATGGATAACTATTGTTGGTCATTACTCAGGGGTATATAATTTTCTAGCTTGATTATGATGAATGCAAGAATGGGCTAATTTTATTTTTTTTAGAATAAATTCTATCTTTCTTATTCAGTGCTCCCTCTTTCTCTTTCCTATCGATTCTCTGTTTGTTTCTGATGATCTTTCTCTCACATGGTACTGTCTTTCATCCATAAACTCCACTCCTTTATTGTATTCCCTCTTATCTCTCATTTGTTTCTGAGAGATATGTTCTTTCTCTCACATGGCACCAAACATTCTCTCTAAGTTGGATATCCTCTTATCTCATAACTTCCATTTTATATTACCCAACGAACTCTCTTTTTCTTTTCACCTCACCTTCCTCAATCGACTTTATTTCTCTTTGCAGGATTCTCTCGCCAAACTTGAGCACTCTTGTCCTCTCTCTAGAAAGACAACTCTCTCATTAGGAATCACTCTCTTTTCCCAATCTTAGGACTTTATTTGAGCCTCTAATTTTTTCCTTTCAAGGAAAAAACCCGCAATCCCATCCTTTTTATTCTCTTACTGAAAATCACCAAAGCTAAAATGGGCCCTCTACCCCATTTTCTTTTCTCAATTCATCCAATCATACATTTCCTAATTAAACATAGCATTTAACCTTTCGTTCTCTTTCGTCCTACTGCAGATCTTCCCATATGATGTTCTTAATCAGCCATTTTGAAATCCCATGCCATACCTTCCTAATATTCCCTTCTTAAAATAAAAGATCCAATCCAAATTTCTTTAATCATATGATTCCAAAATAAACTAAACCCTAAATGCCTTTATGCAATTTGAGCTAAATAAACTAAAACCTAAATGCCTATATTCAACTTGAGCTATGAGAGATGAGGGGAAAAAAGAAGAATAAAGTTATTCATCGTGTTGGTTTAAAAGGTCGTAACTCAATTTATGAGGTTCCCGCCAAATGTAGGTTTTGGCTAGGATTGATATATGAAGTCTATCCTCTACATTTTAGAGAGTTTGTTTCCTAGGATTGATATTTTAGAGAGTTGAAAAAAATATTACTTAATGGATGATGATTATGTTGAGTTTGTAGCCTCAACCATTCTTGCAGTCTGCTAGGAGATCACCAAAGATTTCTCCCACTGGTTATGAAATACTAATTCTTTCTTCCAATGAAGCTCTTCAACTTCTAAGGAGTACTTCTTTGTACATTTGGAGAATTAATGCTGCACCCGTTTTTCAAAGGACTTTTAGATATGTCAGTGTTTGTTGTTGTAGTGTGAAGCATTTTTAGGGTTTGTTTTTTCCGTTGTCTTTATATTACATTGCTTGAGTTTAATATGCCATTTTAGAAGTTAGATGTTTTTTGAAGCATTAGTAAATAATATATATCATTGTTTCCTAAGCGATTATCTTATAAGCTGCCTCTTAAGCTTGTTGTAATTCATGATGATTATTTTGAAATTTGAATAAAAAGATGAGTTCTTAACTTTACTATGTGTTACCAACTCTAGACTTTGTGCCTCCTCCGTGCTTTGTTCCAGATCCACACTTTGCTCATCTGGGATTATGTGCGTGTGGACTTTTAATTCTTTGTGTTGCTCTGCAATCAAGTTATTTATTCTCTTAGTTCCTTTAATTGGTGACTTATCTTTTCTCCGTCTGCTGACCCTGGAATTTCTACATCCAATATAGACATGCATCTTCTGTCATTGTTTCCATGATTTACAGTGAACTACATGTTACAATATTGACAACCTAATTATTGTACCCTGGCTTGCTCTCTATCTTTTCAACTGATTAAACTAAACCAACTTTCTTTTTGTTTAGTCCCATAAATATCCATTGGGAATGACATGGTCTCGGTCTTGATCATGTCCGCATTATGTCTTGTTATGATTATTGTATGACCTGATGATACTTTGCAGGGAAGCTACTTGAAACATCACTTCTAGTGAGCATATAGAATTTGTTTGTTTAAGCAGCATGTGAAGCAAAATAAGTTTTATGTTTTATGATATTTTTGATGTTCACTAGTCTTTTTCTGCTATATCACTTTTAGGTACATATTAAACCTACATAAAGATAGACATTGGCTTTCGACAAGTAGAATTTCTAATTTTTTTTTTTTTTTTTATGTTCATGCTTTTTGTAATTAGTTCTGGTACTTGATTCATGCAAGTGGATTGCAAATGCAGGTGCATAGTGATATTTTATTCAACTCTACATATGTAAAGAATATTCTAAAGAAAGTTATAGTTGCAGCTGAGTCAACCTGTGAAGTTGTGGTTGAAGGCTTGTATGAAAGGTTTGCTAAAAAATCTGCACTTCAGGTAACTATTTAAAATGCTTGCTACTTATTTTAGTTGTGCTTTTCAATTGAGCTGCTGATTCAGTAACAAGATTTATAGTATATTGTTTTTTAATATCCTAATAGGTTAAGGCTGTTTAGTGTCCCAGTGCCCAACCGTGGGTTAGCTGTCTTGTAGCGCCCCCTACAATCCTAAGGGGGAAGGGTCCCCTTCATCTAAAGTTGCATTGGGAGCTTTGTTTCATTCACGTGGTACCGGCTTAATCGGTCTAACCTGGAGTAATTCTTTATCAAAATGAGCTTTTGATACTCAACCTTGTTTCTCCTACTTTGAAAAGGGATTAGTTTTGTTGGTGTTGCCACTAGCTTTTTTTGCATGACATCCTATTAAAAAAAAAAGAGATTTGTTTAGGGGTGTTGAAATTCTGACACCCCAACAGTGGGTTAGCCATGTTACATAGCCCTATACAATCCCATTAAAGGACCACATCATTGGCCACTTGAGAGGGAAGGGTGCCCCTTTCATTTGAAGTTGCATTTGGAGTTTTCTTTCATTTACGTGGCACCAGCTCAATCGGTCCAAGCTGGAGTAATTCTTTATTAAAATGAGCTTTTGATACTCAACCATGTCTCTCCCGCTTAGAAAGGGATTAGATTGTTAGCATTGCCACTAGCTTCTTTTGCATGCCATCCTTTTGAAAAAAAAAAGACTGGTGTAGGGGTGTTGAAATCCAAATGTGGAGTATCTTTGCAGGTGCTCCACGCACCACGTGGGCACATTTTTCTTTATGTTGTGTGGACTTGATTTTGGCCATATTATTCTATGCATGACACATACACCAACATGGTTTCTAACAACCTGTATATGGGATGATGCTAAAGCACTTTTAATTCTACTCAAAATTCACTTAAAAAGTAACAAAAATGCTTTTAGAATTGAAACAATACAACTTAAGTACACAAACATTAGGTTAATAAAATGTAAAAATAAGTTAAAATAAATATCTAGAAATATTCTACAGGTGCTTAAAAGATAAAAAAATGAACCAAGATATGCTCTTATGAAATTCAATCACTTGCTAACCTCGCTACATGCTATTGTGGACTTTGAAAATTCACTCCCAACTCTTTTGAGGGAGTTGTGTTCCTTGTCCAATTTCCAAAAGATAGATTTAATCATATATAAGATGTTGCCCAAAAAATCATCTTAATTTTAGGACTTAATGATATGGTTCCATGTTTCCCATAGACACAAACCTTCATGGTTAATTACTCTTCCTAAGTGATGGAGAAACATTTCAATTAAGGCTAGTCATTAGGCACTATGTGCTTAACTTATAGTGACATTAGTTTGATTTCAAAATTTAGATAAAATTTATCACCTTTGGCTTAGAGTAGATGGAGTGGGAAATTATGACGAATCTAATCAAGATCCTATGATTCCATTGCCTCATGTTATTATGGCTCCTGGGTCTAGCTAGTCAGTGGATGTAGCCAACCTGACCTTATCGATGAATCATTGTTGGCAGTTGTGGGTTGTATTGTCCCAGAATATATTGCAGTATTGGGGTAGATGTTTATTTAAGGAAACTTAAGCTGAACTTAATTAACAGAGGTCTTTGTGCTATATCAAGTGCACACTACACTTCATAATTTTAGGGGGGCTGAGCCATTGGGAAACATCTAGACTATGGCCGTGATCGTAATTTAATGGTTCTATTTTATGGCTAAACCATGTCGTCATAGAATGAAAATCATAAATGTTTCTTGGTGGCTCCATTTGGTGGCAAAACCACACATATGAAGGACATGTGCTATGTCTTTTTCTTGCGAGAGATCTTTTGGGAGTAAATATTGATACGTTTGATATGAGATTGGCTCTTTGTGAGTTGAGATTAGTATTAAATGTCTCCTTTGACAAATTATTGCGAAGTGTTGATGGATTGTTACTTCAAATTTAGTGTGATCAATTTACTTAAATATTTTATATTTAAATATAAGTTTTTTTTTTTTTTTTTTTTTTTAATTTTGCATTTTCTAGAGATTTGATTCTGAAATATTTTATGTTTGAATTTGGTGGCATTTGTAAATAGATTTTCTCTTATTGAGATTTTTTTTTCTCTTATTGAGATATTCTATTAACTCGATCATCATTAGGGTTTGGTGTTTGATCTTGGTCCTTTTGAGCCTTGTCAATTTTGTATCATTGCTTATAGAGGATAAGGTTTGTAGATTTTTTTGAGCTACCATATAAGCAGGGTAACTTTGAGGTTCACATTTTCTTTGTAAGAAGCTTGAAGATTTAATGCAAATCTAAAATAAAATATCTTTGTGAAATTTGTAATAGTATGCTTTTTCATGAATTTACTAAATTATTATAATAGTAGAACTTGAAATGATTCTTTTATTATGATCTATTTGAAATTTATTGCTTGAGCATTGCTCATGGTGTTCAAGTTTTATTGACTTCTTTCATTGTGAGGGGGATTATACTTGAAACTTGGGACTTAGGACCTTATCTTATAGGGTTGTTGGAGGACATCTTGCAACATAATGATGAATTTGAGTTTTGATCTTAAAAAGAGCTTGCAAGTTTTCAAAATGGCCACACTTTTTTTTTAGCAATTTCATGCTTCTTGAGTGAGTCAAATTCAAATTTGTATTACTATTAGCATGCGCAACATTCTTAGACTCTAAATTCGAGTGTTTACCTCATTTTTCGAGCACATGTGGAGCCGCTTTTGGTGATTCAATGTGTTGTACATGCTTTTTGAAATGACCACGAGACATGTGATATATAGCAATGACCTTGTCGTTTTGAAAAAAATTCATTCACGAGGGTGTGGAGTGTACTATTATTCATGGGAGCATACTGTTTTTTGAGACATGCATGATTTGCTTTTAATGATTGATGTGCACATCAATTAAAGAAGTAATAAGACCTATGATGAGGAATAGATTGGACCATTGTTTTGGTTTAGAAGTAGTTCACATGAACAAACAAATATTTGAGACGTTTAAAGGTATGATGTGACTGTTGTTCACATGAATTCATTGTCCTTGAAACATGCATGTGGCCTAAATTTTGAGTTTATTATTGCTCGTCTTTTGTTTGCTTGTGTGTGTTGGTTGCGGATCCGATTACAAGCTTCACGAGTTTGGGTCTCTTTTATGTTTTTAAAGGGACACAATTTGATTTTATGTGGCTTGTGTTTTACTTGAATGGGCCTTGTAGGGAATCGTTCTTCTATATATAAATAGGAAGCCATTGTAGTTCATTTTATTCTCAATTCATTTCATTGAGTGTGTTCGTGAGGGCTATGAATGTTAAAGAGAGTTTTTAGTGCAATCATGAAGTTCTATGCTCGTAGTGAGCTTTGAAGTTCATCATAGAGTCCCTTGCTCATAGGCTAGGTTTCAAGGTTTTTGTTAGTTTTCTGCAAGTCCAATTCAAGCTCTCATTTTAGGTTTTATTCTGGTTTTTATTTTCTTAGACACAACTTAGATGTCAATTTAAGTGGTCATTTAATGTGATTTGCATTTTTTATTTCTTTTTAGTTGTGTTTTCACTTTTTTGGGTCTAGGAAGTTATTTAAGTTCGTTTTGTTTCAAGTCTTGGTCATTGAAAGTTTTGGCAGTGTTTCGACATCACCCTCATGTAGGGTGCCTTAAGAGAATGTTGGCTATAAACACCATGGCTCGATCTACTGCTCCCACCACACTAAGAATGATGCATATAGGTCTTCGTACCTGCATGAAAATATTGCAAATAGGATTTCCTCTCCACGAAAAGAAAGCACAAAAACTTTGCAAATAGGTATTCTCACTTGTACGAAAATTCATAATGTCATCATATATGAATTTATTCTCATAAGTTTGCACTTCATTGGTTTTTGAATCAGGTTCAGGTTCTTGGGTGTGTTTGAAATATCTTGATTAGGCTCTTTGTTATTCTTTTCTTTGCTAGTATATACATGAAGCTCCTTCTGCATATGTTGGATGTAGTGATAAGGTGATGAGGGAGTTGGCTATTCTGGGAGGCATCAATAGTTTTGATGCACCAATATGGTGAGAAGGGAGTTTGGAGCTTTGGTGAGGCTTTATTAAGTTGAATGAGGGACAATGGGGCATGCTTGTTTTACATGTGCTTGATTATAAAGCAAGGTGGATGAAAATTCTTGTTCATGAGTTTCCTCATCTTAATTTTCGAATTTGGAGTGTTTAGGTTTATATTAAAAAAACGTCACACTCATGGAATTCTAGATTTTTTAGAGTTTATTTTAGTTAGACTTTTCCATACTTTCAATTAGTTTCTCAGCTCACCAAATTTGAACTAAATTGATCATACTGTCAACTTTATCATTTTTTTTAAGAGAGATTGATGGAGGAAAGCTTTTCTTGTGAGCATTTTAGAATTTGTAGGGTTAATCTCTCTCCTTGTACCAATTCAAACTAATGAGATTGACCCTGAAATAAAAAAAATGCACTCGTGGATTAAAATGGACACTTTAAAAGTTGGATTGATTTGTCTAAATAAATGATAAAGTTGATGTTATGACCAAAATGGTTCAAATTTGGTTTGTTTATGGATCAAATTGAATAGTTGAAAAAACTTTTGAGATTAAAATGGATATACTTAAAAGTTTATGTATCATTTGGTCATTTCTTTTTTTAATGGCAAGGTGTTAGCATTTGTACTCTTTTTTATTTGGGGAGTATACAATAAACACACTCTTGGTAGATTCAGATGCTAATTTGCTTTAGTGTTGAGAATGAATATGAATGAAGGCTCAGACCCAAGTTTTTTAGAAAGAAGAGAAATGATTTTGGTTTTGGGAAATGAATCAGTAAGGGTTTGAACAGGAGTATGAAATTTAAGTACTATTAAGGGCATTCTATTAATGAGGGCGTAGTTAGTAGAATAGCTTCTTCTCAATGATACCTAGTGATATGGCTACCACTATGAGGTTTTTATTTTTTTTCATTCAACAACCCCATTTTGTTGATGAGGGGTGTCGGCATAGGGACTTTGGTAGATAATCTTTTGATGTAGGAGATAATTTTCTAAGATAGATTCATAGTATTCTTAGAATTGCTGGTTTTAAGGATTTAGTTTTTGGACTAAAATTGACCGTGGATCATGATGTTGAAATGTTTAAAATTTTGTCCCACCTTACAATTTTACTTCATCAAGAAAACTTAAAGTGAGATAAATATTATCATCGATGAAGGGACTAAACCATCTAAGTTCAAAGATGTTTTGTAACCTTGATTTATTCTAGACATTATTGCGGACCAAAACAAAAGATTGGGAAGGTTTGTGGGTTTGATTGGGATATATGAATTATGAGTGTATTTAGCTAGATGATAAATTTCATATTGAAAGTCCTTTAAATTTTGGTTGGTTATTAGAGAAAGAAATAGTTTTTCAAGGTAAATAAAATTTGGTTGCCCTAGGTGATAGTGCCAAAGCCATATTTCACTATCATTTTTTAAAGTGTATTTGAAATTTTAGTTTAAGCTTGCACCATGTTTAAGTAATCATTTTTTAGAAGGTAGAGTCCTGAAAACATCTCCACGCTAACAATCATTATCCATTAGTTTGGGTTCTTAAAGTGGCAAAAAATTGAGTGAGCACTTTGCAACATAGTTTTTGTCTTGAGTGAGTTTGACACTAAAATACAAAATCAATAGTCAAATCTTTTTACATAATGAAAAAAAAAAAAAAATACATATTCCGACCACTTTAAATAGTTACACATTTTCAATCTGGACATTATAAGTTTTATGGCATGCATTATAATTATGAAAGACATTTTTGTCTCATAACGTATAATTTGACGCTTTTGGCTCTAATATCTAAGTAGTAGTTTACTTCTTGTTTGTGATGAGAGCATCTAAGAATTTACTTTTTTGAGTAACTGAGCATATTCTATTGATGTTTGAGAATAAGTTTTTGTTATAAGAATAATTGGTTATCTTTAGTTTGCTGTCTAAATGGTTGAAATATTAATGAGAGAGATGTTGCAATATTTCTTTATTATTGGTTTTCTTTGAAAATTCCAATCCAATATTTTATCATGGATTTTTTATATTTTGGATATGAATTTTCAATTAGAGGTTGATTTCTCAGCACTATAGTTGTCATCTTTTTTACCGCTAGCTTTTTTGTGTCAGCTACCACCATGCTCTTTCCAAGAGGAATCTTTTCATGTATTTTTGCCACTCTTGCTTGAGGACGGCTGATTTTCATTAATGTTGGTGAAGGACGAGTCGACTTGGAGGAGATATTCCATGTTGAAGGACCCATCAACCTCACAGAGCGTTGAACCTTAATAGCTCTTTTAATGTTAGAAAATTATAATGAGAAAAGAGAAGAGGATAAAATAATTTATGAATGACTTTTATTCGCTTGTTCTAGGTAAAAGAAAAAGAAGAAAAAAAGTTGTACATATAAAGGTGGAGAGACAACTATATTGGAAATAAGCATATGTTGAAATCAGTCTTTAATTCTAGAATTCAGTATAAGTTACACACTTACACAATTATCTTTTGTATTGCTGTAGATGACTTTTTGTTTTGCTTGGATTTTTAGATTGCTGTAGATGAAAAATTGCTTTGGATTTTTGAATTGTTGTAGATGTAAATGTTCTAACCACGGATTTAGGATTTTTTTCACATAAAGTCCTTGTTAGTGGGCAAAATCTCTAGGTAATGCTATTTTTTGTATCAAATCCGTATTAGAAATGGTTGATCCGGAATCACTTAAATATGAGCAGAGCCGGATGGGGATTTTTATAGCTCACAGCTCAGCTCAAAATTTTGGAAGACTTGTTAGCATACAAGACTTGAAATTGGGTTTTGGATGGATTGGTTAATGTTACTAAGTTTTCATGATTTCATTATCTTGAGTTTACTGGGTTATCACTGGTTATGAGGGTTCCTTGATTGGGACATGAAGACTTCTTTGTTTGTAATAATGGATGTCTCATCCGAGGAGCTTTCTAAAGTGTTGACCCGTAACTAAAAAAAAAAAAATGAAAATAAAAATAACTGTCCGGCGTCGAATTCAGCACGTCGCCGACATGTCCGCGTCATTTCTCCCACGTTCACCTCTCTGTCGCATTAAGTGTCGAAGAAACGAGATTGCCCGCTCTCTCATTCGACTCCTACTCTCTTCCTTCACGCTCTCGCACGATCTCTCCCGCTCTTTCTCTCGATCTCGCTCTGACGACGACGAAGCTCCCTTTGAGCTAGATCGGAAGTGATAACAGTTTGATCGGAAACAAGAGGAGAGCTCGCTTGCTGTCGAGGAAACTTTCTCCCCTTCGTGCGGCTTCTCCAGCTCCGTCCGTGGCTAGACGACTTCGCACCTTCGACGATTCTTCCTTCCAGCAGGATCGGAAGTCACAACATTCCGATCGGGATCAACAACGGGAGCTCGTCACTCCTTCGGCTCCTTCGTGGTAGTTCGACTTTGCTCCTTCGACGGATTTCTCTTCCTGTTCGGCCGGAAGTTACGACATTTAGATCGGAAGTTACCGCATTTTGATCGGAAGCAACTCAGGAGCTCGCGACTGTGAAGGCTCCTTGTGACCGGTCGACTTAGCTCCTTCTGCGACTTGCCCTTCCTGTTGAATCGGAAGTTACACCATTTTGATCGGCATCAACAACAGGAACTCGTGGTTGTGAAGGTAACTTTCTACCCTTCACGTGTTCCTTCAGCCAAATCCATTGAATCCGTCGAACAGAGAGAGTGGGGAGGGAGAGATGTGATTTATTTTAATTAATTTTTTTAATTGTAATTATTTTAAATAATTACAGTTATTTATTTTTAATTAATTATAATTATTATAATTAATTATGTCTAATTTTAATTAAATTATTATAATTATTTTAATTAATTATAATAAATTTTAATTAGAATTAATTTTAATTAATTATAATATTATAAAATTAATTATCATTAATTAATTTTAATTGATTATTATTTATTAAAAGTTAATTAATATTAATTAATTATAATTAATTATAATTAATGATTTTAATTAATTTTAATAAACTTTAATTAATTATATTAATTAAGTATAATTAATTATAAAATTAAAAATAATTTCTTAATTAATTTTAATTAATTAACGTTAATTATAACTAATTCATTAAAAAAATACTCTTGCCTCGGTTTTCGTGCCCTACACCGCCGACAGCCTGCCAGAGCCGCCAAGGTATAATTTCTGACTTAAACCCAGTTCTCGACGTTTGCAGCGGACTGGAGAACCACCTATACGCGCTCTTGTAGCACGGTAGGAGGGAGCCCGGTGCGAAGCATATGACGAGGCGGGTAAGCCCTATACACGCTCTTGTAGCATGGTGGGGACGGTCCTCGACCTTGACACCGACACCGCCGACGACTGCTACGCAAAGGTATGATGTTCCAAAATCCCATTCTCGACGTTTGCAGCGGACCGGGGAACCACCTATATGCGCTCTTGTAGCACGGTAGGAGGGAGCCCGGTGCGAAGCATACGGCGAGGTGGGTGAGCCCTATAGACGCTCTTGTAGCGTGGTGGGGAGAGTCATTGCTGTTCTGGTACGGGTACATCTGAAGGCCCCATACACGCTCTTGTAGCGTGGTGGGATGAAAATTTGTACGGCCGCGGTGTCTAAGGACACCTACCATACACGCTCGAGTAACGTGGTGGGAAGGCCCAGCTCCCCTATTTTCCCCCAAACGGGGGATATGTCGGGGTGCTGCCGAAATTTTCACTGAAATGTACAAAAAGACTTGAACAATATGAAGACCCTTCTTGAGCAACAATACAAAAGACCTGCACTTGGACAGAAGTGCACAGAACTTGAACTAAATGAGCAGAGGACTTGTACGATGAACAGTGGACTTGTGGACCTAAATCTGAACAAAATCTAAATGATTTCTAAGGGTCAAAATCAAATGAAATAAAATCAAAGTTGAAATCAAATTCAAGTCAATCTAAATATGAAATCGTACCTGTAAAGACTCCAGAAGACTTTGAACAATCATTTGAACAAGACTCGGATTGCAGGGGACCTATACTTGAACTTGCATTCTGGACTCAAATTGAACATTAATGGCTCGAGCAATTTGAACTCAAGCGAGTAATTGAGTTGGATTGTAGGGGACTTGAACAAAAGCTTGAACCTTCAAGAACACGAAGGGACTCAGTCTTGCATCTGGTCCGAACAAAGCAGTTGAACTCGTACTTGAACTTAGGCTATACGACATCAAGTGGGGACTTGTGAACTTGATGAATTCAAGTTTGAATGAGACTTAACCCGGACTCAAACATATGCAAAGAACAAAACTCGGATCATACACGAGGAAATTCAAATTACAAGAGCACTCATACAGTCAAAAGTGACATAAAGCATGTTACAAGACCTCAATGCATGAACTCCTACAACAATCCCTACAAATGCCTGTTGATTGAGATGGCGATGTGGGAGACCAATGATGGAGGATCCGCCTTCCTACAAACAAATGCAACCCAACAACACCCACCTGAGATTGGTGAAAGGTGGATGTGATGCAAGAAACGAGGGTCTCCTACGAACATTCCTAGGAGCTAGTAGCAAACACAACGGATCCCTACAAACAAATACGAGCCGCTTGTGGATAATAACAGTGGGCATATCATAAGCATATCAAACCACTGTGTGCACAAGTACAAGTATCTTCTACGACGATCCCTATGAGGTCAAACAAATACAATTAAACCACCCGAGATTGGTGAAAGGGTGAATATGATGCAGAAAGAATGAATCTCCTGCAAACATTTTCTATAAGCTCGTAGTTGATACAAGCGGTCCCCTGCAAATGGATACTCGTGGATAACAACAGTGGGTGTATTGTAAGTACAATGAATCATTGTGGACACAAGTGCGGATATTACCTACAACGACGGTAATTAAGATCTACAAGTGCGTTGAGTACAAGGGCAACTCTATGTACGAAAATGACATCCCTTGGCAGAAAGGGGGGAAATGTTTGAACAAATTATAACCAAACTTCCTGGTGTCCCAAACTCTCTTCTTAGTTCTATACTCAAGAATAAAACAGCTCTGGTACCCACAAATACCGGAAATAACAAGTCTGCCACACTGAAGATCCTAAAAGTTCTCCCCAAATCAGCAGTCATTGACTCCAAAGTCCAGAAAGATCTCTCCCCCGGTGAATGGGAAGGGGGAGTCAACATCAAAATCTAACGCCATCGGATCTGCAACACTCCTACTAGCAGACAGAAGGCGTCTACAATCTACAATGCTACGCCACCGGATCTGCAACACTCCTACTAGCAGACAGAAGGCATCTACAATCTACAATGCTACACCACCGGATCTGCAACCTCCGTACAAGCAGACAGAAGGTGTCAACAAATATTTCAAAATACCCCTGCACGTGCACTATAGTTTGTATACACATAGGTACACTAAAAGGTGGTAAGAGCAATCAAAGAATCTGCATGGGCCCCGGCGAGCGTGTTATTGGTACACACGTGACGTATAGGGATGCTGCACGGGTTGATAAGTGAATTCAGGTTCGAACCTGATCCTTCTATTCAGATCAATAGAAGTCGACAGGGTTCGATCCTTCAAATAAATACATAATTGTGGGGATCAATGTATTTGTTTCAATACATTAATATTAAGCCTTCAAGGCCTACAATCAAAAGAATTCACTAAATCAAAGGCATGAAGCCTATGAAATCCGATCCTCGAGCAACAACTTGCTCGAGTTAACAAGGTCCAATCAACAAAAGAAAATGACCACAAATACCCTGATGATGGCCGTGTTGAAAGCAAATCTCAACCGGAGGGTCCATTCCAAATAATTTCCAATGCCGTTCCAAATGCCTATCAAAACCCAAAAACTCCACAAAAATTCCAGAAAATTCTAAAATTCCCAAAAATATTTAAAATTGAAACTATCCATCTCAACGCTTAAAGCAAAATCCATCCACCCTCCGCAACAGTTTGCCGAGGTAGATAAATCTGAAAATTACTTCAGCTCACAAAGAGCTAATGCCTGGTCGTGAATATCACTAGGATCCATTCTCAAACAATCTCTTGCCAGTAAGGATGTGGTACGTGTCCTCTAACCGGCGGTCTGCCGCCAAATGACACCGCAGGATAAACAGTTACGACGATCCGGGGCCCTCTGAACCGAGTGGTTTTGTCGCCAAATGGCACCACGATATACCGGTTATGGCCAGCGCTATTACGTTCCTTATTGGCATCAAATCCTTGAGATATGAATCAATAGGATATGATCGATAGGGCACAAAGCCCTCTGTTAGCTAAGGTGGATTCAAATTTGTCCCCTTAGGCAAATATTCAACCCAGGTTTACAAGGTCCCCTTGGACGAAGCAACCCATGGCTGCCGACAAGGATCCTTCTGTCAGGTTGGGTCGACTACCTCCTCTGACTAAGTAGATCAGGGACCATGATGGTCCGGGACGACGGAACCATGGGATCTTGATCGAGTCTATCATCCATTCCCCCACCATCCGCTTTAAGTGCTAGGTGGTGAAATTTCATATTTTAAATATCAAACTTTTCAATACTTTCCAAATTCCCAAATCTAAACCCAATTTTCAAATCCAACTCTTCAATACCTAAACCCATTGCTGCTACTATATGCCAGATACACGTATTTCTATACGTATCTGATTGACGACTAGCCTTAATCGAAAGTTCTCTCTCGTGATCGAGAGGGGTAATTAACTATAGGGGCTTGCGCCTATAGGAAACCAGAACTCAGATTATAAAGTCCTCACAAAATGAGGGCGAAATCTCTGGGTAGTGTCTTATCTACAAACCTATCTGCCTTCTAAAATTTATCCCGGAACTTATTCCGTTAAAACTCCCTCGTCGAAGAAAAGAGAAAAGCAGCGGCGGAGAGGCCGGGGCCGAATTTTCGGAGCCCACATAAAGAACAAAAAGATGAAATATATTCTGTTATTTTATAAATCTTGCATTGGCTGTCTCAATATTTTTACAGTATGGAGCTTTTTCTTTGGGTTGATTGTTAGAACCTTTCCTTTTATTATGTGTTTGAAGCCTTGGCTTGGCGAGATTTATTGCCTTAATTCCTTAGAACCTTTCGTGCAGAGCTTGAATTTCCCTAGGATGACTTGACTGACTCATGAAATATGGTAGCATTAAGCTTTGGCTTCAAGCTTTCAAATCAATCAGATTTTTTGTTTTTTCTAAGGTCTTGGTCTATATATGTATTCAACAACTTACCAATATCGAAGCGGGTTTGCTATAATTGAATTTTAACCTACGCTAAGGATTTTAAAAGCATGGAGCCTTTGCTCTTGACTAGCCGAGCATAACTTTAATTCCGTTATTTAAGGCCTTAATGGGGGATATGCAGCGGCTTGTTAAAGCATAAGCAAGACTGTCAGAGTAGTCCCAAGTGAAGGTTTCAATTCTTGCCTTCAATCTAATAGAGTAGGAGCTTGATCTTATTGTATTTAAGGCCTTAATGAGCAAATTTCAGAGTAAAGCCTAGGCTGGCTATGGTTGTTTCATTAGCATCGAGCATTTGTTCTAGGATGATGATATAGGATCTTAACTTTGTTTGTTATGTTTGAGGCATTAACCTAAATTCGGCTAAAGTTCTGTCAACCCTCCTTGTTGGAGAATTTTTCATATGGCTTTTGCTAACTCTGTACGGCTTATACTGTAGCGTTATTGAAGACCTTGGCATTCAAGTGTTAGTGCTTCATTTTCATATTTACTGAAAAATGCAAAATAACATGTTCTTACATTGTCATGCTTTCTGAAACTGCTAAAGCTATATGTCGGATGCGTTGGCAGTTAGAAGGGAGGTTGATGGTGCTCTGGCCTTCCTAAATTTGCCTAAAAAGGCAGGTTAAGTGTCATTACACTTTTTAGAATGATTAGGTTTGTGGTGCATTAAAATGCTTTCAAGACGGGCACTAATTCCAATTTTAAAAATAGATCAGTCATGATTTTGAGGGATCGAAGATCCACTTCATAGATTAGAGACATTGTTAAGTAAATTTAAAGGAACTTTGGCATTGCAAAAATTGATTACTACTCCGATGGCAAACGAAAGAGTGCTAGCACAGGGAGTGGGGAAATAATCAGATTTTGGAGTGGTTTTTGGCTGTTTTGAGGGTTTAGGAAAGCTGGAACAGCAGTAAACTAGGAAGAAAACTGTGAAATGACAACGATAATGGATGACAAGTAAGAAACTTAAGCTAAGGATGTTTTCGGATTGATCCTAAAGGGCAAAAATCTCATTCAACATATAGGTTTAAAAAAGAAGATATAAAAGGTTATTTATAAGAATAATAGGATCCTGGACAATTACTTAACAATGGTAAGACATAATGGCTAATACTCCCAAGAAGAAGAAAAGATGAATATTAAATACAAATTTGGAAAATGCTTGACATTATTAAAAGCTCTTATTGCCGAATCAAATATGATATCTGGTGATATATCAATGAGTATGATGATTGGCTCAATTGACTCCATCAATATATTCTACCCAAATAGTGGTAGGGATTTTAGATAGGCACCACTGCTAGAAGTATGCTTTTTGAATCAAACATCCATTTTGAAAATCAAATACTCCAATAAAAGTGCCTCTTAATTAGGAAAATTAATGGTGTTGACAGAGAAAGATGGACTGATTTTCATGCAGATCCTGCATCTCTTGCAGTTATACATTTAAATGCTGCACGTAACTGCATACACTATCTGTACATCTCATGGTGTTTGGATGATAAGATTGATGCAAACTGATATCTCTATGTTTTAGCAAGTTGAATATCAAGCATTTATTTTTAGAAATTTCATAAGCATCTAAAATATTTGAGCTCAGTAAAGCTTTACTCTTTGTTCATTGATTTACTTCTTTGATTGGGCAGGAGTATGTGATGAGAGGGGAAGAAAACAAAATCTTCAAGAAAATCTCTTTCCTTTTCCCATTTGGTAAGTTTTAGCCATGCTTTCTATTAATCGTATTCTTTGTTTCTTATTAGTTCTATCTAAACTAGTTCCCATATAGGTACCAGTCATCAAAGTTGTCTGACGAACTTGGTTGTTTCTCTTCATTGTTCATTGAACTTGCTTGAAGGTGATACTGGGTATGGATGCAATTGTTTGGCAATTTAACCATTTTGCTCTAATTTATGCATCCAAAATTCCTTTTAGTGATTTTATTTTTATATATTGGTGTATGAGAAAAGGACCTAAATGGTCCATCAACTCTTTGTGAGGGACCAAAATGATCCCCAACTTTTTTGAGGGATCAATTTGGTTCCTCAACTCCTGAAAAGGGCCTTTTTGATCCTATCATTAAATTTTAGGGTTAATGGTGTTAAATCAAAGGATATTTTAGTCATTTTTTAATTAAATTATTTATTAAATGTAATTTTCAAGTAATAGTTAATTTTTTTAATTATTAAACATTTCCTTAATAAAAAAAATTATTTTAGACAACATAAGTTTTTAGAAATATCAATATAGGATAAATAAAGCATGTAAACGTTAGTGATTCTCTTACCTTTTAAAATAATTTTGCCATTTAAACTAATTGAACACTTGTTAGATAAAAAATTAATATCAAATCCCTTATTACATACCTAGCTAATACTAAGAAGATTATGTTTTAAGCCATCTACTAAAAGAACATTCTCATTATAAAGCCATTGGGTTGCTAATTATACTTGAGCCTACCACTTCTCATTGGCGTATGCATGGGGCTATTTAGATTTCATATCTCCAATTTGAAATTTATTAGCATGATGAAGAAAACAAGTCTAATTGGAAGTGCTGATGATTTTTAATGCATGATCTGTTGTCCTAACACAAGGAATTGATTCTACTTATTGTACTTGGACTTTTATGTGAATTCCCCAGTTGCAAATTCGCAACTTGTGGAGCTCTCTATATTCAGTCTCTAAAAAAAAACTCTCTTGCCCCTTATTGTCAAGATCTTTGGCATGTTTCATATTTTTCTAAAAAGTGGGGATTTCCTTGGTTAATTATTCACAATAAAAATGAAAAACCCAATTTTAAAATATGGAAATATATGATGAAATACTGGATTGGAAAATTTCAAATAGCTCTTTCATTTATGTTTCATCCTTTTGAAGAACAACTGAAGACAATCATTTATTCTCGTAGTAAAAGCTTATTTAGATGTCATTTCTCCTACATGAAATTTATTAGCAGGATGAAGAAAACAATAGTCTAGTTGGAAGTGCTGGCCAATGATTTTTAATGCATGATCAAGTGTTCCAACGCAAGGGATCGATTCTACTTATTGTACTTAGACTTTTATGTGAATTCCTCAGCTGGTGGCTGCAAATTTGCAACTTGTGGAGCTCTCTATATTCAATCTCTGAAAAAAACCTCTCTTGACCCCTTACTGTTACGATCTTTGGCATATTTAATATTTTTCTAAAAAAAGTGGGGATTTCCTAGGTTAATTTTTTACAATAAAAATGCAATACCTAGTTTCAAAATATGGAAATATATGATGAAATACTGGACTGGAAAATTTCAAAATATAGCCAACAATCAATACAGATCACAATAGCTCTTTTATTTATGTTTCATACTTTTGATGAGTAAATTGATTACAATCAATTATTCTCTAGTAAAAGCTTATTCCAGAAAAATACTAAAGCAAGCTTGGCTGAACAAGACGGGTGGATTTGTAACCACTCTCATTGCAAACATGGAGACAACTACTATTAGGATAGTAGACTCGGGAGCTTAAAATTATATGACAAGAAATAAAAATGTCTTCCATAATTACATCCCATGTCATAAAAATTATAATGTTCGGATTGGAAATGAGTTATTATGAAATGTGGTTGGAATAATTTCAATCATTATGTCAAAATGATTTGACACTTAACTATGCGCTTTTAGTGCCTAACCAAAAAAATTTACTCTTCGACAAAAAACATTGTTGCTGATTTCTCATGTAACCTTTGTAACTTAAGGACTTGATATCGGGGATGATGATTGATAGTGCAAAGATGTGCTTAGAGTTCTATATTCTAAAGAATTGTTCCTCTAGCAAGGTATGGGTTCGAATAACAAATTGTATGTCTACCAAAACC
This sequence comes from Dendrobium huoshanense, assembly GCA_016618105.1. Classification (NCBI taxonomy): domain Eukaryota; kingdom Viridiplantae; phylum Streptophyta; class Magnoliopsida; order Asparagales; family Orchidaceae; genus Dendrobium; species Dendrobium huoshanense. Next base: position 11,529,891 of record CM028347.1, on the reverse strand, counting down.
CAACTTCAAATTCTAATGATAGCGATTTCTTGCTTTGACACCAATGCCTTGAACACAACCCTTACTTACATTGTAAAATTAATTTCTTCTCTATTCGTCTACAAAAAACTTCATTAAAGACTTCTAGTGTGAAATTTGGCCCTTGGTTAAAGGCACTCTTGGTTCACATCCCAGTTTGCAAACCCTTTTGATATTTTTCTTTAGTCCACAAGGATGTGTGAGGACCATATAAAGTCAAAAATATCTCTAGCGATATGTTTTGTTTCTCTTATCAATGATCATACCAATCTCACTTGAATATTTTAATGAAAGAAAAATTGATAGTTGGACAAATTTTGAAATTGAACACCATGATCCACACTTAATTTTAGTTCAAAATCTAAGTCTTTAAAGCTGATAATGTTAGATAATACTTTGAATCAATTTTATAAATTATCTCCTACATCAAGGGATTATATACCAAAGTTCCTGTGCCGGCACTCGTCAATAAAATGGGGTTGTTAATAGGAAAAATAGCGACATCTTGAAGGTGGACATATTACTAGTATTTTTACAATTGTTTTTAAGTATATTTGGGAAGAAGCTATCATAACTGTTGCATATCTCATTAGTAAAATTCCTTTAAAAGTATTTAAATTTCAAGACCGTTCAAACTCATGTCTATATATTTTTCAAAAACAAAATCATTTCTTCTCTTCTCCAAAAAATTTTAAGCGTTCTTTTTTCATTTACATTCATTCTCAATATAGGAGAAAATTAGTTCCTAAATTTATGAAGGGTATCTTGATTGTTTACTCCAAATAAAAAGTGTATAAATGCTATATTTCGTGGTTATAAAAAAATTTCACAATTCCATGAATGTAACTTTTCTTTAACGTCAATCTTATTACTCCAAACTTAAAATTCAGAGAGAGGAAATTCAAGAACAAAAATTTCAAGTTTGAAATTGTCATACCGCTTTTTGGCTCCCCCCTTATGGTCAATCTGGGGCATAACAAAGAAAGAAAATTTAAACAGACCTTTCTTATTAACATCCATTCTGAGCTACTTCTATCAGAATCAAATGAGTAAAACTAATCTATTTTGACTCTCCTAGCATATCAAGCTCAACAAAAATCATATAATATACCTCAATTAAACATCAAAGATACTCAAAAGAAATACAAAGCTTTATTAAATTTTTTTAAAATTTTCAAAATTTTCTGTACAATCTCCACTTGGACCTCTATGTACACTCAAAATGTATTTACACTCAAAAAAAGATAATCACCACTTTTTGTCTAATTTCCTATGGGCTCCTTCCATTTTTCTGTAGTACAACCACAACTAATGAGTTAGGTCTTAATAAAATACATAATAAATATATAAGAAATAATAACAATATTATTAATAATTAATTTAGAACATCTTGGAATTCTATACTGATCATAATAAATGCATAACATTATTTTCTATCTTGTCAACTGTTCAACACCTTTTTACAAGTCATATGATGACTATAAGCTTTTGCACCCTTTCAACTTTTCGATTCAAGATTATGTTTGAATTCTCAACTTTTAAAATTGAAGCTGCTTTCTCATTCAAGGTTGGATCCAAATCCCAAACTTTTATAATTTTGAGAGTGTAGACTACCTCGTCAGGTTTTTTGCCTTTAATTGTACGGACTTATTCCTCATATATGACTTATTTTATCTTTCCAATATTATTCTGTTTTAACAATCATAAATTGTGCTACTGATAAATGAATCAACAATTATATGAATAAATATGAATAATATGAAATTATAATGCTATCTTAAACATAATAGTTATGAATATATATATATATATATATATATATATATATATATATATATATATATAATTTTTACTATTTTCTATGTATTATTTGGGTATCTCACCTCACTTGAAAGTCGTTCTTCTAAGTCTTATTTTCTTCTCCTTTTATACACACCTCAATTTCACTCTTCTTCATTCAATCCCACTCCTTCATTTATTTCTTTTTCCTCTTCCTCTTGAATTCAGCAAGACTTCAACAAGCCTAAACCTTAATTTAGCAAATAACAACAGCCCCTATTACTAAATTTCAACAAACAATAGTACCCTTACCAGATTTCAGCTTTTCTACCCGTTTTCCTTACAGATTTCAGTGAGAACAATAGATTTTATGTTTTCTGTAATTGAAATTCAGCAACATTAGTTTCAATTCAGTCATCCCTCATTGAAATTCAGCAATTACTGATGGCAAACCATAATTTCAGCAAGCAAACAACGCAATCCTAATTTTTTTCTGCTTACCTTTAAGTTTTCATCATCCCTACAACAGTAACATTACCTAATTTAAGTAAACAACACCTCAATTCAGCCAAATAACAAGTTTAGCTATTTACTACAACATCTACCTATTTTCTCGTACCTTGTTTTGTTGAAATTTCGTTCACAGCTACCTGCCTTAGCTTCGCCCAGTAGCACCTGCTCCAGCTTAGCTCACGACAAACTTTAGACGTTAGGGCCAGGGAATCGGGTTGTGAAGAAGTGAAGAAGTGAAGAAGAGATGGCTTAAGTCATTGCATTTGCTAGGCATTCCACTAAAATTAAAATATTATAATTCTATTCCGCTAAACCTATTTCAGCATTAGGATTTTCCATTCAGTCTCCTCCAATGCATGTGGCTTTTAGTGGAAAAGCTACTGTTTTCACTACTGAATCAATGAATAAGAAAATTATTTAATTAATTAATACTCAAAATTCCAGTTAGAATTAAGTGAAAATACATTATAAATTGACTACTTATTAATTATTTTATGCTTACATTTATTTTGGGTATTACAAAAACTTAGTTGGTCATTGGCCCTTATCTTTCATCAAACCCATGAACAATGAATATTTCTCGATGCCTCTCATTGAATCTACTAAAGCTTCATGTTACCTCTTTCAAAAATACGATCTTGTTTGTGTATGTAGATTATATTATATTGATAGGTGACTCCGAAGAAGAGCTAACCAGATTAAAAAGGTTTATGATGAGAGAATTTGGGATAAAAAAAGTAGAAATCTAAATTACTTTATTTAAGGGAGGCGCACGATCAAAAGAAGGTATTATTATATCCCAATGGAAATATATTCTTGGTCTACTTTAAGAAACTTAAATGTTTGGTGTGAGCCCTCAAAAACTTTAAATGAATCAACAAAGAGAATTAGAATCACCACTAATAGCATTTCAATTGATAAATGTAGATATCCATGTTAAGATAGTTGCTATTTGCATGTTTTACATTTTTGCAACTTGTATAGTTTTGATGATTCCAAATATTATTGTTCAGATGTGTATTTATCTCCTAACAATTTTAGAAGATTTGTATTTGCTCTTGTATGTACTAACATTTCAGGTGAATCAAACTCTCAATCACGAAGTCTTCAAATAAAATTCAGCAAGAAATACTTTTAGTTTTTGAAACTTAAAATTATCATTTTAATTGAGAGGGAGTGATTGTAATTTAGTGAATAAAAACATACACACACACATAAGGAGATCATATAAAATTTATACTGATCGTACGGGACGATATCAGTTCGTACGGGACGATCAGACAGTTATCTCCTATTATGATCACATGGAACGAATAGGAACTGACTAGAAAAATTTTCTAAGTCCTATTCATCCGGGACGAAATTAATTATCGTCCGAGACGATTTTCTCTCTGTAAGAATTTTGTCAAGACGAAAATAATTATCATCAGGGACGATTTGGTCTCTGTAAGAATTTCGTCCAGACGAAATTAATTATCTTCAGGGACGATTTGGTCTCTGTAAGATTTTCGTCCTGACGAACATATTTTCGTCCAGACGATATAACCGACTTAGGACGGTTTTTCTATATTCATTATGCAGTTTTTGGAACCAACATTGTTATAACCGTTCGTGCCGGACGAACTTGGTTCGTACGGGACGATCAGCTTGTTCGAAAACATTTCGTACACATATACAAACAGGTTCGTTTCAAGGCTTTTAAGTAATATCGTCCAGGACGATCCACGATCGTACGGGACGATCCACTGCGTACAGAATTGAAAACTTGCAGTTTTTCTGCGGTTTTTCTTGTCTTTTGTATAAATAATCCAAATTAGACTGCCACCCAATCTTTTTGCCATTTGATCTTCGTGCCTATTGAGAGAAAAGTCAAGGAGAGAGTGTGAGAGAGCATTCAAAGGAGGATTCCTACCACTGGAGCGTGAAGGCTTCACTTAGTGTTTAAAGGTAAGAATCTCTACTTGTGAATTTGGATTACTTCACTCTTTTTTTTCTTCCTTCTAGATTTCTTGTGAGAAGATCTGTCAAGGAGATCCGGTTCGCTGTCGACACTTGGAGAGTGTGAACAGCCGAAGGGTTCGCTCCCGACACTTGGAGAGTGTGAACAGCTGAAGGGTTCTCTGCCCACACTAGGAGAGTGTAAAAGGACGGACGGTTCTCTGCCAACACTGTGGATTGTGTAAAAGGACGACGGTTCTCTGCCGCACCGGGTAGTGGTGAAAAGAGTGCTTGTAAAGGCCTCTCCGCCTTGCTGTGGGTGCTAAAGGAGAGACACTATTGGTATTAGTGCAATACTCAGAGGGTGCCTCTGGGGAGTGGATGTAGGTCTGGTTTAGACCGAACCACTATAAATCTTGTGTCTTTTACTTTACTGTTTTTATTTTCTGCATTTTACTTTTGTTTAAAAAACTCTGTGGTTGAAAAACTTTTCTATAAAAATTTCATTAAAAATTTTCATTTCGGTTTAACAAAACTTCAAAGAGGGTTAAGTTTTAAAATTACCAATTCACCCCCCCTCTTGGTAGCCTTGGGACATTAATTTAGGTCTAACAACCTATTCACTAGACTCAACAATCCACTCATTGCTCAACATACATTTTTTCCAATATTGGGTCGCCTATGAGTGTTGCATGCCAATACATTAGCAACTCTAAAGATCACATGAAAGCTGCTCGTTATATTTTAGGATAACTTCAAATGACACTAGGAAGATGCCTATTATACAAAAATTCATCCAACTAGGAGAATGAAATTTTCATATTTGCTGTTTGGGCTAGAGATGCATCAGGTTGAAGATTTGCCTCTGGTTATTTTTTAGTTATGTATAGGGAAATATGGTTGTATTGAGAAGTAAGATAATTTGTGGTCTTTGTATAATAGTTTTGAAGCATAATATTGGATAATTGCACTTGGTTTTTGCGAAGAAATGCGGTTATAAGTATTATTAGAAGAACTAAATTATCAGGTTGAAAAATCTTTGGAATGTAATGTGGACAACCAGATTGCTGTTAGTATTGTATGAAAATCATGTCTACCATGGCCGAACTAAACAAGTTTAGGCAGATTGACTTTTTATTTCGGAAAAAATTGAAAGTATAGTGGCTCAACTAAATTTTGTTCCAATGACTAAAAAAAAAAGTTTGACCAAGAATTTTCCTATTTCAGTTGGATTACACCAAGGATCAACTTTAAGCTCATATCATTTTGCTTTAGTCATTGATGTTCTTACTAGGCATTTACAAGAGGATATACCTTAGTGTATGTTTCTTTCTGATGATATTCTTCTTGTTGATAAGACTAGAGAGGTTGTTGAAGAAAAACTTAAATTATGGAGGTCAATTTTAGAGTCTAAAGGTTTTAACTTGAGTAGATCTAAAATTGAATATATGAAGTATAATTTTAATAGTAATATATCAAGTGGGGAGATTGTGACTTTAGGCGATTAAGTCATTAATAAGAGTACACATTTTAGATACCATGAGGATATTATTAGTAGAATTCAAGTTGGATGATTGAAGTGGAGGAATGTATCAGAAAATCCATTCCGTTCGGAGAGGCAGGAATCTAGAACCACTGAACTTCACTGGCTTGGGGTTTGGTTTGGACTTCCGGTTTTAGGCACCGAGGCTTGTTGTGTGATAGGAAAAGTACCCCACAAACTTAAGGGAAAATTCTGTAAGATGGTGGTGAGACCTGCAATGCTTTTTTGCGCAGCCATTAAAAGAGAAGTATAAATTAAGTTAAGTGTTCCAGAGATGAGGATGCATAGGTAGATGAGTGGCATCATTCTTAGAGACAGAGTGCAAAAAGAGTATAGACGTGAAAATGTTGGAGTAGCTCCAGTGGCATATAAGATTATAGAGAGTGGCCTTAGATGGACACATACGTCGGCCTTCCGATGACTCGATTAGGAGAGTTGATGTATTAGATTTGGTCTATGTTAAGAAAGGTAGAGGTAGACTTAAAAAGACTTGGTTAGAAAATATTAGAAATGATTTAAAAACAAAATTTAAATGAGAATTTGATTCTTAACAAGACACAATGGAGAACAAGATTCATGTAGCCGACCGCACGTAGTGGGATAAAGGCTTGAGGGTGTTGTATCCTCATCAAGGCTTTACTAAAAGTGATTTTTGATAAACTAATCAATAAGGCGTGTATGATCAACTTTTGCAGCCTAACATGGGAGTGAGTGTTGAAATAATCCTGAATCCATAACCAACACTTTTTCTTCTGCAACAACCTAACAATCTATGAAAATTAGTTGTCCATCAACAACATTTAATAATTCATGAACGACATCTTTCCATCTACAATAATCCCACAATATGCGGACAACTTACCATCCGGAGCAATCCAATAATTTGTAGACTATAACATTCCATCTCTATGGTGTAATTAATTTTTTATTCTTAAATCAAAAGCTAATTTTTAGATTTGTTTCTTTCCTTGATAGTTGATTTTTCACCTATTTATGTATGCAGTAATTATTGTCATTCTTGAATACTTGTGAAAGAGCACATTGTGCAATAACTTAAAGAACTCTGCCAGCTGATGTTTCAGATTTAAGAACTTGATTGTGCGTATCATATCATATAGTTGTCTTTATTTTCTTGATGCACTTTCTTTAACTTGCTAGGTTGAGAAGGAAGTGGGTAAAAATAGTGGTTGTCTAGAACATATTTCAGAACTTGTTTCATTGACTTTTCTTCTTGGTTTTCTGCTTTGGTCAATTGATGTTGATTCATACATGGTTGCTGAAACAGATCTAGTTTTTCAATTAATTTTGTGACTTTTATTAATTTAACCTTTCTTTTCTTTTTTTACGTATAGGTACTAGCTATAATGAAAATGTAATTGAGGTCCAAATTATCTATTGATATTTCCCGAATTACCTTTCTTTTCTTTTTATGTATAGGTACTACCTATGGAGAGATTGATGCACGAAACTTTACCCCTATATTCATACATACTTTTCTACAAGTCAAACCTGGGACCTCCATAATGCACCAAAACCAAATTAATCACTTCTCAAAGTCTTCCCTTTGTCCTTTGGATTATTATGCTATAAGAGTATACTATTTAGACTCAAAGTTAAATTATATAAGATTATAATTAGACTGGTGATATTTGTATGAATTCGAGTGTCGACAATATACGAGTTATTGATAGTTAAGCTGAGTATGACAACAAATTAGGAACAATAAATTTAATAATTATTATATTAAATGAATGTTGGAGTGACATGTATTAAAGGTGAGATATTTTATAATAGAATTAGGTGGTTTGTATATGCACAATAAAGATAGAGATCATGCCTATTGTGTGAGTATATAAAATTGATGTTGGTGGATTGAGCAGAAGGGTAGATCTAAGCTAATTTGGATAGAAGTTGATTAAAATGTTATGTTAAAATAGATTTTATTTGATAGGAAGCACTCAACAAAAAATGAATGGAAAATGAGAACAAACCCGACCATAAATTGTTGTGACAAGGCTAACGATGATGATGATTAACTTCCAATTGAATTTTTAAACATAATTTTTTTAATTTTGTATCTCCAGATGTGCTCTTTGGCCCTCAAGTCTTTTTTTGTCAGAGTTTATACTTTCTTACCCAAAGTTGTTCTCAGAAAAGGTTTGCTTTGAGGTAAGTTCGACTTTTCTCTTAAATATAATTTGTATAATATTTTTTTTATTAGTGGTAAGTATAATAATCTTTTGCTAATAAAAATGGTCTTTTGTTTCAAATTATATAACTTATCATTTTAACGGGGACGCGCTTTAATAAGAAAAATCATTAATGGTTATTATGCAGCTAAAAAAGGTAAAGATAAGTGCGATGACGGGCATAATGCATGATGCCCGGAAAACATGCTATTAGAGGGTCCTTCAGAATTTTGAACGCAAAACATGTGAATAATTGGTTCCTCAATTTGAATGAGAATTGGACTAAAAGCATTCATGATTAAGTTTGGTAGGAGCCTTTTTGGCTTGCACCTAAGACAGCATGCAGCTGGAAGCATGTATTAATAATACAAGCCTCCCTAGATCATATAGGACATCTGTTTGGAGTAGACTTGTCTTCACATGGTTCAACATGTGCCTTTATGCTAACATGTGTCCTTTCTATAATGGTTTGGGCATTTCTAGGGGATGGCCTATTGGCAGTACATACCTTAATCTTAACTGGTCAGTTCAATGATCAATCGCCTTCCTCAGTCTTGTTTACTTAGTATGAAACTTCAATTCTTGATGGGGCATTTGATGAGTGGTGGTAAGATATGTAAACAAATTATTTTACTTAACATTTGAAGACATCATAAGTTTATTTTGAACCATTTCATGCTTACCTTTTGGATTCAACAATTTGAAAGTGTTAGCTTGGTTGTAGAGCTTTTGTTTGGCAAATAGCTTACACTCTGTGTATGATGTTTTTTATGATGAAATATGAAAATTAGGGGCATTGGTGATCCGTAGTTTAGCTTGAAATAAATAACTGTATTCCATGTCTTATATTTTAAGAAATGAAAGCATACCATGTGCCTACCACATTATGTTCTAATTTTAATAAATAAAAGTTTATTTTTATCCTTTTCATGCTTAACTCTTGAATTCAACAATTTGAAACAGCCTATAATATTATATTTTTGCATTTTCATGTCCGGTCCATGACATGCTATGCCATAGTCTTGAGTCATGCTAGTGTTGACATTTGATGGGCTAGGAGATAATATATCTCAATTAAGGATCTTAAATATGGGGCATCAGCATATCACTATTTCTCTCATAGTAAGACGCCTGAAATTTTTTTTTTTTCTGATTTATTATCTAGTTTTGGACAAAGAAGGGTTGCAAGAGGACAATAGAAAATCAAAGCCAGTGTCTTGTCAGTTGGGTTGAAGATGGTATTATCTTTGGATATTAGCAGTTTATGTGGCCTATTTCTTGTCTATGCAGAGATGCATAGACTTAAAAGTGGTAAGAGGTTACTAATATTGACACTAGACAGATTTTAGATGGACAGGCATGGAAATGCATGTAGAATGTTGGGGCTGCCAGCCTTTCCATACTTTTGATTGAGCAATTGATTAAGGTGCCGAGTAAGCAGTGACAAGGAAAAAAAAAAGTGGTGCAAGGTTTTGATTATGTTTCCAAAGTTGTAGATGCCATTTAATTTGCCGAAAGAGAAGTGATTGCAATGAAAATTAGGAATTGTTGTTTAAGCAGTGCTGATATTTTAAAGTAATATATTACAGAAATGCTGAAATTCAAGAAATCAGGAGTATCAAAATGACATGGTGAAGGGAGGATCAATTGTTCAAATCGAGAGATGGGGAAAGATTTTGTCTTAAAGTTAACTGTTGAGGTTTATGATTTGTGAGTTCACAAACAAATTAGATGGGTATTACATGGGATGTAGTCAACTACTTTGGTCATCTAGTTGAAGATGTGAAGGTTTTATGAAAACTTACAGGCGTTGCTAAATGATAGCTACAGTTATAGCCTATTGTCCATAGAGGAATTAAGCCACTTACATATCTTCTCATAAATGCCATCAAATTTTTTGTATGATAATCAATGACTGAGGTGAGATATTCCTGAATTCAACCGCAGATTGCTGCTGTAAAAAATCAATTGTGCTAACCTGCATTTCTATTTTGAAACAAGTGTTCAAAGATGGAATTAGGCATAATTATTGTCAAATAAAGGGATTTGCAATTGCCATTTTTTACTTACGTTTTAGAAGTTACCTTTATTTATTAGTTCTAAATGAGAATTAGATTCTTAACCGGACACAATGGAGAAAAATGATTCATGTAGCGGACCCCACATAGTGGGATAAAGGCTTGATGTTGTTGTTGTTTGTTGTTGCTTTAAAATGTTAATTTAGTCCTTTTTATCTAATTTGGGTGGTTGTAATTTCTTTCTGAATAGATTTATTTGCAAATTCAACTTAATTGTTAATGCTTACCTAAATTTTGTCATTTTCATTTTTTTAGCTTTATAACAGTATAGTTATTCATACTTTGTTGCTCTAGTAATATCTTTTTAAAAATTCTTCAATCCACCTGATGTTGTAAATTATGTAGGATTTCTTATCTCTGATGCAAACATTTATTTCCATTACTGCAGTACCATTTCTGTGTTTTTGTTTCTTAAATTTATCAATACTTTTAATGGTTGGTGCAACTTTGCTGCCTTTTTAAGAATATTTAGGTTGGTTCTGGTGTGGGTTTGGTTGGTGTTGCTCTTGCGCATGTTGGAGCCTCCAAAGTAAGTTGTCATAAACCTTTAAATAAATCTATGCTATTTTCTATCTTATTGCATTCAGCAATTATTTTATGTGCTCAGAAATCATACTATACCAAATTGCATGGTTTTATAATACTTTTTTTTAATTGTACTATGTGGATTATGTTGTCCTGTTATTGTCTGATTTTAATTTTAAAGATATAATAAGGTTATTTAGGTTAGCCAATGACCTTCATTTTCATCTCTTTCATTCGTGATTTGAACTTGATTTCGTGCCTTGCCTGGTTGTCACCTTGTCTTTCTCTGCACCCTATGCATGCATTCATACTAAACGGACAGGATCGGGCAGACTGGCAAAGAATGATAACCTTAAATTATTGTAGTAAAAATACATGGTTTGGGCTTTTTTTTTTTCATGTGCAACTATATGAAATTATTTATTCAATTATCAATCAGTAGATGTGAGGATATAAGACTAGAGAAAGGCGATTGCATTGTTGGCATGCTTTATTTAAATCATGATATCAAAGATTATTATAGACCGTACATCCCTGAAAAAAAAATCCTCAAATCAGCGTGGAACCACTTAACACTTAAAGCTGATACAATGCTAACCGTATAAAACTGATACAATGCTAACCACTTAACGTAATGGTGCAAGTCCACAATAAAAAGGCTAACACAGAGGAAAGTGCTATAGAATTTTTTTTTGAGAATCACTATTGATCTATTAATCTAAATAGTGATACCTTTGGGTTTTATTTTTTTTTAGAAGCCTCCCTCTCCTTGATTTTGCATTATCCTTTCTGTAGAAAGCAAGTATTCTCCGTGTTCTTGGTTATTTTCTCGTGGTACAGCAAGCAGATTGTTGTATTCAGCCTGTGGTTTGCGGCAAACTGCCTATAGGAGCTTTTTTCCCTATTTGTGTTGGCTTCAACGAGACCTGGAACAACAGCAGGACCGATGCCAGCGACAGAGCAATATCACGGCTGCTAGCAGTTGGTGGTTGGGAGTAGAAGTCAGCCTCTGTAGGAGAGGTAGGAAAATGAATGACTATAAGTTAGGGAGAGGAAGTAGAGGATTTGGTAATGAATTTTATGTTATAACCATTTTTTTTGGCAATGTACAACAGATTTTAATTCTATTCAATCTTAAATCTTCTCCATAATTTAAGGAAACTCTATCTTGAAATAACAACTTTGATAGCATCAATAAGAATTAAGAGCAATTCTACAAAATGTTCTAATAGGAAACTATATAATTTCAGGAAAAATATGACATGAGTCAAATCCCTAAACCAGAGATTTTAATAACTACATGATAAATACAACACAATAAGAATTATCAAGAGATCCTCCTTTCTCCAGTTATGCACGATATTCTAATGCATTGAGGAAAACCAAGAATTAGACAGAGAATTAAATCTCTGTTGACCCTCATGTTATGCCCAAAGGAACAAAAGGGAGAAGAAGCAAAGTGAAAATCCCACGTACAAACCTCATACCCGACGGATCCACGAAATCTGTCGAAACTCTGACGCAAATCCCTGAAATCCTGCTGAAATCACGCTGGCAGCGCCGATTCACGTCGTTTCTCCGCGACTCCTGCCCAAATCCCGCATCCTGGATCGCATCCCTTTGACGCCTTTAAAAGCCGATCGAATGAAGCTCCCCTCCCATTCGCAGCTCTGTCGCTACTCTCGGCTTTCCCACGCAACGAGCTCTGCTCCCGATCTCCCCTCTTCTCCTCTCCACACACACGAACATCTCCCCCAACCGCTGCTTCTCCGACCTCCGACTCTCCAGTCGGCGTCAAGCCCCGAAGCCCATAGCCAAATCTACACCCCGTCGACCTCAACTTCGAAGCTTTCAATCTCCAACCAAACTCTTGTTCAGAACTCCACTGCTCTAGCTCTCGACCTCCTACTCCCATCCCGTCCAAGCTGTGCCCGTGCCGAGAGAGAGAGAGAGAGAGAGAGAGAGAGAGAGAGAGAGGGAGAGGGAAGAACCTCAAACCGAGTCGAGACCCCCATTCCCGAACTCCTCTGTTTCACTGTGCCAGCCTTCTTCTTCAAGCCGAGAGAGAGAGGGAGATAGGTATATGCTATATATATATATATATATATATATATATATATATATATATATATATATATATATATATATATATATATATATATATATATATATATATATATATATATATATATATATATATATATATAGTTTCATTTCTATTAATGATTAATTATGATTAGTAATACTAATTATAATTAATCACTATTATTATTATTATTTAATTATTTTAATAATGGTGATTATAATTTATTATAATTAAATATTTTAACTACATTTAATTATTATAAATAATAATTAGTTTTAATTAAAAATAAATTATGATTAATTTAAAATTATTATGATTAATGATAATAATTAATCATAATTTATTTAAATTAATTATAATTAAAATTTAATTTAAATTAATTATCATCATTTATAATTAAATGTGGTTAATTATTTTAATTATATTTAATTATTTATAAATTGTAATTAATTATTATTAATTTTAATTCATTATAATTAATTAATAATTAAAAAAAATGCTCCCCCATACTCTCCTTACCTCGACATTTGTGTCGAATCGGAAAACCGCCCCAAGCACGCCTTTGGTGCGCATGGTGGGATGGGACCCCGGTGCGACACCTACGACGAGGTAGGCGAGTGACCCCTCGATCCACGTGTCAACCACGACAACCCCGCGAAGGTATGAATTTTTCTAAACTCAAAACTCTGTTTCATTGTTCGTGGTGAACCGGAAAACCGCCCCAAGCACGCCTTTGGTGCGCGTGGTGGGATGGGACCCCGGTGCGGCACCTACGGCGAGGCGGGGTCGCTCAAAAGTACCTCCTAGCGGGGGGAAATATCAAAAATTGCTTTTCAAATAAAAATGCTTTTTAAAACCCCAAGCACGCCTTTGGTGCGCGTGGTGGGAGAAAAAAATAAATACAACCGCCGCGGTGTCTCACAAACACCAACCTTGCACGCCTTTGGTGGCGTGGCGGGTAGGCGGCCTCTTGATTTTTTTCCCTAAACGGGGGAGACGCCAGGAGGCTGCCGAAATTTGGATTGAAAATCCAAGGACTTGGAGCAATTTGGGACTTGGACTTGTTTGAACTCAGAAGAACTACGGATTACTTGTACTTGGACTTATTTGAACAAAGTGAGCTTAAAACTCAAGTAAATTTGAAAAAATATAAAAGAACTTGATTGAACTCTACAAGTATCACAGTGGACTTGATATTGAACATTCAAGCTCAAATGACTTGAATCAAAACATAAGGCTTGAACTTGCAAATGAACTGCAATGAAGACTTGAGTTAGAACATGGTCTTGAGCTCGAATGACAACAGGGGACTTGATTTGAGCTACATAAAGAACCAAGGTTGAAATGAACTTGATGTAAGAAAGGTCTAACTTCAATTTGACCTTGCACATTGAATTAGAATTAAACTCATAAGCTTAAACCAAGGAATATGAATTTTAAAGAACTTGGAGCAAAATGAAGCATTTGAGTTGAGCCAAACTTTGTATTGTTCAAATAAGCATCAATCAATGAAATAGGGGACTCATGAAGGAGGGCATCCAAGTGTGATCAACATGCAAGCAAAATTCAAATAAAATTGTAATCAAACAACAAAAGTCATTTGTGATATACAAACATTATTTGATTCTCAATCAAAATCAAATGGAGAATTCACATAGAGAAGCATGACACAAATCACTAAGTAATGGATTGGACCTCCGAATAATAGATGCGCAATCGTAGAGGAACGATCATATTCACCCAAATGAAAATTGCCATATGAACAAGGAGTGGTGAAATTGATGTGGCTCAAGTCATTCAATCAAAGTGACATGCTTACAATGACTAAATGAGGAATATGGAAATATGCCTACAGCTAGTAGTGTAGGGTTTCCTACAAATATTTCAAAGCTTTCTTTTCAAGTAAGATTTAAATATCAATGGATAATGATTGTTGAGAAGCCACTTTCAATGATAATAGATCCATAACGCATGCATGAATGAAGATTCAAAGTTGATTTGAGAAGCATAAGATAATCATAAGTTTCATACAGACGATGTCACATGGCTCTAAGTAAATACACTACAATTCTTTGCAAATATCAAGAGCTAGTGTACAAGAGATATATCAACACATGCAATCACTGATAATAAACAGGTTGCATAAGTAATGGGTTATCTTTGAAAAGATGCATAAGTTCCCACAAGCAAAAGAGATCAACAGTGATAAATGCAAATACCTACAAGTATTCGTAGGGGAACCGATGCCTAGAAGTGAAATCGAAGATCAAAGACCCAGAGCAAAGAAGTAAAAGAGTTGTGATAGAGGCAAGCATTACAGCCAAGGCAGGAGATTAGTTAGTGCACTACGATCCACCTGCAGAAAGCAATGACTAGTGCACGACAGTCTACCTGTACAAAGCAGCGAACAACTCAATTCAGAAGCTGCTACTCCACGCCACCGGATATGCAATCTCCGTACATGTAGACAGAAGACGTCTACAAATATTTCAAAATACCCCTACACGTGCATTGTAATCTGTATACACATAGGTACACTAAAGGGGAAAAATACAATCTCAACCCGCATGGGCCCCGACGAGTGTGTTATTAGTACACACATGATGTCTAGGGATGCTGCGCGGGTCGACAAGTGAATTCAGGTTCAAAACTGATCATTCTATACGGGTCAATAGAAGTCGACAGGGTTCGAACCAATAAAACAAATATACGGTTGTGGCGATTGTTATATTTGTCTTAATACATCCATATTAGGCCTTCAAGACCTATAACAATGAGAATTCACGATCAAAGGGCATAAAGCCTACGAAACCCGATCCTCTGTTGACAGTCCGATAGAGTTGACAAGGTTCAATCCATAAAGGGAATGACCCCGAACACCCTGATGATGGCCGTGTTGAATGCAGATCTCAACCGGAGGGGTCCCCAAATATTTTCAAATGTCTCCCAAATATCCAAAGTTTATTCCAAATATTCCAAATTCCACTCAAATATCTACACAAATCCAAAAACCCCCACAAAGTCCAATGCTCAGCAAAATCTGAAGTCATTCAAATCCAGATATTTAAAATAAAAATAAATCCATCAACACTTAAAGCAAAAATCATCCGCCCTTCGCAACAGTTTGCCGAGGTGGACAAAAATGTAAACTACTCTAGCTCACATAGAGCCAAATGCCTAGTCGAAAATATCACTAGGATCCATTCTCAAACCGTCTCCTGCCAGTAAGGACGTGGTACGTGTCCTCTGACTGGCGGTTTGCCGCCAAATGGCATCACAGGATAAACGGTTATGACCCGGGGCCCTCTGAACCGAGTTGTTTTGCCGCCAAATGGCACCACGAAATGCCGGTTATGGCCATCGCCGTTACATTCCTTATTGACATCAAATCCTTGAGATATGAATCAATATGATATGATCGATAGGGCACAAAGCCCTCTATTAGCTAAGGTGGATTCAAATTTGTCCCTTTAGACAAATATCCAACCCAGGTCTACAAGGTCCCCTTGGACGAAACAACCCATGGCTGCCGACAAGGATCCTTCTGTCAGGTTGGGTCGACTACCTCCTTTAATTAAGTAGACCAGGGACCACGATGGCCCAGGACGACGGAACCATGGGATCTTGATCGGGCCCATCATCCATTCCCCCACCATCCGCTTTAAGTAAAGGATGGTAAAATTTCTATCTTAAATATTAAATCTTTCCAAATATCCAAACTTCCCAAATACCCAAATCCAAACCCAATTTTCAATTTCCAAACCCTATGCTTGCTACTATATGCCAGATAACACGTATTCTTTATACGTATCTGATTGACGAGTAGCCTTAATCGAAAGTTCTCTCTCGTGATCGGGAGGGGTAATTAACTATAGGGGCTTGCGCCTATAGGAAACCAGAACTCAGATCATAAAGTCCTCACAAAATGAGGGCGAAATCTCTGGGTAGTGTCTTATCTATAAACCCATCTGCCTTCCAAAATTTACCTCGAAACTTATTCAGTTAAAACTCCCTCGCCGAATAAACAAAAAAAAAACGGGCGGAGGCCGGGGCCGAATTTTCGGAGCCCACAATCTCCCTATTCAGGAGGGGCCAAACTTTTCAGGCTCCCTGTCAAATTGATGAATGTAGGTCATTCATTTCAAACTTATTGGATAATCTTTGAAAAATAGCCCCGGATAAACCTTTAGTGAGTATTTCTGCAAGTTGATCACCCGTGGTCTTAAAGGAGTTTAGATTAGGCCACTATTAAGCTTTGTTTTTTAAACTAAAATTCCTTTTAATTTTACAATGCTTTGTATGGTCATGTTGCAAATATTGATGGTTGTCTTGCCACAAGAAAGCCTTGTAAGACCTGTTAACTTGATTTTCAGATCTTCCAAGACAACCTTTAGTCATAATAAATCATAATTTTCTGGTTTCATTGGTTTAAATTCAACTTCTGCAATATATCTTATTACAACATTCCATTTTTTTCCCCCAGTTCATTATTTTGCCTTCTAAGAATATGCCTTTACTCGGCATAACCTACTTTTGTGTAGGCCTCAAGTGTCCATTCCTCTCCTTTCTTAATTAAAATTCCTTTTCCTGGCGTGCCCTTCAAATATTATCTATATTGTAGGTTCTATATTCTTTTTCCTGGTGTGCCCATGAGATGCCATTCTTTGGGATTGTGAATGATTTTTTTTACAATATTTATTGCATAAGCAATATTTGATTTAGTATTTGACAAGTGGATAAGCTTCCCATAGTCTTTCATAATATCATATGTCCACTATCATGATCTGACCCAAAAGCTTGGAATCCTATGGCAAGCTAACAGTCTGATGAAAGTTTAGATACTTCTACTAACATTCAAAAATATATATAAAAAAATGTTCATAGACTTTCTTATAACATCAATTTTCAGTACATCAAAGGAGCCACTGATTCTTAAAGTTCATTCTATTTTAAAATCTACTATAGTTTGTACAACAATTAATATGACATAATTATCTTTCACTTGTTGTTCCCCATCAATACAAAAATTCCCTTCTCTCACTGATTCTATTTTCCTGTATATACAGTAACCCTAAAGATATGGGAAACAGTATTGATGCTAATTATCATAAGGAAATCCATTACATGGTCAAGGATCATCTGCATTTAATTCAGTGCTAAAAATGTTAAAAGGAACTGGAATATTTTGGTGTGCATTAATAGCATGAAATAGGAAAAAAATATACCATGTCATTTTTATATAATATAACTATCATTGGAGCACCTTTTTTATTGTATCATTTAAGGTATATCAAACTCATTTTATTTTTCCAAACCTGTGAACAGACCATTTTATGTTCCAGTACAATCATGAGTGGTTGAAATCCATCTTTCATTATACACATACAGTAATTCTTATATATCATATTCTTTGCATTCTTTTCATAATTCATTTATTTATAATAATAAGTTTTGTGTAGTATTGCATGAGGTTCTCTTTAACAATTAGAATCAGATGAATTTCATATGACATCCATAACAATACGAAGGTCATGTACATGGAATAAGAGGAAATCCTTTTTAGATAATTTGCAATTATCTTGTAGTTATCACTTTATCAAATGTATAAAAGAGAGCGTAACAATCAATACATCATATTTAGAAGAACTAAGCCTAGAAATATAATTTGGTGAAGGGACCACTCATGAAAACCTGTAAGGGTTGTTTGTGGATGGAAGGCTCATTGTATAAAAAGAGACACTTTCTAAAATTTGTTGATCAAGAAGAGGCAATGCAGTAACTACTTTGTGTTAATTTTTCTTAATTGGTCGGCATAGTTCAAGTTTTTACATGTGGAAAGCTTACGTGGGTTATCTTATTATCATTTATGCATATGAGTTAAATTGGTAAAGTTTACCTGATCAATGTTGCGTGCAGGTCATTCTAACAGACGGTGACAGGTCAAGTTTGGGAAACATGCAGCACAATTTAGAGCTAAATCACTTAACCTCTGATAAGGTATGGCTTTGAATTAAGTTGTATTATATGAACTCTAAGAAGTGTATTTGATCTTTAAGATGTAATTCTGAAAATTTAACTAGACAATTTGGCATTTCTTCAATGGATGTTGAGCTTTTAATGTTGGAAATACTTTTGTTGAATAATTGTGGGCCAGTATTAGGGGTGTCAATTTCGGTCGGGTTCGGGTTGAACACGTAACTGACCCGGGTTCAATCGGGTCGAACCTAACACGACCCGGGCAGGTAAACGAGTCGAATATTCGAACCCGGACCCGACCCGCGTGGGTTGCCGGGTTGACCCGACCTGACACTGGAAGGAGACCTGCGCTGACGCGGGCGCAGTCGAGAGTGGATGCCGGCATGGACGCGGACGCGGGCTGGCTAGCGCCTTGGGTGCGCGGGCGCGCGGGACGTGGGCGGGTGTGCTGCAGCGCGGGCACGAACTCGTGCGGTCGGGTGCGCGGGTAGTTGTGCGTGGCAGCCTCGGGCGGGCAGCTGACTGCGGTCAGCTTTGGTGGGCGCGCGGGCAGCAGCACGGGCAGGGTCGGTCAGCTCCGCGGGCATCCAAGAAGGGGGTTGGAAGCCTAGGGCCGGTCCACGGGCAATCGGGCAGCCATTTTAAATGGGTTTCCGGGTTGACCTGATTCCCATCGAGTCAACCCGAACCCGACCCGTTTTTCAAACGGGTCGAATATGGGAACCCGAACCAGACCCGAAATTTCCGGGTCAGTTTTGGGTCGGGTTTTCGTGTCGTGTCAAATATTGACAGCCCTAGCCAATATCATAGCGGACGACCCAAATAGGGGTTTTTGCCCTTCTTCCATACATGGCTAGCCATTGGTGGGAGCCATAAGTCAACTAAATTTGTAGAGATCCTTGAGCACATGGATGAATGGTTTTATCCATTAGATCGATTTTATTATGAGATCCCTTCATTGCCTTTTCTAGCCTTCGATCCCTCTTAGGGATTTTTTTTGTAAATCATTTTGGTTTATTTTCATTATAATACTTTTGGAGATGGCTATATATGCTTCCACATTTTTTACAAAGTCAACAACAACAACAACATCAAGCCTTTGTCCCACTACGTGGGGTCGGCTACATGAATCCTTTTCACATTTTTACAAAGTCAAGCAATAAAATTCAAAATAGCTTTTCTAATTTTTTTTTCTACATGGTATCAAATGAGGCTTGGTTTTCATTCATCCAATCTTTGTTCTCTTTCTTTTTTGTCCGGATTCTTCATTTTATTAATTTTGTCTGGTTTCGATACTTCTCTTCAAAGTAATCAACCCTTATGAATGGTGCAAATTAGATTAAGGGAGAACTATAGAAGCTACAACTCTTATTTTGCTCTAACCGCAGAAACCATATGTAGTCCTAAATTGTGAAGACTTTTTGAAAGGAAAAATGAAAGATTCATTGCCTTGTGGATCTTCCTCCAAAGTCGAAGGATCCAAAGTTTATACTTTCAGATGAAGCAGATTCCATGATCTTGACTTAGTTGTGAAATACCCTGATAATTGAAATCAGTTGACCATTTATGTTTCTCTCTATTCTAAATGGAGATTGGGATGCTGTTAAATAAATTTACTCAAAAGTAAAGGATGCTGCCATCATTTATAAGATCAAAATTAATATTTCAACGACAAAGCAAGATAACCTTCATGGTATTCAATATTTTATTGCAATGAAGGTTTATGATTTGAACTTATTACCGTGATCTCATGATGACATATAGTAAGAATGTGATAATTCTCAAACAATTTGTACAAAGGGGAACGGCATTTGAGTTCCTTGAAAGACTTAATATTGACTTTGACCAAATTTGCGTCCAAACCTTTAGCAAAGAAAATTTACCATCACTAAATTAGATTACTTCTCTCATTTAAGTTGAAGAAAGAATGATAGTAATGCTCGATGCTTCCATCTCCAAAACATCTGTCTTGATAACTACCAAATCTTAAAGGTATGAGATTTTCTACTCCACAATCTTCCCCTAAAGAAGGATAATAGCCTTCTTCCAAAGGAAATCTATGGTGCATCCACTGCAATAAGAAATAACACATTAAAGAAAAAATGCTAGAAATTCTACACAAAGCTCTCAAGCTATGGTGAAAATAAAGATTACAAAAAAGTATTGTCTTGTGTAATAAGGACTTAATCTAGAAAAAATTGACAAACTCAATAACTTACCCAATTATCTGGAAAAACCATTCAGATCATGCTTTTTGTTTCTAAATGATATGATCTCCTACTCTTGTGTTTTTATTACTTTAATTTAAACATGGATCCCATATTCATGATTTTTAACTCTCATATGGATCCTAGATTCAGGAGCCATTGGCTACATGATCATTCTTGCCAACATTTTTCAAACCCACAAACCCTGCTCCATCAATAGAAAAATAAAAATGGCTGATGGCTCGCTAAAATTGTTACAGGTTAAGAAGTATTTCAATTTCTTCACATTCTCTTTTAGTAATATACAACATGTTTACATCTTGTAGTAAATCTTCTATAAATTCATAAAATAACTAAAAATCACAACTGCAATGTAACATTTTTTTTCTAATCACCATGGCTTCGTTTTGGATGACTTTCTTACTGCTTATTTAAGCGGCTTTTTAGTACAAAAATTAAAAATTTTGTACTAGAAAGTCAATTTAAGAAGTAGTAAGAGAGCCATCCCAAACGAAGCCTATATCTTTCAGGATCTTACTATGAGGAAGATTGAACAAGCTAGAGAAAAGAAGTTATATCTTCTTAAAGACGGAAATTACTTGTCATGTTTCTTCATTTGCACCCGCAATGTAGAAGTTATTTGGAAATTTCATGATAGGCTAGGACATCCCTCTTTCAAAATATTACAATATATATATTCTCTTTTTTTGACCGTAAACATTGAAAATTTTCATTGTGAGAATTGTAAAATTGTTAAACATCGTGTTATTTTTCTCAAATGTAATTCTAGATCTTCTACTTTATTTTCTAATTGCACACTAAGACATTTTAGATATTTCAAATCGACAACATTTATGGAGCTAGAAGATTTATCAACTTCATTGATAATTACTAATTATCGTCTTTTTCTATAAAATGTATTATCACCAATTGTTTTGTCCTGACACTCTCCAATAAAATGGAGTGACAGAAAGAAAAATTGGCATCTTCTGAAAGTCACAGAAACTCTTCTCTTCTAGAATCAAGTGTTAAAAAGATCTTGGGAAGAAGCAGCCATAACTGCTACATATCTAATCAATAGAATACCCTCAAGAGTAACTTACTTCAAAAGTTCTCTAAATTACCTAACTAACTTCTTTCTTGTTAATAACTTTTTCTCAAAAAATTCTCCCAAAATTTTGGGTGCATTGCCTATGTCCACATACACAAATAATACACGGGTAATTGAATCCTAGAGCTCTTAAATATATCTTTCTTCGGTATTCCTCAACTAAAAAATGTTATAAGTGTTATCATGCTACCATTTTGGTAGCTTTACATATGTCACTTTTGATGAAAAGCTATATTATTTCAATAAAACTCTTATTCAAGTGGAGAACTCTCAACTAGAAGACAAGTTTTATCAAATCTTTATCTTTCATCCTGACGTTCCTATAACACAAACCTTAACAAATCTAGACACTTTTTTCCATCAAGTTTGTGTAAGTAAGAATAAACTCAGCCATGCCCAAAATCTCCTTTAAGTTCAGGACTTGGAACTAGTATCAGGTAATAATGATTAACCCATCACTATATATTCTCCTCTATATCTAATTTCTTATTATACATCTTTTCATAATTCTCTCTCACCCATTAAACCTTCCTTACAAATATTAGTTCTAAATTCTAATTTATTATAATATCACAAACTCTATTTGAGGCACTTGAAAATAAAAATTGGAAGGGTGTCATGAGAGAGGAGATGAATGCTTTGAACTTGGGAGGTTGTTGAATTATGGAAAGGGAAGAAAATGGTTGGATGCAAATGTATTTTATGCAAAACATAGAATTGGTTGAAGGTTGGATGAGATTAGTAGTAAAAGCATATACTAAGTTATATGGAATTGGCTTCCAAGAAACCTTTGCTCCTATTATAAAAATATATACAATATGCATCTTAATTCTCTTGCAGCCAATCATAGATGATTCATGCAACTGTATGATGTAAATTTTTTTTTATATATAGGGATGTTAAAAATGCCTTTATGGATCCACCACCTAGGTTTGCAAATTAAAGGCTCTGTATGGCCTTACACAATCTTCGAGAGTACGATTTGATAGATTTACATAAGCCATGAATGAAGTTGATACAAACAAAGTTAAGGAGATCATACTATCTTCATAAAATGTTATACTAATGATAAAATCTCAATTCTCATCATATATGTTGATGCATAATTGTTATAGTTGATGATGATGGAGAGAATGAGTCTCTCAGAAAAAAACTTGTTTAGGAATTTGAGATTAAACAGTTAGACAAACTCAAACTTTTTTGAAATATAAGTTGCTCGATCAGAACAAGGAATATTATTTCTCAACAAAAATATGTCATGGACCTTAAAGAAATAAACTAATTGCAAAACCTGTGAAATTCAACCGAACAAGGTCAAAAAGTGGTCAAGATGAAAGAAAAAAGAGGGATTATAAAAAATTAATTGAAAAAATGATCTATCTATCTCACTCCTTTCCAGACTTCACAATTCCAGTGAGTGTCATTAGTGAATTCATGTGTAAAGCTGCTTATATAATCCTTGAATACGTTAAATCAAGTCCTGAAAAAAGAATTCCTTATTAAAAGAAGAAAACTTAACAAATTAATGGGTATTATGTTGTAGACTATATAGGATTACTAGTGGATAGTTTTATGAGTGGATACTGTACATTTTTGGGAGAAAATCTCATGATATGGAGGAACACGAAACAAACAGTTAATATCTAACATTAAATATGAATTTAGAGCCATTTCTTAGGGACTTTACAAGCTTTTGTGGATCAAAGCAAAATATTTAAAAATCAAATGACTATAACAATAAATCTGCCATCAATATTGCTCATAATGTTGTACGACATAATCATACCAAGCATGTGGAGGTGGATAGACATTTCGTATAAGAGAAACTATAAAGTTGTGTTGGTTTGCACTTCATATGTGCCAACAAAAAATCAACTTGCAAACATTCTCACTATATAGCTCTGCAACCCCTTGTTAAAAAATATTATTAGTAAACTTGGAATGATAAATTTATACCAATCAATTTGAGAAGTGTTGAATGATCGCGGGTCTCTGATCATAGTTGCAACCCAATAGGGTTCCCACCCTCTTCTACAAACAACTAGCCATTGGTGGGAGCCACTAGTCTAGTATCTTGGGAGAGATCCTTGAGCGCACTGATTAGGTGTTCTAATTATTTGATCGATTATGTGTCTTCTCTTCCTCTTCTAGCCAACGACCCCTTTTGGGGACTTCTGTTTTTTTTTTTTTTTTTTTTTATAATAAAATTTTTATGATAGTTTTGATTTATTTTTATTGTAAGACTTTTGGAGAAGTCGATATATACTTCCACACTTTGTGTAAAATCAAGTAATAAAATTCAAAGTAGTTTATCTATAGTTCTGTATTTTCT
This sequence comes from Dendrobium huoshanense, assembly GCA_016618105.1. Taxonomy (NCBI): domain Eukaryota; kingdom Viridiplantae; phylum Streptophyta; class Magnoliopsida; order Asparagales; family Orchidaceae; genus Dendrobium; species Dendrobium huoshanense. The sequence continues at coordinate 11,505,596 of CM028347.1, read as the reverse complement.
AAGGCTTTTAAAACTGGACCGGTCAATAAACCGGAAGGAGGGGTTAGTGGTTTAATGGTTCGACCGGGGTCGAACCGGGGTCAAACCAGATGATGTAATAAATAATAAAATTAATATAGTAATATGATGATCTAACCTTAAACTTAAACACAAATTCATCCTATCATACAAATCAAATATCTAAATTAAAAATAAGTTGGAGGTTATTTTATAAATAATATAATTAATATTTAAAATAAGATTAGTTCACATATATATATATATTTTAAATTTAATATAAATAATTTCTAATTTATTTTTTATGTTTAGATATACTTTATAATTATGAAAACTATACAAAATTTTCATTATAAGATTATATCTATATTTTTCATGTTATATTATTTAATATTAAAATAAAGATAAAATTTTTAAAAAATATATATATTTGATAATTAAATAAAATGAAAACAATAATACATAAATATTAAATATTATTTGTATTATTAAATTTTAATTATATATATATAATTATTTAATTATATTTATAGTGTATGTATAGTGAACTTGAGAAGTGAGAACTTTTCTTTAGGTTTTAGTCCCACATCACCTAGACAATATATGTTAGCATTGTTTTTGTCTATATAAGCTTTTTGGCTCCTTTAGGAAAAGGCACATGATATGATGGGCCATGTGTCATGTCATAAAATATTTTTTATTCTTGTTTAATTAAAATATATAAATTTTAAATTTATTTGTTAAGTCAAATATTAAATAATAAATGTATTAAATATTTTATTTAAAAAAATATTAGCCAAACCGGTTTTTGAAAACCGGCACCGGTTAACCGGTTGACCTGCTGGTTCAAGCCGGTTCAATCCGGTTTATGGCTGAAGCGGTTTTTACAAAATTTCGGACCGGCCGGCAGACTGGTTCACAGTTCAACCGGTTGAACCAGCCGGTCCGGTCCAGTTTTCAAAGCACTGGTGTTTTCTACAAGTCATTAGGGATTTTTTTGTTAGTCAGTCAGCATGCTAATTATTCAAATGTTTTTATTTTCTTAGTCTATCACACTTTAGTGCTATTTAATTGTTCCCATCATCATATATTTGTATAAATAATACTAATTTCTTACTTTTGAAAAGAGGTTCGCTTATATTGAAATGTATATAAGGTTGATTCTTTTATTTTTTTTTTCTCAAATTTATTTAGGTGCTGTAAAATTATTTTCACATTTTTTTATGTCCTGTTTTTTGCTATAACAAAGTTTTTTATGGTAGCTATTTCCCGATTGGTTATTTGGATTAATCGAAACATTGTCAAGTGAATACTTCATTTTTTCTTAAATTTCTTATGCTGATATCTCATTATTTGAATGAATATAAGGTTGATTCTTACTTTTGAAAAGAGGTTCGCTTATATTGAGATGTATATAAGGTTGATTCTTTTATTTTTTTTCTCAAATTTATTTAGGTGCTGTAAATTATTTTCACATTTTTTATGTCCTGTTTTTTGCTATAACAAAGCTTTTTATGGTAGCTATTTCCCGATTGGTTATTTGGATTAATAAAAACATTGTCAATTGAATACTTTATTTTTTCTTAAATTTCTTCTGCTGAGATCTGATTGTTTGAATGAACATTTTTAGTTCATAGCTATGTGATTTGGATTTGAAATTTGCATTTAATTATCCTGCTTAAACTGTTGAGTTACTTATAGTTGTTGGTTTCAGGTTCACATTCAATATTTGCCATGGGAATATGCAACCGAGATTGAGCTCTCAAAATACAAACATGACTGTGTGTGAGTATCTTGTCACCTTGTCGTGTGACATGTTTTTTAGAGAATTTTTCGCCAGTTATTATAATTTGAATTGCCTCATGACATTTAATAATTGACATAGATAAACGTGTTAAAAATAGATTTAGCGATATTATCCGATTATAGATAATGATGAATTCATAGTTGTTCCTATGACCTTAATTGATTATTTTTTGAGGAGCATCCCAATAATCCTAACATTCATTTTATTGAGCAACATTGGGCAAAATCAACCAACTATTCCCACAACAAGGTAATACGATGCTGTCATAACAAAACTCTCTAATTACAAGAAACAAATATGAGTAGGAATCGGTTTGTATGTATGGGATAATAATACCATTTGAAATGAATGTGCATAAATTGGCCCTTTGGACATATCCATAAATTTATACATTTATTAAGAGGTTTGATGGAGAATGTTGACTGTAACGGCTACCCACAACACAGTCACTGCAATCGTCGCCTCTCTTCCGATCTCTCACATAACCGCCCCCGGTCCCACCTCACGACCGAAATCACCGACATAGCCGATCGAACATGACGTTTCAGCAAACCGACATACTCACGACACAAAATCCTCTCTCATTCGCTCATTCACTCACTGACATTCTCAGAAAGACAGAGAGGAGGAAGGATTTAGGAAGCATACCTGCGCTCTCTATCTCCGTCAAGCAAATCGACTGCCTGCAGCCGCCGGCCGACTGCTGACGTCGACTCCAGCCAGTCTCCGCCCGAACCGCCGACCTCACCCAATCTTCCTGTCGGTCTGCACCTGCTCCGGCCAATCCCGCCGGCCGACCTACCTCCCGCCTCCGCCGCCTCCGCCGACTGCCGAGCTGCCGAGCCCGCCGCCGTCTCCGACCCGAGTCTCCTTCCGTGCGTGAGCTGTCGCCGTGCCCTAGCCTCCATCAGTCGGGTCCAACCAAGGACGACCGACCTGCCTGCCACCGACTGCCGACCCGCCGCCGTCTCCGACCGAAGCCTCCTCCCGTGTCGAAGACCCCGGTCGTCGTACCTTAGGTCCAATCGGGATGATTTCAAATTGAAGACCATACGCCGTCGATCTTTGATCTGGGTATGATGGTTTAAAATTGAAGACCCTACGCAGTCGATCTTTGATTCTGGTAGGATGGTTTAAAATTGAAGACCTCGCGTCGTCGATCTTTGATCCGGGCGGGAAGAATTTCGGCAAATGCCGCCCCGATTTCTCCCTCAGTGGGGAGGAGACGCCGGGAAGTTGCCGAAATTTTCAGTGAACAACAAAGGACTTGGACAAAGTTGAGAACATTCAAATGAACAATTTAATTTAATTAATTTGAAATTTCATAATCAAATTTAATTGAGCAGTTAACATGATCCTAATGAGTAAATCATTTAAATTTGATAATCCATTAAGTTAATTGACTTATTATATTTGATTAATAATGCAACAAAATTTCATTATTAATAATATTACTTAAATGCACTATTGAACCTCTCTTAATGTTTTATCCGATTAACATGTTAATATTGCAATCAAATGCCATTGGAAATGAGTACATTGCAGACTATTCACGAGTAATATCATCCAATAGCAATTAAATAAAATTAAGACTCTATGCAAGTTAAGATCGGACAATAAAATATTTGACAATTAATTGTCATTTGATGTCTTGCAACGAAGAACTTCTCTAGGATCTCTTATGGAAATTCTTTGGAAACACCTTGTTATGTGGGGATCGTCTTAAATATTCTTTATATATATGAACATGCATCAAGATTTCTCCAATGCATAATTGTGTTTAACAATAAAAAAATCCCAATTTGATGATTCGAAGAACTGATGATTCTCATATATCATTAAGATCTTATACTCAAAGAAATTAAAAAATCGTCTAGGTCACCAACAAAGAAAAATGAGGGAAATGTAGTGCCCACAACAACAAATTTGCAAGCAAGAATAAAGAGATTGTATTAAATAAATCAGTCTACCTACAAGGGAGAATATGGGAATTTATAGCAAGCAAAATAATTCTTCTACAAGCATGATCTAGTAGTGAGGATTGAGCAAAAAGCTTTAACGCCACCGGATCCGCAACATGCGTGCAAGCGGACAGAAGGCGTTCGTAGGCCCTTAAATGAATTTTTGGGCATTTCCTAAATAAAATCATTCTCACAAATTGATCATATTTAAATATTTTTAAATTTCCCCTCATGCATTAAATATGATTCCTTAAATTAAATTACCCTGCATGTGCTTCGACAGACCTATTAAAGTTACAAACACAAATAGTCGAGAATGCTGCGTAGGGTCAAATGCTACAACCCGCATGTGCTCCAATCCTCGAATATAAATGTCAAATCCAACGATCCGAGAATGCCGCGCGGGTTAAATATTCAAGTTTCATCCTCCTCCTCTAAAGGACTGGAGTCGACACGACTTGAATAACAAAATGCATCCCAAAATTCTACAAAAATACAAGCGACCTCAACTTCACCCCAATGATGGCCGTGTTGATCGAAAATCTCAACCGGAGGGGTCAAATCTCAAATCTTAAATCTCAAATCCAATCAAATCTCTGAAATAAAATATATATCATCTAAAAAACCAAAACTAAAAAATCATCCATCTCTCACAACCGTTTGTCAGGGGTGATAAATTTGAAATTAACCTCAGCTCACAAAGAGCGAATGCATGTTGGGTGTATCACTACGATTCATCCTCAAACAGTCTCTTGCCAATAAGGACGTGGCACGTGCCCTCTGATCGGGTGGTTTTGCCGCAAAATGGCACCATTTATATTACGATCACGGCTGAAGCCCGTATGTTCCCTAAAGGCGTCAAACCCTTGAGCGATGGATCATAGGGTATATTCGATAGGCATAAAGCCCTCTGTCAGCTAAGTGGATTCATATATATCCCCTTAGACAAATATCAACCCATGTCTATAAGGTATTCTTGGACGAAGCAACCCATGGCTGCCGACAAGATGCCTTCTGTCAAGTTGGGTCGACTACCTCCTCTGACTAAGTAGACCAGGGATCATGATAGCCCGGGACGACGGAACCATGAGATCTTGATCGGGCTCGTCTTCATTCCCCCCACCACCAGTTTTAAGTTTATGGTGATAAATTCTAAAATCTAAACTTCAAATCCAAGATTTAAACCCTAAATTTATTGCTATTATACGATAGGTTCATAACCTATGTGATATCCTTAACGACTAGCCTTAATCGAAAGTTCTCTCTCGTTATCAGGAGGGGTAATTAACTATAGGGGCTTGCACCTATAGGAAACCAGAACTCAGATCAAAAAGTCCTCACTAAATGAGGGCGAAATCTCTGGGTATTGTCTTATCTAAAACCCAATCTGCCTTCTGAAAATTCCCCGGAACCTAATCTCGTTAAAACTCTCTATCGTCATCGTCACACAAACACTTAAAAATAAAAAGACTGATGACGCAGAGAGGCCGGGATCACAGATCATAAAATTGGAATTTTCGGAGCCCACAGAGAAATATAGAGAAAATAAGGAGGATCTACATATGATATTTATTGATTTAGAAAAAGCATATGATAAAGTTCCAAGAGAAGTGCTATGGAGAGTTTTTGAAAAGAAAGGAGTTAATAATGCTTATATTCAAATCATTAAAGATATGTATGCAGGAGCTATTACTTGTGTTCAAACACAAGGTGATTTGACCAAGTATTTCCCTATTTCGGTTGGGTTACATCAAGGATCAGCCTTAAGCTCATATCTTTTTGCTTTAGTCATGGATGTTCTCTCTAGACATTTGCAAGAGGATGTACCTTGGTGTATGCTTTTTGCTGATAATATTCTTCTTGTTGATAAGACTAGAGAGGGAGTTGAAAGTAAACTTGAATTATGGAGGTCAATATTAGAGACTAAAGGTTTTCGCTTGAGTAGATCTAAAACGGAATATATGGAGTGTAATTTTAGTAGTAATAGACCTAGTGAGGGGTTTGTGACTTTGGGCAATCAAATCATTAATAAGAGTACACGTTTTAGATATCTTGGATCTATTATTCAAAGTGATGGTGAAATAGATGGGGATATTAGCAGCAAAATTCAAATTGGATGGTTGAAGTGGAGGAATGCATCTGGCTTGTTGTGTGATAGAAAAGTACCCCTCAAACTTAAGGGAAAATTCTATAAGATGGTAGTGAGGCCTGCAACGCTTTATGGTGCTGAATGTTGGTCATTAAAAGAGAAGCATAATGCTAAGTTAAGTGTGACAGATATGAGGATGCTTAGGTGGATGAGTGGCTTTACCCTTAGAGATAGGATACGAAATGAGCATATACGTGAAAAGGTTGGAGTAGCTCCAGTAGAAGATAAGATTAGAGAGAGTCGCCTTAGATGGTTTGGTCACATAAAACGACGGCCTTCCAATGACACGGTTAGGAGAGTAGAGGTATTAGATTTGACTTATGTTAAGAAAGGTAAAGGCAGATCTAAAAAGACTTGGTTAGAAAATATTAGGAATGACCTTTCTTTATTAGATTTAAACGATAATTTGACCTTTAATAGGACACAATGGAGAAAAAGGATTCATGTAGCCGACCCCACATAGTGGGATAAAGGCTTGTTGTTGTTGTTGGACATATCCATAAATTGGGCCTTGGACATATATGTGCTCTACTTGTGATTGTAATTTAATGATATAATTTTATAGTGAAATCATCTGGTTTGAGGGCATCGGTCATGACTGTTTACCTATGGTATCATTTGGCAGAAAAATCACCGATTAGAGGATAAATGCCACAATTTTACTTGTGAGAGATTGTTTGAGAATTTATCATATCGATATGCTCGACAAGACATTGGTTCTTTGGGAGCTAATATTATTCTCAAATTGATCACCCTTGATAAATGATTGCGAAGGATGTATGCATTTTGCTTTAAGTTTTCTTGAATATTTTTAGACTTTGATAAATATTGAATTTTTCTAAATTTCAACATAATTTAAGCTTCAAATGACCAAATTTGAAATTTGGGGGCATTTTGAAAATCATTCTCATTCGGTTGAGAAATTCTATCAACTCGGTCATTATTGGGATTTTGAGCACTTTGATTTAATTGCTTGATTATTGTCTACTATGCTCTTGTGCTGATAAAGGATTGGGCTCGTAGATTAGCCTTACGAGTTATATATATAAGTTTGTATTTTGTAGTGATTTTCGCTCCAAAGCGGCAATAAGGCCTAATGCAAATGCAAGACACAACTTCTTGTCATTTTGGATTTTTTGTATAGACATTTGTTAGCTGCTCAGGTCTTGTCAATTTAATCCTTGTAAGGAGGATCATACTTGAAATATTGGTCTTAGAATTCTAAAAATAGGAAGGGCTTCTTGCCTGAGATCTTGTAAAAATGAGTGCTTGAATTTGTACTTAAAAGATGGTATGTGAATTTTCCAAATAGTTGCTCATTTTTTAAAAAGGGTTGCATGATTCTTGGAGCTTGGTGAATTAAAATTCTCTCTTTCTTTTTGTTTGCACAACATTCTCATAGTTTGTGTTCAAGCATTTTACGCATTTGTCAGAGCATATGGAGACATTTTGACTTTGGAAAAAAAGTTTGTGAATGTTAAAATGATTTCAAGTTTTATATAGCAATTGCACATTTTCTTAAATAAGAGAATTTTAGCTTAGTATATTTTTAGTCCGAGGAAAATTTTGATGTTCAAATTTGAATGTTAGCACATTCATTAGAGCACATGCGAGTTTGCTTAATTTTTAAAATGAGTTTTTAAATTTTAAAATGTAAGTGAATTTTTAGTTTTATTTTTAACATTTAGTATGCTCGTCGAAGAACATGTTGATATAATTGATTTTGATGTTTGACGTATCATGCATGTTCTTCGATGCATTTTAACTTTATTTATGATTTAACACAATGCACCTATGCACTTTTAGTGCATTTGCACAGTGTACTCATAAGTTTTTTAATGTACTTTCGCCTTTTTTAATGTGCCTACGTGATGCACTTGCACATTTTTGGTATATTTGCATAGTTTGTTCGCATGTTTTTCAATGTACTTATGCACTTTTTGATGTATCTACATAGTGCACTTCTATATTTTAGTATTATGTGCTTTTGATACACCAAAATAGTTCAGTTGCACGCTTTTTGTTGATTTTACATAGTTTAGTTGCACACATATAGACATCTTTTTCATATTTCTTGTGCATACGTGTGGTACACTTTTTAATGCATTTGCATTGCATGCTTACACATTTTTTTATGCCTTTTTAAGATGCATTTGTTTCTTTTTAGAATGTTGGCATATTTCTCAGAGCGGCTACTCAAGAAGATTGCATATTTCTTGAGGCAATTGAATGCTTCTTGAGGCAACTGCACTCGTTACGTTGCACTTGAAGTTGATAATTATATTTTGATGTGTGCAGATTTTAAAATAGAAGGATTTTGTTGTTTGCACAAGCGTTTGCTGCTATAATGCATGCAGATTTCATTTTGTAATTTAAAAAAACGGCTTATATTCTCTTGCATTTATGTGTTGAGGATTCAGTGATATTAATTACGAGTCAGAATCTTTATATTTTTGTATTTTAGCAAGGTGGCTCACATAAGGAATCATCCTGCTCTTATAAATAATAGGGGTTAGCTTCTTTGTTTTCACATTCAAACTCACTTGCCTCACAGTTTTGAGCGTGGAAGTGCTAAAGGGGAGTTAGGAAATTTTATTTTTTCTTGTAGGCGAGTTTCTTAAATTCATAGCATGTTCCCTATAATTTTAATTGCAATTTAAATCTTGCCTTTTGTGTGACATTGCGTTTGTTGTCTATTATTATTATTATTGTTATAATGTGGCTATATGGCGATATGAGAAGACCTTTCTAGGTATTTTGGGTATTTCAGATATGTTGATGCTATTTGTTTTGTGAAATGAGCGATGATTGAGGATTTCATGTGATGTCACATCCATTATTCACCATTTTCATTTTGTTCGATCAAGTTGAGCGTTAGAGGTCTTTTTTGGATAACTTTGATTCTTCGTACGTGTCAATGTCTTCCTTTCGCGAATGAGCTATATTTAGATGATCATGATTGATATTGAGGTGTTTTGAACTTGTTTTGTGTAATGTTGAATCACTTGGCTGCCATTCTTTTAGTGTTAGTTTGAATTGATCGCGAGACACGTACGGAGGTCAACATCCTCGAAGTTATCTATCACATCTTTTGCAATAATACATTATTATAGTAATTACTCCATCAACATTAATAAAAAAATCCTTTAATAAATTTAGTTAGAATAGAGTGAGTAGTAATTCACTTAGCTTTCAACCACTCAAGCTAAAGTCATGAAGCCTAGAGGTGACACCCAAACTTCTGATTTGCCACTCACTTGAGCTCTTTATCATTGATTGATTTCTCTAGGCACCATGAGAAATTCTCGATGGTGTCACTCCTTGATTAGGGTCTAGGCTAAAGTCTTCGATGGTGACAATCAATAGAGTCATAATCATGATGCTATGCTTCTACAAGAAAAAACTTGCTATGATTATACTTTTTGGATGCAGGAAAAGCTTGATAGGATTTTACTTGTGTAATATCCCACAATACCCCTAAACTGTATTGGGAGTATTACTTACATAAAGATAACATTTTCTTTTTTTATAATTATCTAATACAATTTCTCTTATTGGAAATTCATATAAAACATCCAACCATATATTCTCTGACACATCAACGGAAACAACTAATAAATTAAAAACTTCAATAAACATACTTACAGAGTTACTAAGGAAATTCAAATAAAATTCATTTCTAAAATGTTTTCATACCTCACGAGTAGACTCACTAATAAATATGACTTTAACATAAAAAGAAGAATTAACTTGCATCTATTAATATGCAACAATCTTCTCTTTTTCTTTTCCTATAACAACAACTATTAAGAAATTACTGGTGAGCTGTGAGACTCAATAAATTATGCCGAAATGAATAACAATTGCAATATAATATTATACAAATTACAACGGTGAGCAAATCATTGAATTAACTTACTATCATTTGGAAAACATTATAAAAGTATACTGGACATCATCTTTTATTTCATTTAAAATAGATATTGAATATTCATTTTAGTCTTTTAAAAGATTTGACTATACTTTCATAAACATATTCAATGGAGCCCAAGTAGCGCGACATTATCGCCATTGAATAACATAAATGTCTCTTTTGACTCTTTAGGGGTTCATTTTGCCCACATGATATTGCAACTATGATAACATAAAATAGCCAATATTTATTAACTGAATATTCAGTAATTCTCATTGTCCATAATTCATAATTTCACATTTACATGGCTGTACAAGGGTTGCAAGAACTTAATATGCATTACTTATATAAAGCACTGAGCCGAATAGATTTACAGCCTACAAGCAATCACTTTGCTGAAAATCTCCTATGCCGAATACTGCTAGAGTGCTGCATACACTGTGCCGAACTCTATTCCTCAGTCCCCTGTGCCGCAGCCTTCCTCTGGCTGAACAAGGCAACCGACAGTTTCTTTAGGAAATTCTACACCAAGCCAACCTTCCTTACTCTTGCTTGCTTGCTTGCTTGCTTGCGGTAATCTTCTTCTCCAACGAACACTGATGAAGGGCTTGCGGAAATCTCCTTCTCTAGCTCTCCTCCAGCAAATATGCAAGCATGGGTGGAGATGACCACGGTATACAAGATTGGAAAGTGGGCCCCATCCTCTAACCGCTCCCGCCTCTTTGGAAATGCATCCTTTCCAATTTATTAAGTTTTAATTAATTTACTTTAATAATTATCTAAACTAACTTATTATATTTATTTAAACACTAAATAAATTAATTTACACATATATACCTGAATATTTCTGGTTCTTACAACTTGTTGGAGGGGCCATGCATCTTTGATGGTCATTTGAAATATTCTATGGTATAGATGGGTTTCATCACTTTGGGGATGTCACGACCCGGCCCGGTTAGCTCGTATAGACGAGGCGGGAACGGAATCGGACGTTCAAAACAGTTCAATCATCATATTTCATGTATAACAATTCTAAAAGACTTCAATAGGAATTTAAAAGCGCCTCTAAACTTTTTCCCAAAATATGTATTTAACATTTCAAACCATTACAAAGGAAATTTCATATACATAAGGTGGTTACAAAACTAAACTATTCATGTCATGCTAAAACCATCCAAAATGAAATCAACTTCAACTAGGAAAATAACAAAAGAACCTGTCAGCCGGTGTACGACGACTGTAGGTGAACCTTGGGTGTTCCGCCATCACTTATGAGTAGGTTCTCCTTAAAAGTATCCCTACACGAGAGAGTGAGCTAACGCTCAATAGGAATCTCTAATCTTAATATGCTCACATGCCATTTAAAATGAAAATTTACATTTTAAGCTAAAAGGAACATGCTTTGATTTCTTTTTCTACTCATGCTAACTTTCATATCTTAAGAATGTTAAATGTTTTATGTATGTCATATGCATATGTCTTATCTATATCATGTAATGAATGTCATATCATATGCTTATTTATACTTTATCGTATACAACCATATCGGAGTACCAGGGGTGTACTGATCAGGTACACAAACATCTTTTTGACCATTTACTTCTTTTCCTCTTTTGCCCCAAAGGGCCATATTGTTCCCGTATTGCTCATAAGAGCCATATTTATGTTTTTGCATCATATTTGATACTCCGCAATCATCATGCACAAGCATTTTCATATTCTTTCCATATAAGTATAAATTCTTTCCATAGAACTTCATATATCTCAAACATGAAGTAAATGTTTGACATGCATCTTTAACATGAAGTAAACATGGTATCTTAAACATGAAGTAACATGTATCAATTACATAAGAATATAAAACATAAAAGATTCATAAAAGCATAATGAAATGTCATGTGGTCATGTAAGGAAAAAAAAAATCCCACCTCAAAAGTACTATGCAAGCATCCACTTCACCTCTCTACTTGAACCTCTTCTTGTCAAAACCTAAAGAAAGCAATATAATATAAATTTCTTATAAAAAATAAACATCTATATTACACTAATCCCCTCTTAAGCTCACTAGCTCACACTCATATACCCAAATCCTAAGGCTTTATTTCACTTTTCAAATAGTCATCCTTTTTAGCCCTAATGACATATCTTTTTGATGACATAGTTGCGCTTTAGCTGCTCTTCAGTTACCTTTTAGGTGCCATTTAGTTGCACTTTAGGTGCACTTTAGGTGTACTTTAGTTGCACTTTAGGTGCACTTTATGTGCACTTTAGTTGTCCTTTAATCCCAATTTTTCCTAAATGAAAAATGTCATTTAAATATGAAATTTTCGGATTTAAAATATATATAAATTAGGAAAAATATTTTCTTATCAAAAGTTCAAATTTTTTTAATTAGAGACCTCCCTAAATCTTTAGGAACAACATTTGTTCACAAGAAAGCTAAAAAATCCTAGGTTTGGAAAACACGAAGTTTTAAAACCCAAAATTTTGAAGGAAAGTTGCATTTTTTTCTTCATAAAATACCTTCCCTTAAATCTTATAACATTTCCATACAAAAATAAATTAAAAAGGAGAAACCCTAATTTCGGATTTTATGTTTCCTTAAACAAAAACTTAGATGTTAAAACTTATAAATGTAAGCAATATCAAGCTCTAATACTTTTCTAAAGAAATCTACAAAAAATCCAAACCCTAAAAATCTTTCTCAAGAAAACTCATGAAAAAAAAAACAAGATTCTTTAAGATTAACTTACCTCCTAGCTTCTCCAAGTCTCCCTCTTTATTTTTCCTAAAGGATCTTGCCGGAAATATCGCCGGCCGCCGCCCCCGAGCCCAAGCCATCGCCTCTCCTTCCTCTCTCTCGCGTGCTCTCCTTGCTCGGCCGAAAAATTAACAAGGGACCGAATGAATCGGTCCCTAGGCGGTTGGGGGCTTAATGAAATGGTTTTAGATGGCTTATTACGCATGTACCCTTGCCAAACAATTTTTTTAAGAGCTCATGAGGGTTAAAATAGGCAATATGTTTAAAAGTTACTTAAACAAACTTCGGCGATTTTTAATTTCAAATCCGTGCTAAAGTGGATATAAGTTCTTTATATCATTTCGATCAAAATTTCGTGACGAATTTAATAAAATTTATTTCGTCGAATTCCGACGACATTGAAATTTTGCCTAAGTTCGTCGTGGCGTATCAAAATGCGTGCGACGCATTCGAACGTCGAAATTTCGGGTTTTACAGGGGAAGTTTTTTGAGGAGTAAAATTTTCATCCTTATTATTGGGTTGGTCAATTGAAAGGGATTACAGCATATAGATCAATCATTTCTTTGAGCCTCTGCATACTCTTACTATTGGGAGGTGCCCTTTGTAGTTATCCATTAAATTGTTCGATTTTATGATCTTTTCTCGCTAGATGTCTATGTGAAGGACGATCCGCTCGGACGAATGTTGATCTTAGCATTTATGTACTTGTATTCATAGGCAATAATGACCTCAAAACTACATAATTAAATATTTAAACAAAATCTTAATAGCTCGACATGCAACATACATGTTTTTTGTTGTTTAATAATTAGATCTATTATTCAAATTATTTATTTAATAATAATTTAGTTTCTTATTGCTTCATAAAACAGCTTTATAATACAAAATTTTTAAGATTTTGTACTAGAAAGTTGCTTTTTGAAGTAGTAAGAAAGCCGTGTCAAACGAAGCCTAAGTTTATTTACGAGCTGATGCAAAACTGGCCAAATACTCAGCTGGATCGTTTGCCATCTTGATACTAAAAAAGATTGACTAATTTATTTTTTTACCACTTTTAAGGGTCATGAGCATATTTATGTTGTTCTCAGTTAAAAAGCACTAATATGCTGAAATTTTTCTTAATTATCCGTCAGGCTTGGAGCAGACATAATTTATGATCCAAAATGTGTGCCGCATCTAATTCGAGTGCTTTGCATGCTTTTGAAGAGCAAGAGAGGTTTCATGTTTGCCGAAGAAACAGAAGCTTCAGTGGCTTATATAGCTACTGTTATCCGAAACAAAGAAACATTCAATTATTTCATTGGAGCAGCTGAGGAAGCTCACCTCTCTATTGTGGACGTCACTGAAAATCAGCAGCCGTTGAATCTGCTTCCTTACATGCTTTCCTATGATCGTGCAAGCGTTCGTTTATGCAAAATTTCATACCTGTTCTGATTAAATTTGTTAAGTATTCATCACCAAAATAAAGTTGTGACATATTATTAGAAACGAAATGTTGCTTCAAAATATCAAGAAATTGTTAACAACGCAAGCACTAGATTAGATCTTGAATTCGTCAATTAAAGCATCATTATTTTGATAATAAAAACCCTAAACTTACAAGATAACAACAAAAGACAACTTGTTCACCAATAATATTTAGAAGCAATGAAAGGTGTTGCATTCATTTCATTTGTTTACTAATAAGCAAACTGAATAAAGCAGTGGAGGCTGCAGCGACGAAATAATCAGGTAGTGTTGGCCGCAATGATTTTATCTATGGTCCCAACGTCGGTTTTAAAGGACTGTGCCAAAAGCCAATCGTAGATACCACTACCGAAAAGTGTCTTAGGCAGAGAAACAGTCCCAGCATTGGCACTTCCAAATGCAGATATGGCGACGGCAGGATATGCGGAGTCCACATTAGCTTGGAAGTGAACAAGTCCCTTAGGGAAAACGAAGACGTCGCCACTATCTAAATATTGAGTATAGAGCTTGTTGTTAGAATCAACAAACCCCACTCTTATTGTTCCCTGTATGACAAGTAAGAGCTCGGCAGAACGAGGGTGAGTGTGCGGTGGATTGAAACCTCGAGGTGCAAATTGGAGAGCCGCAATAGATACGCTTTGTCCAGTGAGGGCTGGAAATTCTGCTTGAGTTAACTTTGTTGCCTGGAAGCCATTACCGTCCTTTGGTCCATTATAGAGGAATTGTCTCAACCCTCGGAAGGTAAAGAAGTTCGCATCTGCTACGGTTCCTGGAGAAACAACGAAGTCAGAGGTGATATCAGGGTCACCAGCATGAGCTGAGAGGATAAATGTAAAAACTGTGGCAACCAATAGGTAAGACATCGTTTGATACTTAAATTATACAGCAAGTATGGGTATATATAGTCTTTTATGTAGTGGAATGGTAGAAAGCTTCCATGAATTATATGATGTGAATAGATCAAACGGCCAATCAATCACTCAGTAATATTTTATTATTGCAGGCAGCTGGAATGCATGCAAATCATTTGCTTCTCGACAATTGTCTATGTTTTTTTGTTTTGTGGACTACGTTTATGAGAGAGTTTTTGTTGGACAATACAAGAGGAAATTCGGAATTGACTTGTTAAAAATGTATGATTTATTTGTTTGAAAGTAGCTGAGGACGATGGAATTAAACTTCTTTAAAAAGAAGGCTTAGGCTTCGTTTGGAACTGTTTTTTCATTTATAATTTTTATACTAAAAAACTGCTTTAAGAAAATTTCTCAATTTACTTGCATAATCTAGATATATCAGATGAAATATTTGCCAGCTAAAGTCTGCAGTGTTTTATAAGATGGCATTTGGGCACTGGCAATTGTAGGGCAGTCCAAAGAGCTCATGCTTCACAAAAATCTCGTGTTCAATCCACTAGCAAGCTTATGTTTGATTTTTTTTGGGTTAAATAAACGTCCTTATATTGAATAGTTATCTTGAGCCCTTTTTTAATGAGCTGAACATAAAAAAAGCCTTATTGTTCATTATTAGCTATATATATATATATATATATGGAACAGTAA
Organism: Dendrobium huoshanense; assembly: GCA_016618105.1. Taxonomy (NCBI): domain Eukaryota; kingdom Viridiplantae; phylum Streptophyta; class Magnoliopsida; order Asparagales; family Orchidaceae; genus Dendrobium; species Dendrobium huoshanense. The sequence goes on along the minus strand of CM028347.1, from coordinate 11,489,981 downwards.
TTTCATGACATGTAGAGAATATAGAGTAATGCAATAGAAATAGTTCCCTCCCTTAGTGATAGTTTGCCAACAAATGTAAGGTTGAAGAGAGAGAATGCGTCTTGAGAGAGGACATAAAGAAAGCCTGGTGAGTGATGGATAGTTTCTTTTTTCTTAGGGGGAGGCTGATTGTTGGACAGGCATGACAGAGATAGAGAGATACATATATATCATCAAGTAAGTAAATCATCACATCAAATTGAAAATTATTTACAAATTTAGATATCAAAATATACGATTTTCGTCATAATGAATTTATAATAATAGAGATCGAGAGTTGCATTTTTATTTGTATGAAAATTCTTCTTGTTGATAAGACTAGAGAGGGAGTTGAAGGTAAACTTGAATTATGGAGGTCAACTTTAGAGTCTAAAGGTTTTCGCTTGAGTAGATCTAAAATTGAATATATAGAGTATAATTTTATTAGAAATAGACCTAGTGATGAGATTGTGACTTTGGGCGATCAAGTCATTAATAAGAGCACACGTTTTAGATATATTGTTCAGAGTGATGGTGAAATTAATGGGGATATTATCAGCAGAATTCAAGTTGGATGGTTGAGCTGGAGGAATGCATCGGGCTTATTGTGCGATAGAAAAGTCCCACTCAAACTTAAGGGAAAAGTCTATAAGATGATGGTGAGACCTGCAATGTTTTATGGTGCTGAATTTTGGCCATTAAAAGAGAAGCATAATACTAAGTTAAGTGTTGCAAAGATGAGGATGCTTAGGTGAATGAGTGGCTTTACCCTTAGAGATAGGATATGAAATGAGCATATACGTGAAAAGGTTGGAGTAGATCCAGTGGAAGATAAGATTTGAGAGAGTCGCCTTAGATGGTTTGGTCACATTAAACGAAGGCCTTCCGATAACCCAGTTAGGAAAGTTGAGGTATTAGATTTGACTTATTTTAAGAAAGAAAGAGGTAGACCTAAAAAGACTTGGTTAGAAAATATTTGAAATAATCTTTCTTTATTAGAAATAAATGAGAATTTGACTTTTAACCAGACACAATGGAAAAAAAAGATTCATGTAGCCGACCCCACATGGTGGGACAAAGGCTTGATGTTGCTGTAATGTTATATTTTTTTAATAGAATGATTTCGTTCATGAAAAAGAGGTATTTATTCATATTTGTCAGATTGTTTGTTTAAAGATTTCATGAACAAGTTTGTTTATAAGAAAAATTATTTTTTGAGCTCATTTGTTTGTGAACGAGCTTGTTGATAACTCGAAAACACTTGCTAGATATGATTGTGAATGGGCTCATTTGGTAGGTGTGGGCTCCGAAAATTCGGTCCCGGCCTCCCCGTCGCTGCTTCTTCTTTTCTATTCGAGCGAGGGGAGTTTTAACTGATAAGTTCCGAGGTAAATTTTGGAAGGCAGATGGGTTTGTAGACAAGACACTACCAGAGATTTCGCCCTCATTTTGCGAGGACTTTATGATCTGAGTTCTGGTTTCCTATAGGCGCAAGCCCCTATAGTTAATTACCCCTCCCGATCACGAGAGAGAACTTTCGATTAAGGCTAGTCATCGATCAGATACGCAGAGTATACGTGTTATCTGGCATATAGTAGCAGCAATAGGTTTAGAATTTGGAGAACTGGATTTGGATTTGAGAATTGAGTTAAAAGTTTGAAAATTTGAAAGGTTTGATATTTAAAATAGAAATTGCACCATCTAGCACTTAAAGCGGATGGTGAGGGAATGGATGATGGGCCCGATCAAGATCCCATGGTTCCGTCGTCCCGGGCCATCGTGGTCCATGGTCTACTTAGTCAGAGGAGGTAGTCGACCCAACCTGACAGAAGGATCCTTATCAGCAGCCATGGGTTGCTTCGTCCAAAGGGACCTTGTAGACCGGGGTTGAATGTTTGTCTAAGGGGACAAATTTGAATCCACCTTAGCTGACATGGGGCTTTGTGCCCTATCGATCATATTCTATTGATTCATATCTCAAGAATTTGATGCCAATAAAGAACGTATTGGCTCTGGCCATAACCGGTATTTCGTGGTGCCATTTGGCGGCAAAACCACTCGGTTCAGAGGGTCCCGGGTCGTCATAACCGTTTATCCTGCGGTACCATTTGGCGGCTAACCGCCGGTTAGAGGACACGTACCACGTCCTTACTGGCAGAAGATTGTTTTGAGAATGGATCCTAGTGATATTTTCGACTAGGCATTTTGCTCTTTGTGAGCTGAAGTAAATCTTGATTTGTCCACCCCAGCAAACAGTTGCGGAGGGTGGATGAATTTTGCTTTAAGCGTTGATGGATAGATTTCAATTTTAAATATTTTTTTATTTTTGAAATTTTGAGATCTTTTGGATTTTTGGATTATTTGAAATGGACTTTGAATATTTGGGAGATATTTGAAAATATTTGTGAACCCCTCCGGTTGAGATAAGAAATCAACACGGCCATCATCGGGGTGTTTGAAAGTCATTTCTCTTTTGTGGATTGGACCTTGTCAACTCGAGCAAGTTGTTGCTCGAGGATCAGGTTTCATAGGCTTCATGACTTTGATTTAGTGAATTCTTTTGATTGTAGGCCTTGAAGGCCTAATATGAATGTATTGAAACAAATACATCGATTCTCACAGCCGTGTATTCGTTTAAAGGTTCGAACCCTGTCGACTTCTATTGATCCGTATAGAAGGATCGGGTTCGAACTAGAATTCACTTATCGACCCGCGCAGCATCCCTATGTGTCACGTGTGTATCAATAACACGCTCGTCGGGGCCCATGCGGGTGATTTTTATATTGATTTAGACATATTTGTAGACGCCTTCTGTCTGCTTGTACTAGTGTTGCAGATTCGGTGGCGTTGAGTTGTAGATCGTAGACGTCTTCTGTCTGCTTGTATCAATGTTGCAGATCCGATGGCGTTGAGTTGTAGATCATAGACGCCTTCTGTCTGCTTGTATATGTGTTACAAATCCGGTGGCGTTGAGTTGTGGATCGTAGACGCCTTCTGTCTGCTTGTATCAGTGTTGCAGATCCGGTGGCATTGCATTGTAGGTTGTAGACGCCTTCTGTCTACTTGTATCAGTGTTGCAGATCCGATGGCGTTGTGTTGTAGATTGTAGACGCCTTCTGTCTGCTTGTATCAGTGTTGCAGATCCGGTGACGTTGCGTTGTAGATTGTAGACGCATTCTGTCTGCTTGTAACAGTGTTGCAGATCCGGTGGCATTGGATTTTGATGTTGACTCCCCCTTTTTCATTCATCGGGGAAGGATTTTTTGGATTCGGGAGTCCAAGGCTGCTGATTTGGGGAGAACTCCCTTCAGGATCTTTGGTGTAGTAGACCGTCATTTTCGATATTTGTAGACATCAGAACTATTTTCTTCTCGAGTATATAACTGAGAAGAGACTTTGGAACACCAAGAAGTTTGGTTCTAATTTGTTCAAACATTTCCCTTTTTTCTGCCAGTGGGTGTCCTTTTCGTACATCGGGCTGCCTTTGTACTCGACATACTTGAAGCTCTTGACCACCAATGTCGTAGGTGATACCCATACTTGTGCCCACAGTGGTTCGTTGTGCTTACAATGTACCCACTGTTGTTATCCACAGGCGGCTCGTGTTTGTTTGTAGGGATCCGTTGTATTTGCTACGACCTCCTAGAGATGTTCGTAGAAGACCCATTGCTTCTGCATCATATCCACCCTTTCACCAATCTCGGGTGGTTGTTGTACTTGTTTGACCTCGTAGGAATCGTCGCAGGAGATACTTGTACTTGTGCCCACAGTGATTCGATGTGCTTACGATATGCCCACTATTGTTATCCACAAGCGGCTTGTACATATTTGCAGAGACCTATTGTATTCGCTACAACCTCCTAGAAGTATTCGTAGGAAAGCCATTGTCCTTGTATCATACCCACCCTTTCACCAATCTCAGGTAGGATTGCTGATGTTGCATTTGTTTGTAGGAAGGGTCCTTGGTTGCCGATCTCCAGTATTGCCATCTCAATCAACAAGCATTTGTAGGGATTGTCGTAAGATTTCATGCATCGAGTTCTTGTAGTTTGAGTTTCCCGTGTGTGATCCAAATTTTGATCTTTGCATGTGTTTGGATCCAAATTCAGTTTCATTCAGACTTGAATTCATCAAGTTTATAAGTCCCCACTTGATGTCGTATAGTCTGAGTTCAAATATGAGCTCAAAGCACATATTCAAATTGATAGTTCATGTTCAAATTGTAGATTGAGTTTGAGTTTCAAGTCTCCTGAAGCCTTTAGAGATTCAAGTCTCTTGTGACCCAATTGAGCTCAGGTTCTTTATTGTTCTCGTCAAGTTCGAGTTCAGATCTTTGTTCCAAGTCTCCTTCTGGCTTGTTGAATTGATGTATGGTTTAGGCTCCTGATGAACCTCTTCTATTTGAGTCCCCTGCAGTTCTTTGAGTTCAATTGCGTGTTGTTTGAATTTGACTCCAGTTCGATTTTATTTCATTTGATTTTGACTCTTAGAAATCATTTAGAATTTTGTTCAGATTTAGGTCCACAAGTTCATTGTTCTTCGTATGAGTCTTCTGCTCATTTTAGTTCAAGTTCTGTGCATTTTTGTTCAAGTACAAGTCTTCTATATTTTTGCTCAGCTGAAGTCTTCAAATTGTTTCAATCTTGTGTACTTCAATGAAAATTTCGGCAACACCCCGACATATCCCCCGTTTGGGGGAAAATTAGGGAGCTGGGCCTTCCCACCACGCTACTAGAGCGTGTATGGTAGGTGTCCGTAGACACCGCGGCCGTACAAATTTCATCCCACAACGCTACAAGAGCGTGTATGAGGCCTTCATCAGTACTCGTACCAGAACAGCAGTGACTCTCCCCACCACGCTACAAGAGCGTGTATAGGGCTCTCCCGCCTCGTCGTATGCTTCGCACCGGGTTCCCTCCTACCGTGCTACAAGAGCGCGTATAGGTGGTTCTCCAATCCGCTGCAAACGTCGAGAATGAGATTTTGGAACATCATACCTTTGCGCAGCAGTCGTCGGCAGTGTCGGTGTCGAGGTCGAGGACCGTCCCCACCATGCTACAAGAGCGTGTATAGGGCTTACCCGCCTCGCCATATGCTTCGCACCGGGCTTCCTCCTACCGTGCTACAAGAGCGCGTATAGGTGGTTCTCCGGTCCGCTGCAAACGTCGAGAACGGGGTTTAAGTTAGAAATGTATACCTTGAAGTCCGGCAGACTGGCGGCGATGCCTCGTGGATCGAGGTATGGGAAGGGAGGCATGTTTTTTTTTTTTTAAATTAATTATAATTAATGCTAATTAATGATAATAAATTAATAAATTATTTTTAATTAATTATTTATAATTAATCATAATTAATTAAGATAATTAATTAAATTTATTAGAATTAATTAAAACTATTAGTTATAATTAATCTATAATAAATTATAACTAATTAGTATTAATTAATTTTAATAACTTATAATTAATTATTAATAATGGTAGTGAGGCTTGCAATGCTTTATGGTGCTGAATGTTGGCCATTAAAAGAGAAGCATAATACTAAGTTAAGTGTGGCAGAGATGAGGATGCTCAGGTGGATGAGTGGCTTTACCCTTAGAGATAGGATACGAAATGAGCATATACGTGAAAAGGTTGGAGTAGCTCCAGTAGAAGATAAGATTAGAGAGAGTCGCCTTAGATGGTTTGGTCACATTAAACGGCGGCCTTTCGATGACCCGGTTAGGAGAGTAAAGGTATTAGATTTGACTTATGTTAAGAAAGGTAGGGGTAGACCTAAAAAGACTTGGTTAGAAAATATTAGGAATGACCTTTCTTTATTAGATTTAAACGAGAATTTGACTTTTAATAGGACACAATGGAGAAAAAGGATTCATGTAGCCGACCCCACGTAGTGGGATAAAGGCTTGATGTTGTTGTTGTTGTATAATTAATTATTAATAATTAACAATAATTAATTTTGTAAATTATAATTAATTAAAATTAATTTTAATTAAATTAATTATAATTAAATAACTTAATTATAATAATTTAATTAAAATTAAGTATAATTAATCATAATAATTATAATTAATTAAAAATAATAATTATAATTAATTAAAATTAATTAAAATAAATTATAATTAATATATTTTTTTTTTATATTTTTTTTATTTACGGCATTTGGCCGAGAGAAGCCTGCCAAAGGGAGAAAGTTACCCGCACGGCCAGCGAACTCCTTGCTGCTTCCGATCGGAGAGGGGGGAGCCGGCGGAGGTGCAACGTCAAAGAGCCACGGAGGGTGGGAGAAGCCGATCGAAAGGGAGAAAGTTTGCAGCCAACGAGCTCCCGCCCGTTGCTTCCGATCAAAATGTAGTAACCTCCGATCCGACAGGCAGGGCAGGCCGTCGAAGGTGCGAAGTCAGACGGCGGCAGAGTCGACCGGCCGCGACGGAGCTGCAGCGGCGATCTCCGGTCGAGCTTCCGATCAAAATGTCGTAACGTCCGATCCGACTGGAAGGGCGAGTCGTCGAAGGAGCTACGTCGAACAGCCACTGCACAGCTAGCGAGTTCCCGTTGTAGCTTCCGATTGAAATGTCGTAACTTCCGTTCCGATCGAAAGGAAAGTCGTCGGACGAGAGGGAAAGATCGAGAGAGGAGAGCTTGTGCGAGCGAGTCAGAGAGCCCAGCTCTCTCATTTTCTCCGACATTTAACGCTGCAGAAAAGTGCCAGGCGACGTCGTGCAACAAACGACGTTGGATCGTGCGTAGGTACGGCGACGACGTGCAACTACAGGGGTAGGTGAGATTTGAAATTTTTTTTTTTTTTTTTTTTAGATACGGGTCAACAGTAGGTTGAAAAAAAAAATGAATCGAACATAATTCAAATATGAACATCTGTCATTTTAAACAAACAAACAAATTTGAATAAGCTGATAATAAACTAGCTCAAACCTTATGGATCAACATAACATGCTGGTATAATTGATTTGATGATTTGATGTATCATGTATGTTCTTCGATGCATTTTAATGTTAGTTATGGTTTTACACAATGAACCTATATACACTTTTAGTGCATTTACATTGTGTACTCATAAGTTTTTTAATGTATTTTTGTACTTTTTAATGCGCCTACGTGATGCACTTGCATATTTTTGATATATTTGTATATTATGATCGCATGTTTTCAGTTTACTTATGTTCTTTTTGATGTATCTACATAGTGCACTTTCACATTTTTTAGTGTTGTGCGCTTTTGATACTCCAAAATAGTTCACTTGCACGCTTTTTGGTGCTTTTACGTAGTGTAGTTGCACGCATGTAGACATCTTTTTCATATTTCTTATGCATACGCGTGGTACACTTTTCAATGCATTTGCATTGCATGCTTACACATTTTTTTATGCCTTTTCATGATACATTTGTCTTTTTAGAATAGTGGCATATTTCTCGGAGTGCATTTTATTGGTGCAATTACATGTTTCTCATGGTAACATCACGCTACTCAAGACGATTGCATATTTCTTAAGGCAGGTGAATGCTTCTTGAGGCTACCGCACTCGTTGCGTTGCACTTGAATTTGATAATTATATTTTGATGTGTACATATATAAAAATAGCAGGATTTTGTTGTTTACACAAGCGCTTGTTGCTAGAATGCGTGCTGAGTTTCATTTTGAAATTTAAAAAGACTGCTAATTTTCTCTTGCATTTATGTGTTGAGAATTCGGTGATATTAATTATGAGTCAGAATCTTTGGTACATTTCAAGGTGTGATCATTTTGTCTTGATATGTTTGTATTTTAGCGAGGTGGCTCACATAAGGAATCTTCCCGCTCTTATAAATAATAGGGGTTAGCTTTTTTGTTTTCACATTCAAATTAACTTGCCTCACAATTTTGAGCGTGGAAGTGCTAAAGGGGAGTTAGGAAATTTTGTTCTTTCATGTATGAGTTTCTTAAATTCATAGCATGTTCCCTATAATTTTAATTGCAGTTTAAATCTTGTATTTAGTGTGGCGTTGCATTTGTTGTATATTATTTTTTTTTATAATGTGGTTATATGGCGTTATGAGAAGACATTCTAGATATTTTGGGCATTTCAGATATGTTGATGCTATTTGTTTTGTGAAACGGGCGATGATTGAGGATTTCGTGTGATGTTACATCCATTATTCACCATTATCATTGTGTTCGATCAAGTTGAGCGTTAGAGGCATTTTGTGGATAATTTGATTCTCTGTATGTGTCAATGTCTTCGTTTTGCGAATGAGTGATATTCGGATTGTCACGATTGATATTGAGGTGTTTTGAACTTGTTTTGTGTAATGTTGAATCACTTGGTTTCCATTCTTTTAATTGGTTGCGAGACACGTATGAAGGTCAACGTTCTCGAAGTTATCTATCACATCTTTTGCAACAATAAATTATTATAGTAATTACTCCAACATTAATAAATAAAAAAATCTTTTAATAAATTTAGTTAGAATAGAGCGAGTAGTAGTTCACTTAGCTTTCACCAACTCATGCTAAAGTCATGAAGCCTAGAGGTGACACCCAAACTTCTGATTTGCCATTCACTCGAGCTCTTTATCATTGATTAATTTCTCTAGGCTCCATGAAAAATTCTTGATGGTGTCACTTCCCGATTAGGTGTAGGCTAAGTCTTCGATGGTGACAATCAATAGAGTCATGATCACGGTGCTATGAGTCTACAAGAAAAACTTGCTATGATTCTACTTTTTGGATGCAAGAAAAGCTTGTTAGGATTTTACTTTGTTGGAGGGGCCATGCATCTTTGATGGTCATTTGAAATATTCTATGGGCTAGATGGGTCTAATCACTTGGGGGAAGTTTTTTGAGGGGTAAAATTTTCATATTATTATTGGGTTGGTCAATTGAAAGGGATTCCAGCATAGATCAATCATTTCTTTGTCCTTCTACATACTCTTTCTATTGGGAGGAGTCATTTGTAGTTATCCAATAAATTGTTCAATTTTATGATCTTCTCTCGCTAGATGTCTATGTGAAGGACGATCTGCTCGGACGAATATTGATCTTAGCATTTATATACCTGTATTCATAGGCAATAACTAAGTTTATTTACAAGCTAATGCAAAATTGGCCAAATACTCAGCTGGATCGTTTGCCATCTTGAAACTAAAAAAGATTGACTAATTTATTTTTTAACCTCTTTAAAGGGTGATAAACATATTTATGTTCTCAGTCAAAAAGCACTAATATGCTGAAATTTTTCTTAATTATCCGCCAGGCTTGGAGCAGATATAATTTATGATCCAAAATGTGTGCTGCATCTAATTCGAGTGCTTTGCATGCTTTTGAAGAGCAAGAGAGGTTTCATGTTTGCCGAAGAAACAGAAGCTTCAGTAGCTTATATAGCTACTGTTATCCGAAACAAAGAGACATTTTATTATTTCATTGGAGCAGCTGAGGAAGCTCAACTCTCTGTTGTGGACATCACTGAAATTCAGCAACCGTTGAATCTGCTTCCTTACATGCTTTCCTATGATCGTGCAAGCGTTCGTTTATGCAAAATTTCATACCTGTTCTGATTAAATTTGTTAAGTATTCATCACCAAAATAAAGTTGTGACATATTATTAGAAACGGAATGTTGCTTCAAAATATCTTTATTTTGATAATAAAAACCCTAAACTTATAAGATAACAACAAAAGACAACTTGTTTACCAATAATATTTAGAAGCAATGAAAGGTGTTGCATTCATTTCATTTGTTTACTAATAAGCAAACTGAATAAAGCAGTGGAGGCTGCAGCGACGAAATAATCAGGTAGTGTTGGCCGCAATGATTTTATCTATGGTCCCAACGTCGGTTTTAAAGGACTGTGCCAAAAGCCAATCGTAGATACCACTACCGAAAAGTGTCTTGGGCAAAGAAACAGTCCCAGCATTGGCACTTCCAAATGCAGATATGGCGACCGCAGGATATGCGGAGTCCACATTAGCTTGGAAGTGAACAAGTCCCTTAGGGAAAACGAAGACGTCGCCCTTGTATAAAAACTGAGTATAGAGCTTGTTGTTAGAATCAACAAACCCGACCTTTAATGTTCCCTGTATGACAATTAAGAGATCGGCAGAGCGAGGGTGGGTGTGCGGTGGATTGAAACCTCGAGGTGCAAATTGGAGAACCGCAATAGATACGCTTTGTCCAGTGAGTGCTGGAAATTCCACTTGGGTTGCCTTAGTTGCCTGGAATGCATTGCCGTCCTTAGGTCTATTCCAGATGGATTGTCTCAACCCTCTGAAGGTAAAGAAGTTCGCATCTGCTTCGGTTCCTGGAGGAACAACGAAGTCAGAGGTGATATCAGGGTCACCAGCTTGAGCTGAGAGGATTAATGCAAAAACTGTGGCAACCAATAGGTAAGACATCGTTTGATACTTAAAATTACACTGCAATTGTGTGTGTATATATATATGAGTCTTTTATGTAGTGGAATGATAGAAAGCTTCAATGAATTATATAATGTGAATAAATCAAACGGCTAATCAACCACTCAGTAATAATTTATTGTTGCAGGCAGCTGGAATGCATGCAAATCATTTGCTTCTCAATAATTGTCTATGTTTTTTTTTTTTTTTTTTTTTGTGGACTCCGTTTATGAGAGAGTATTTGTTGGAGAATACAAGAGAAAATTTCGGAATTGAGTTATTAAAAATGTACAGTTCATTGCTAAAGTGATTTATTTGTTTGAAAGAAGTTGAGGACGATGGAATTCAACTTTGTCAAACAGATCGAAGTCTTACTCATTCATTTTAAACTATTGATGATGCATATATATATATATATATATGGAACTGTAATTTCAGGACATGTAGAGGCTATAAGAGTTATGCAATAGAAATAGTTCCCTCCCTTAGTGGTAGTTTGCCAACAAATGTAAGGTTTAAGAGAGAGAATGCGCTTTGAGAGAGGACATAAAGAAAGCCTGCTGAGTGATGAATAGTTTCTTTTTTCTTAGGGGGAGGCTGATTGTTGGACAGGCATGACAGAGATGGAGAGATACATAATTGAAAATTATTTACAAATTTTGATATCAAAATATACGATTTTTGTCGTAATGAATTTATAATAATAGAGATGGAGAGTTGTATTTTTATTTGTATTATTTTATATAAATAGGGTTAATGTTTTTTTACATGAAAAATTCAAATAAAACAAATTGTAATTAAAATATGTCCACTAGTATTAATTTGAGTTTAGAAATGTTTGCCGTCCTCAACATTGGAGAAAGAGGGAATAAAATATGAAAACTCAATTGAAGATGTCAAAAGAAGGTGGCGACATTATTGATGCACAACAAGGTCGATTGATGATGTTGATGAAGAGTAATCATCAATAGCTCCAAATTTTTTTTACTGAAAGGTCAGGTAATATCGTTGATGCATTGATCGACATATGTTGATTTGCAAATAGATGACAATAGAGGGCATTGTGATCGGATGATAGAACAAGCGATAATGCTGAGAAACAATTAATAGAGCTTGGAAGCCTGTTATTGATAGACATCTTTTGGATCTAAAAGAGGTTGAAGCTTCAACATTGTTTATGGTTCCTTGCTGCTCCAACTTCAAAATATCATAAAATAAGGAGAATTGAGCCGTATTTTTAATTGCTCGTTTCAAGTGAACGGATGCCACCTCTTTTCATTTGAAACCTAGTGAAATTGGGAGGGGGCTAATTAGTTAAATTTAATTGATATGTAAAGTAAATTTTAATACAATTAGTGAATTAATGGAGCAAACTTGATTTAAAAGTGACTTCAAAAATAGCTTGAATCAATCAATTATATCAACTTAATGCCGATTCAGTTTTAATCGACTCAAGATGATGAGTCAATTTGGGCTAATTGAAGCCACCATCGTTAAATTAAACTCGAATCGAGTCGATCTGCATCTAGGTGCTTAAATTAACACTACTTTAATTGCTTTGAAGTTAGCTGATTTAGCTCAAATTGCGATAAAATTGGGTAATTTTTATTTTGTTGATGTTGATTTAATCAAATCAGGTTCGGTTAATTTCCAATTTTGATTTTATTTACATGAACTTAATTTGGATTACTTCAAAGGTTCGATTTGGCATCCAATTATTCTCAATTAGCCTTAGATGGGTTACATAATATTTATCAAATTTGTCGAGTTTAAATTAAACCTGAATATTCAAGCCAAATTAACTCAATGACATTTAATTACATTGTCACCTTGGAATCAAATTGGATTCGGGTCGCACTGGGTTCGATTTAGGGACAAATTATGGGGCCGAGTCAGTGCTACATCATTGGGGCGCATCCACCTAAGAGGAATCCTACTAGTGGGCATGTCTACACTAGGCTATGAAAGTCTATGCATAAGGGATGAACTCAGGAAAATCAACCACACATAAAAACAAGGTCAATAATAACTGATAAGTCATTTTGAGTGAAAGCCTATGCATAAGGGATGAACTCAGGGAAATCAACCTCACATAAAAACAAGGTCAATAATAACTGATAAGTCATTTTGAGATATGATGATTCCTAGTGTTGTTGCATTTATATGCATTGAAAGGATTTAACATTAGTATTAGTTTGACACATACATTTGTAGCACTAGCATACTAAAACCACGTCCTAGGAATCATGACATGTTATTTTATTATAGTGACACGCTGGTTTTCACTTATACTTATTGATTGGTCATACTACATGTCGTATTTTTCTGTTGTTTATGCTTTGATAGATAGGAGTTACTTATTAGATTTGATTTATCAAACTCGTTATTCTCCTTTTATAACAGATCTTGTTTGTGTGTTTAGTGAGTCGTCACCTTAGGAGCAGATTTGTAAGAATTGGGTTTTGTCAGTTGAATTGAATCAGCTCTAATAAAAAAAATAAACGCAAGTAGGTAAGCGAAATCGGGCAGGCGAGCAGAATCAAGCAAAGTGAGCGGGCGCGGAAGCTACTGACGATATCATATTGCATAGATAAGTGAGGAAATGCATACGAGGGTGAAAAACAACGACTCCTCACGAGAGATAACTTCGTTTCGCTTCATCTAGTTGGTCAAATGAGAGAAAGAAACTGAGAAAGCAACGACCAAGAGGAGGAAGAAGGAGAAGAAAGGAAATAGAGAGAATGAGGAAGGAAGGGAGATCGAGAGAGTGATAGTGGAAGCAAGGGAGAAGGTTTGAGTAATGCATGGGATTGAGCGGCAAGCAAAACAGCTTGGAAAGTTCATTTTTTTAATTATAATTTTTATAAATAAGTAAATATGATCTAAAATTTTATATTTTAAAATGATTATATCAAACATTTTAATGATAAATGGAGGATGGAGAGCATACATTCAAATGAAATTTTATCCCTAAATTAAGTTATTATTAATTTAAATATTTATAGAAAATGAGTATATATTAACTTAAGACAAAAAGTTAAATTTATGTTATGTAAAGAAGTAATAATAAGTTAATTAAAGAAATGTATTAGTAAATATAGATAAATTGGAAATAATAAAGAACTTGAAAATAATAAGAATAATAATAATAAGAGAATTAATTGGATGTATTTAATAAATAATTAGAGTGAGAAAAAGATTAAGTGTAAATTTTGGTATTCATGAGAGATTTCATTAAATAATATATTAAAGATATTTTTTTAATAGTAAATGAGAGCTATTTAGGAATAATAAAATAGTTAATTAGACAGAGTGAGAGCAATTCTAATCAATAATATTTGAGTTGTTAATTTGAAATTGAAATTTCACTAATTAATTATAAATTACAAGTTAGAAAATTTTAGAGAAAATTTTAAATTAAATTTAATGACAGGATCTTTTATAGGTGTTAAGTCTATCAACTTAGAAGTACATAGTAAAAGTAAAGTAGCACAACATTTAAGTTTAAGTGAGTATTCATGTCCTAATTTACAATAATAATATTTCTTTTAGATTTATTTTCCTTGTATTAGTCATGTTGCTTTAGGACAATGTTATTTGAATTTATATTAATGAAATGAATATTTAATTTTCTTTCCATTATTTACTTTGATATATTTGAATATTGTATTATTGGTTTATGTACTTTTCCTTCTTGTGAGTACAAAATGTCCTTTTATCCCTTCATCAGGTTCTGTGTTGTTGGAATATACCATCTTCTGGACTTGGGGTGTGACAGTTTGACTGACAACTCATGGTGCATTGCAAAGATAATTGCTAATAGTGAATTCTAAATCGACAAATAAAATCTATCTTCATGAAGCACTTGACACCAAGAAGGAAAATAGAGTTGACGAATTGAAAATCAAGTGGTTGGATTGCTCTTCAATGTTGTTGATAGGCCATCAATCGACAGAAAATGTATGGATGCAATTTATTGCTGGTAAAAAGTAAATCAGTGTTGCTCTTGGGAAATATTTTTCTCCTCGAAAGCAATCTAGTGCCATAAATATTTTGCTATTTTGTGAGCTTGCAGATCGATGTCACAATGAATTCAACTTAGGAAAGCCTCGCGAGTAAACAGGGCACGAAACATCATTATTTTGATAATAAAAATAATCAAACTTACAAAACCAACAACTTGACCACCAAATCATATTGAAAAGTAATGAAATATGTCAATTAAGACTAAGAAAACTGAATAAAGCAGTGCAGGCTGCAGCGACGAAACAATCAAGCAGTGTTGGCCGCAATGATCTTATCTATGGTCCCAACATCTGTTTTAAAGGACTGTGCCAAAAGCCAATCGTAGATACCACTACCGAAAAGTGTCTTGGGCAAAGAAACAGTCCCAGCATTGGCACTTCCAAATGCAGATATGGCTACAGCAGGATATCTGGACTCCACATTGACTTGGAAGTGAACAAGTCCCTTGGGGAATACAAAAGCATCACCCTTGAATAAAAACTTTTGATAGAGCTTGTTATTAGAATCAACAAAGCCCACACTCAGGGTTCCCTGCACGACGATTAGGAGCTCGGCAGAACGAGGGTGGGTGTGCGGTGGATTCAAACCTCGAGCTGCAAATTGGAGAACTGCAATAGATACACTTTGTCCAGTGAGTGCTGGAAATTCCACTTGGGTTGCCTTTGTTGCCTGGAAGGAACCATTCTTTGGTCCACCCAAGAGGGATTCTCCAAACCCTCTGAAGGTGAAGAAGTTGGCATCGGGTGTGATTCCTGGAGGAACAATAAAGTCGGAGGTGATATCAGGATCAGCAGCACGAGATGAGAAGACAAATGCTACAACTGTGGCAAGCAATAGAAAAGTCTTGGAAGACATTGTTTAACTAGTTTGTTTGCTCGAGTACTGAATTGGAAAGGAAGTCTGAGTATATATTCATGGCTTTTAAGAGTGTTTTATATAGTTGAATGGAGGCCAAGGAAGCTTCCCTGAATTGTATAAAATGATAGTGGAAGTAATATTTTATTGATGCAGGCGCGGCTGGCAAGCAATAAACTCATTATTTGCATTGTTTGTTTTGCGGACGCCATTTGTAAGAAGTTTTCATTTTTGAGAATATAATAACACACTCGGACTTTACCTTTAAGCTCTACAATAAGAGCTGAAGAAGTTTGTAAAGTATAGCTTGGGAGGAGGGAACTTGTCAAATTTTATGTTAAAATCGAAGACTAGGAGGAACAATGCCCATTAATTTTCCTGGATGGATACCATTTCTCCATAGCCAGAAAAAAAAAAAAAATCATATAGAAGTTGTATGACTTGGTTAAAGCCCATATGGCAACAGCTAATGGAAGCTGGCTATTGCTTTCTTGACCAAGTCCTGTGTTCTTTCTTGTGTCTTTTTGAAGCTGACATTATCTAATTGTCATTTGGAGTTTAAATTGTTTTGATTGTTTTCGACCAGTTAATCATGAATAATAAACAGCTCGCACAAACTCAACTCACAAAATTAGTATTTTCATTTTTACATTTCTTTTTTCATGTTGGCAAATTAATCTATGAACGTTATGAGCCTCACAAAATAAAATTAATTTTTTGATGATAACAAACATATTATTTGTACCAACTAATGGTAAGCCCGGCACTGCTTAATTTGTCGCTTGAACTTGAAAATCAAATAATGGACTCACTATTGAAATTTGTAGATTCGTTCATGAAGAAATGGCCCAGTTAGCTTCAAATCATGGTGATGACTGAAGCTCGCAGCCCAACAGTACAATGTATCAGTTACTTTCATGCTTTATAACGGCTGAAAAAAAAAAGGTAAAGATTAGCAAAAATCCTCAGAGCAAGAATTTAATACTGAATCCAAAGTGGGATACAAGAAAAAAGAACATAAACGAACATAAAAAAATGAAGAGCCGAAACCAATCTGCCAAAGTTTACAAAAAATTTATGAGCTTTGAAAGAGTCTCATATTATATTATTTGGGTAGAATATGTCAAATCGTACCACTCTGAAGAATGAAAATTATCATAGGCCTTCTTTTCAACGTGAGAATCAATGAAAAATAAAATGAGACATATATATTGGAGATTTATTCAATGTGACATGAAAAGTCAAATCATATTTAAAGATGGTGTGTTATTGATTTCCTATAGGTGCAAGTCCTATAGTTAATTACATCTCAAATGTTGTGGGCAAATAAAATTCACGACCCGCCCCTCCGCGACCCCTTTATTTCTTTTCAGGTCATCGACGAGAGTTTTAACATTTAAGTTCCGAGATGGGTTTTAGAGAAGACATTACCCAGAGATTCCGACCTCATTTTGCGATGACTTTATGATATGAGTATAGGTTTTCTATAGGCGCAAGCCCCTTCCTGATAACGAAAGAGAACTTTCGATTAAGGCTAGTCGTCAAATAGATACATAGTATCTAGCGTATCGTAGCAGCGTGATTTGGGCATTCATAATTTAATATTTAAAATTAGGAATTAACCACCTTGCATTTAAAGCGAATGGTGGGGGGAATGATGATAAACTTGATCAAGCTCATGGTTTCATCGTCCCGGGTCATCATGATCCCTAGTCTATTAAGTCAAAGAATGTAATCGTCCCAACCTGTCAAAAGGATCCTTGTCGGTAGCCATGTGTTGCTTCGTCCAAGGGTACCCTATAGATTTAGGGTGAATATTTGTCTAAGGGGACAAATTTGAATATGTGACATCTCCAGGTTTAGCATTCAGTTCTATCCATTTTGGCCAGATTGAAAAAAGTAAAGATTTGAACTTTTGAGTTTTTCAATCGTTTGCATGTCTTTAGGAGTGCTTTAATACATGAAAAGGATTGAGTGAACTCTAGAATGAGTTTCAAGTGTTTGGTGTGAATCTCAGAAAAATCTAAGAATGCCACTTTTGAAGCGCAACGGTGCTGGGTGTTCGAGCACAATGCCACTGCACTCAATCAAAGCGCAAAATAATGACATTGTGGCACTGTGCTCTCATAATTTTTTGCATATTTTTGAGCATCGCAGCGCTAGGCCATTATAAACTCATTAAAGAAAATATTTTTTCACTATTACATTGCCATTTTCTTCGACTAGTCATCCGAATAGGAGTGAGGAGAGAGAAAGGGTTTTGGAGAGAGATATCATGTTTTGAGCCACTTCGGGTCGTTTTCAACCGTCGGCCCAACTGGGAAGTTGTCCGGATTGAAGTATGTCACATTATGCCAATCTCAGTTATCAAAAATACAATTTTTTTTTGAATTTTCTGAATTAAATTTATATTTTCATTAGTTAAAAATGCATATAACTTTGCAACATTATGATTACTAATATTTGGAGAATTCTTTAAAATTTTATATTAGGTAATTTAAAATTTGTTCAGTTTTAATTAAACATAAAACAATATGGGCACCAAAAAATAATGTTGTAGTACATTGAATGTCTTAAAACAATGTTTTATACAATATTTTGTAATTTGGCTATGTTTTGACATTGTGAAAATTTGCTCAGTAGGAAGTTTCGTTATCTATCGTTATAGAATACTATGTAATAAAATATATGCTTATGTAATGAAATATATGATTATATGATCGAAAAATATATGTTGGGAGCTATAAAAGATCAGAATCCTTTGAGATCCTATATGTGTTATGAAATTATTGGGAGCTATAAGGGGCCAAAATACTTTGAGATTCTATCTGAGATAGGGATATGTGATATGTTTTGATATTATAAGCACAAGAGAGTCATAAGAAGCCAGAATCCTTTGAGATTCCACATTAGACCAGGATATGATATGAAATACTTTGTGATATAAACTATTCAATGATTTATCTGCTTAGCATTATTATTTAAATAAATTGGATAACTTCTATGTTTTTTCTTTCTTTTCTCAGTATAAATAGTAATTTATTATATTGCATTTAACTGTTTTTAAATATTCATTAAAAATATTTAATAAAAGAATATTTGGAATTTTAGATCAGTTTTGTGGTTTGCTGAGCTGTAATAGCTCACTGTGATTTGCTTGTGGTTTTCAGGATCTGGGAAATAGAAGGATACTGTTGATTAGTATTTCAGGATCAGATCTGAGTTGATATGTATTTTACTATTTTGATTTTTTTAACAGTTATGACAAATTTATTTTTAAGTTCAGTAACGCTTACCTATATATAGCCATAAATTGTAGTGCAGGTATTTATTTTTATAAAAAAAAAAATCTTGTTGATGAGTTTATTTTAGTATTTGAATGTGTTAGTAGCTATGTAGTATGTTGTTATTTGAAATAAATATTAGAAGATAATATGAACAATCAAAAACTAGATCGTGATATTTTTCTGTTACGACTCAACATGATAGGATCTATCCTGATTGAGTTGGGGTATGATAAAATCCACCTTAACTAACATATGGCTTTGTACCCTATCAGTTATAGCCTATTGATTCATCACTCAATGATTTAGCACTATTGGGAAACATACGAGCTTTGAGCATTAGTGTAATTTAAAGGTGCAATTTGGAAGAACCACCCAATGATAAAAGTTTACTTGTGATGTCATTTAGCGATGAAACCACTGGTTAGAGAACATGTGTCACATCCTTACTAACAAAAATAATTTGAGAATGAATCATAATTATATTCTCGGCCAGACATTTATTCTTTATGAGTTGTAGTAACTTTCAGATTTATCCACCTCGACAAAATATTATGGAAGGTGGACGAGTATTTTATTTTAAGTAATTTGGTTATTTATTTTAATTTTAAATATTTTTTATTTTTATAATTTTGGAAAATTTAATTTTCATGAGAATTTGGGAGCCATTCTAAAATATTTGAAGTCCCATTCGATTGATATTTTCTATCAACACTGCTATCATCAGGTTATACTTATGGGCAATTCATTTTGTTGGTTGAACATTGTAGATTATGTCTACTCGTCGACATAGGATCGGACTCATCGTTGGCTTTATGCTTTTATTAGTGAATTTTCTTTGTTATAGATCTTAATTGAAGGCTTAATATGAATGTATAAAATAAATATCTCAGTCGATGTCGCAACCGTATATTTCTTTGATGGTTTGAACCATGTTGACTATTATCTATCCACATAGAAGGATCGGGCTTGGATTGAAGTTCATTTCTTGACCGGCGCAGTATTCTCAAACATCACGTGTATGCACACATCGTGTTTGTTAGGGCCCATGCTGGTAATCATATTTTAATGCATGAAAGGGGCATTTAAATATTTAAATATATTTATTTGTGCTAAGTGATCGTCATTTAAAGTTTGCACAAAGTTTCATTTGAAGCTTGAGAAACGTCTTCTGTCCGCATGTACGAGTGTTGCATATCCGGTGGCATTATTCAGTAGTGCATTGGACTTCATCTGTCGTGCACTGGCAATGTGGTTCATTTATTTTCTTCTCCCGTATGTTCTCATTTTTCTTCAACATTCAAATCACATGAATGTACTTTTGATGGCAAATACATTGTACAATGCACCAGGAGTCTTTCATCCATCACTTGCAGATGAACCAATTTATCTAATATGACAGTTTGGCATTGCAAATTTACTACCTCATTTCATCAGTGGCCCATAATTTTTACTACTATTTCCCTACTTTTTCTTACAAGTGAATCATAGCGTTACACTATTAGTCACTCGCAGTTTCTTGAAAGCAACCTGTCATTCAATGATGAATCTCCCGTAGTGCTTCACAGATGCTTGCATTTATCATGTCTTTTTTGTATTTACTTATGGATAGCATGTCGTGTACATGACGAGTCTCCTACAATGACTCACAAGTGTCTATATTTGTTGAAGTTCTTATGTATTTTCCCACATATATCATGTTAGTACACACGAAGAGTCTTCTATAGTGACTCGCTGGTACTTGCATTCATTGCATATTATCTTCCTTTGCTTATAAGGAATCAATGTATTTGCTGAAAGCTTAATTGCCATTAACTTTATGAATGCCCTGGCATTTGTCACACGCTACTTGTGTATGTTAACAATGAATATCACCATTTGCAGGCATATTTAGTATATCCATCTGCACGTCAATCAACACTGGTAGCATGGAGGCTATTTACTTTACAGCTTTCTTTCTTTACTTGTAGACATGCCGCACCCCTTGCATGTCACTTGCCATTACTTGCATGTCAATCAATATGCTCATTTGTAATTTGATGTCGACTATCGACTGAGCTACATTCATCAATAATCTCTTCAAGCATGTTAATTTTACAAGTATCCTGGCATTTATTTCACGTTATATGCAGAGGTAGGCAGGGAATATTATTATTTGCAAACATGCTTAATGTGTTCATCTGCATGTTGTTATGGGCTACCATCAGAGCTGCATTCATTATTGGTTTTCTTATGTATGTTAGTAGGCAAGTTGCCATTCAATGCATACATGTCCCTCTTGCTTACAGGATACTATTAATGTGAGTGTTGCATATTGATTACTTGATCTTTATTTGCATATAAGTAATGTTTATAATGTTATCTATCATAAGTTACATACTTGTTCATTTATGTATATTTAAATGACTTTAACTATTATTTAACATTTGCATTTTTAATTTGGTTGCACATTTTAGAGTTTAAGGTTCAGTTCCTGGCTATTCAGTTCAAATTTGGTTCCCTACATTTGTTCAAGTTTGATCCATTGTTATTTATTTAAGTTATGTGCATTTCAGTCTTAATTTTGACAGTCTCTCAACGTCTCCCTTGTTTAGGAGAAATTTGGAGAGCTGGACCTTCCCATTATACTAGACAAGCATATATGGTAGGTGTCGAGCAACATCATGGCCGTGGTCTTCAATCCCACAATGCTAAGAAAAGTGTGTATGGGTCTTCGGGGTACATGTTTGAAATGCATATTTTTTTCTCCTAGAAATTAAAGCATGTGAACGGGTACTCAAAATTGTCCCTGTCATGCTAAGAAAAGTATGTATAGGGCCTACCCGCCTCGGTGCAAGCACTGCACCGGGTTTCCTCCCACCTCCCTAAGGAAAGAGTGTATATGTGATTTCGTAGCGACGAGATTTTGGAGATTTTTTAGTTTGAAAATCATTTTACCTTTGTGACGAGCGACAACTGTGGTGGTGTCGGAGCAATGACGATGGTGATGATCACGAAACAAAAAAATATTTCTTCCATTTTACTTCTTTTTTTAAATCTCTTTTTCCTTTTTTTTAAATCTTTTTTATCTTTCTTTTTTTAAATAATATTAATATTAATAAATATTATTAATAATAATTATTGATAAAAATAATTAACAACAATAATATTAGAGGGAAGAAGGATCAGAGAGGGATTGGGTTCAGCTATAACCATGGGCAAATTATTTTGTGCGGAGTCCGGATGTCATCTGGAGACCAATAAAAATGCTCCACATCATCACAAAGATGTACCGCGCTCGATACCGACGAGTGTAATAGGATAGTTCTCTCGTCCGGTGTCCGCACAGAATAATCTCTTGTAGCTATGAGGGGAGATGCAGGTTTCTGGAACACAGAGTACGAGGTGGGTTGGTTGATTGAGGGGCTCGGGTAGAGTAGAGAAGAGGAGATTATGGTCGGCTGAGAGGGTTTGTCGTGAGCTGGGGGTTTGCGGCTTGTTGTGATTCGCACGATATGGAGGAGACGGGCAAGGGGACTTCGGCCAGGTAGTGTATGTAGCTTCAGTTCTTAATTGAACAAATGTAACATATAAGAATATTCTTAATTGAGGATGATTCTTCAAGTTCTTCATTCAGCATAAAGAGGGTCTGTTCTAAGCAACGATCATAATTATAGGACATAGGCTTAAGTAGTAGGCAAAACCTTAGGTTATAAATCCTTTTTAAAGTTATCAGTAGACTCATTGCTAAGAATATGAGCATTTTACTAAGTCTTTTAGTATGTTAGAATGTTTTCTAGAGAGCCTAAAGTAAGTGTTTAGAAAGATGATAAAATAAAATAAACACATCATAATAAGGTAATAAAAAAATAATAAATATCTAGATAGTCCTGAAAGAATAGTAATAGAGAAGATATAAGATGGAGGGAATAGAATGCATTAAATATCACAAAATCTCACCTTTTTAATATCCATCATAAGCTAAGACGGCTTAGCCTACCAACATATATACAAAATATAAGATAATAATTCTGATTATTATATTTAATACATTGTTAATGTATTAAACCCTTAATACTAACATATATAAGATAATAATTCTAAGGCATACTTATCATGTTTTTCCTACGTAAGAGTTATGACTTTCACGTATATAAGATAATAATACTAACATAAATCATAAGCTATTTTCTTATGATTTATACTTCTACTTATTATTTAGGATTTATTTGGGACGGCTTTCTTATTGCTTCTTAAAGTAATTTTCTAGTGTGAAAATTAAAATTTTTATACTAAAAAATAGCTTTAAGAAGCAGTAAGAAAGCCGTCCCAAACGAAACCTTTGTGTTTAGCTCTGAGTATTTTTTTTCTTAATTACATTTACTAGTATTTTGTTATTATGGCTTATAATTATTGATATTTAGTTAGTGTTTTTTTTTTTCATAAAAGTTTTGTAATGTTTAAGTTGGCTGATGAGGTGCAGTCATGCATGTTTCAAATCTATTATTTTGTTATTTTCTACACATATATTTCAGTTTGCCTCAAATCTGCATATTTATTATAATATATTTACTATGATCTATGACTCTATGGGATAAAAATTCATTTAGCTAACTTTTTCATTGATTAAAGCAAATAACTTGGTTGGTTATTAGTGTCTTGATTGGTAATCTAATTATAATGTGTTTAATTGGGTATAGATTTTATTTATGTTCAAAGATTAAGATTGGTAGTAACATCTCATGTGATATTTGCTTTTATTTTTATTTCATTCCCATGCCATTGTTGGAGCATTCTAAAACTCAATCAATATCAACTGGTGAACCAAAAGTAGCTAGTGGCTATACAAAATAGGGATAATAGTTCTCAAACTACCTCTTAGCCTATTGATCAATATGTTATTGAAACTAGCATTATTGACATATAGCCTAAGAAAAGCAGGAAGATAAAATCTGCTTTGTGGGGATACTTTATAGAAGTTAAATCCATTTGTAAGGGAATGAAGTTCCTTTTTATGATGTATTTGATGTGGGATAGATTTTTAAAAATCATTATCAAGCACAACCTTAGGCACATTAAAAAAAATGTGAACAGATAAAAAAAAAAATAAGAGTCAACAATTTCATTTGAAACATGTTTCTTAATGTTTTCTAAAACAATTTTTTAATACAAAAAATTTTATACTAAAAAGTAAATATTGTTTTAAAAAACATTAAAATAATTGCTAAACGGTGTTTAAAAACAGCAAATGGTTAAGTCTTCAAATGATATGAAGTAGTGTTGCTTTTATGTTGAAGTAATTAAAATAAATGCCACTCTCATAAAGATGGACATAATTTTGTGCATGCATGTAGCACATGACAATAAAACCAAGGCAAAACAGCCACAGTAAGACATATTCGACAAGATGCTTCATATATAAATCAAAATTATATTCTGCTTAGTTGTTGAAAATGCATAATAAATTATCACCATGGATGATGAGAAGCCTTTGATTTGCTCAGTAGACAAAGTAGTTCTGAAATCTTAGAGTAAAAGCATGGTTCCAACTGTAGTGCTAAGTAACAGATTCATTATATACTCAATACAGAAACTGCAAACATAAAATAGATCTCAGTTTTACAAAACATCTTTAGAACAATAGAAGCTCACATAGCCAATGTTTCTAAGCTTGCCAGGAAATAGTTTTCATAGAAGAAATATGAAGAGACGCATATAATGGAAATAGAATGGGACTCTAAGCTTCATGTTCAGCACTCTTCACAACTGTTACTGGGCAGGTGCCATTATTTACAACAAAGTTACTCACACTGCCCATGAAAACCCTGCAAAAGAATAACAAAAGATGTTCAGTATAGAATATTAAATCAGAAAACTATTTGAAGCCCCCAACTTGGACTTTCTTTTAACACTTTGAACAATTGTTTTGCAATTGCATCACAATAGAACAATCTGATAAGTCCTAGATGATTTTGTTACGTCGCCTATACTATAATAAATCCCATCCTGTATGGATTTTTTGAATGGCAAAAAAATAAAATAAAATATTCCTCCGTCGGCCTGTAGCTCTCAACCAACCAAACACTCAAGCCTTCGACCTAATCTCACGACCCAGCTGATCGACACTTCAGCCCGTTCGCAAGCATAGCCCGAGCCCTCCTCTTCAACCCATCAACCGCCTCCGCCTACTGTTAAAGCCGCTCAATCCTTCAATTCCCTCTAAACGTACAACCTAACCATAGGTGACCCATTTAACACCTCCAAGCTGATTCAAACTCCACAGTGCCGCTTCCTCTGTTCTGCATCATCACTCGACCAAGACGACTTGTTAATAGGTGAAATTATTATGTATCTTATTATTATTTTTAGTTAATCGCTATTATAACTAATATAAATTATTATAATAATAATTATTATTGATAACCATGCTAATATTATTATGATAATAATAATAATTAGAAGAAAAAAAAAAGAGAGAGAATGTGCTTCCCCCAAAAAACAAGAAAAAGAAAAATAAAAAAAAGAAGTTTTTGTACACATTTTTGTGCCCGTCATCTTCGTCGCCACCGTCAACCCCCTCGCGCAGGTATAACTCTCTTTAAACTCAAATCTTCCTCTCGGCATTTATGGCAAGCCAGATGACCCTCTATATGTGCTCTCCTATGATGCACAGACACGGACACAGCGGCACGACACGGACACAGGACACGTCAGTTATTAAAAATATAGGACAGACACATGTTGGACACGGTATTATAATTTTTATATTTAAAAAAATAGTGTATAAAAATTAAATAAGTATAATTTTAAAAATAATTTGAAAATAATAAGTCATTTAACTAGAATTTGTGCTTAAAATGATTAGTATTAGAATGTCGAGAGTCAATCGTCAATGTCGTTTATAAGTCACCGAGAGAGGAGATGAAAATACCTTCACTGCAAAAAAGAAATGAAAATGAGAATATTCGATGATTGGGTATTACGTGCGGACGTTGATTTGGTGTTAAGGATAAGAAATAAAAAATTTAATCCACCTTAGCTTTTAATCGATCATATCCGTTCAAAAGGGTACCAAAGGAGCGTATATATGATGGCGGCACCACTCAGTCATGGCAGTGCCAAAACTACCGTCGTACGCACTGGCCCTAGTGATCGACTAGGCCACGATTTACGCTCTTTGTGATGAAGTTTATTTCCGCCTCGATGTTTGAAATTTGCTTTATGATCAATTTTAAATATTTTTGGGATTTTCGTAATTTTTATTTGTGGAGTTTTCCCTTGGGTTTACCCTTGCTTTGAAATGGGATTGAGACAATTGTATTTTGCCCCTCCGGTTGAGGGTATTTGCATTCAGTCATCGGGGTAGGGTCTATTTTAGTAACCTTATATGTCGACAGAGCGGGTAGGCTTTATAGCATCTGTCTTCTATTGATTACTTTTGAAGAATTAATATGAATGATATTATGAAAATTTTCCCACGTTTGATCTGTCTTGAAGATTAAGTGAAAGCTTGAGAGATAGCTAGAGAGTTTGGTGGAGCCTAGGAGAGTGCCAACCGTCGTACCCAACAGTCACCACCGGTGGCTCTTGGTTCTCCTCCCCTTTCCCTACCTTCTCTTACTTGCACCGCCGGCCAACTCTCCTCCTCACCTGAGCCCACACCCCATTCAAATCCCAGCCTCCATGATGCCCCACCCGAACCCCCAGCTGGTGCGCCGCCATCTTACACACTCCGACGGTATTCATTCAATCAGACCGCCGGCCAAAATCCCATTGAGCCGCCGGCTCTTGCACTGCCGCCCACCTCCTTAAGGTTTCCTATTTTGGTTGGAATTAATTTATGAATTGATTTGACTTTGAAATTATTCAAATTCAATTTCAAATCCTTGCATGAGTTATTTAGTCTAATTAAGGAAAGTTCCAATTTTGAATCACATTTGCATTTGAAATTTAAATTTGATGGATTTATTCACTTTCCCAATTCTTTAAACCCAATTAAGGAGCCTTAATTAGCCTCATTAAATCCCCCTCCCCCTTCTCCATGCCGCCGGCTCCTTGACTGGGCCCATCTCCTTTAATGCCCCATCAAAGCTATTGATTGCCATTGATTTGAAATCTAAATTCAAATCATTTTCCCTCCTAATCCTTTTAAACATCTGAAATAATTTCAGATTTTATATTGGAATTTTGCTCTCTCCTCTCTACCGAATTCTATTCCAACCCTAACCCTTTCTTTCCTCATACAAGCCGCCGCCCTCTCTTCCCTCCTCCATATCTCTCCCGCCTCCTCTATGATACTCTCGCTTTCACTTTGCTTATGATGAATGGCCAATCCGGAGCTTGTATATTCGGCCTTGCATATTAAGACGAGTCTCTCTGAGAAGAATTGACTCTAGCCTTTGGTGGAACAACTATTGGGAAGCGTACGTGAGTGATCTACGTCGTCTCTCCGAGAAGGTGATTGTTCTTCCGCGGACTCATTTACTTTCAGAGATTCTAATTTCTTTGAAGAGGAATGTTGTTCAAAGCAAGAGATTGTGTCTACTTATTGCCATCCACTAGTATTCGTAGGAATTGTTTACTTCTTTGCTTTTGGATCTCGTTGTTAAACAAGGGTTATATTGGAAACTATCCCGCATGCATTGCTTTAAAATTTTCCTACGTGTTTTGATTTCCGTTTACGCATCTTGTGTCCGTTTCGCGCCTAAACTAAAGTGACCTTTTATTAGTTTTACTTTGATGTTTTAATCACTAATAACTAAATCTGAAATTGATCTTAAAATATTTTGTGCAAGTTTCCGAATCATGCATGTAGTTCTGCATCATTATATTTAAAAAAATTTATAAAACATTTAAGATACGCGTGTCCAATTTGTATTTAATATTTTTTAATCGGACATATTTTCGACGTGTCCGACACATGTCAGAGAAATGTCGGGCGAGTGTCGTGTTAGATACGGTGTCGGACACTACACGCCTCTTTGAGGAGAAGTATCGGTGCATCATAGGTGCTCTTGTAACATGGTAGGAGGGAGGGGAGCTCGGTGTGACGCTTGCAGCGAGTCGGGTAGGCCTCGTACACGCTCTCGTAGCTTGGCATGAACACTTATAAGTACCCATACTGCCTGCGAACAAGGAACATACCTACAAAGCCTATGAACTCCTACAAATCAACGTAAGAGGCTCCTCAATCATATAGTAGTCCATCTAAGGGCGATAACTAACAACATGCAATGGATACAATAAGGTTCCCTAAAAGCACTGAAAGACATGCAAGAAAAATTTTGGCGATTCACTAATCAACGTGCATAAGGAAGATGACAACAAATACAACTCACATGCGTTCAAATTTTGCAAGCAATGAAAATTAAAGGTAATATATAACTTGATTGCAGTTAAAGGAATAAAGATCTTTAGCAAATATACCACCTACAAGTATGACATTTGATGTGTAACATTCACATCAGTTCTACAAGCAAGAATATCAATCTCCAATGTACATTGAAAGCCGAGGCGCAAATGAACATAGCAACTTGCTAGTCAATGTGCATGAAAGAATTATGATGTATGCAACACATCATATACACATATGAGGCAATTAATTTTAATAAATGCAGATACTTACAAGTAACAACAAAACATTGGAATCACATATAATAGCATTGCTCACAACCAATACTAGAAGGAAAGAGATAGAAGGTTGTGGCAGATGCAAGTGCCGACTAGCAATAATGGAAGATATATATATATATATATATATATATATATATATATATATATATATATATATATATATATATATATATATATATATATATATATATATATATATATATATATATATGCGGGTGATGATAAACAGGTTGTGGATGTTACAACTAGGGGTGTCAATATTTGATATGACCCAAAAACCCGACTAAAAAATTTTGAGTTCTGCTTAGGGATTTTAATCCATTTTTAAAATCGAGTCGGGTTCGGGTTGACCCGAAAACCCAAAATCAACATGCCTTGACCTTTTTTTAATGGATTTAGGATGGTTTAAAAAAATTGTTATGAAATAAGTAAATGTTATTTTCAGAAAATAATAAATAATGTTTGCCCAAACTGAATTAAGCTTTTTTTTATTTTAAATTGATTGAAGTAAATCTTACCTTAATTAGATTCAACTGAAGATATTTCATGGCTATATATATATATATATATATATATATATATATATATATATATATATATATATATATATATATATATATATATATATATAACATTTGAGCAAGTTAAGGGACAGGGGCACAGGATTTATATATAAAATGCATGTGCTTGGATAAATGGGGCAAGAAAACTTTAAAAAAAAAAATTAAATAAAAATATTTTAGTAAAACATAAAAAAGTGGGTTGGGTTCCTATTGATCCAGATCCGAAGCAGGTCGAGTTCGGGTCCAAAAAACAGAGCCGTTTGCGAAACGGGAACCCAAACCCACTTTGACAGGCCTAGTTACAACACCCCTACAATCAATCACCATTCAATGGCCAACAAATACGTCAATCCATAAGCAGGGGAGGATGATAAGCAGCAAATGCAAGTGCCCATGGGCTCTTGTAGAAAATCTGTCATATACACTACGTACTACATACGAGTAAATACGAAAGATTTGTAGTAGATATCAGCATTTGCAAGCAACCACATGAGACTTGTTAATAGACGACATTCTATCTGTATGAACCAAGCAGCAAATAGCCATAGTGCAACGCCACGCCACCGAATTCACAACTTTCATGTAAGCAGACAGAAGACGTCTAAAGATCTCAAATAGAGCATCGTGCATTTTCAAATGTCAGTCGGGCAGTCGCCCGTACAATTGATCATCATTAAATATTTTAAAGTACCTCCACACATACATTGTAATGTGTATACACACAAATACAGTAGTGCATTTGTAAACCCATTAATATGGAAATGAAGGCGTAAAAGTACATGCAAGCATGCTAAAATAACATAAGAAAACACATGCAATCGTATACTCGCATGAGCCCGACGAGCATATTATGGATATACACGTTACGTTTGAGGATGCTACACGGGTCAAATTATAAATCCAAATTCGAGCCCGATCCTTTTATGCGAGTAAATAAGAATCGACACTACTCGAACTATCAAACAAATATACAATCACAGCGTCGACCGAGAAATTTATTTTAATACGTTCATATTAGATCTTTAAGGCCTATAATAAATGAAAGTTCACTAACAAATGCATAAAGCCTACGAAGAACCTGATCCTCTGTTAGCAAGTAGACATAGTCGACAAGTTTCAATTCATAAAATGAAGTTCCCCATAAACACCCCGATGATGATCATGTTAAACGTAGTTCTCAACCGGAGGGTTAATTCCAAATATTTTAAATGCCTCCCAAATGCCCACGAAAGTTCAAAACTCCAAAAAATATCAAAACTAAAAAATATTTAAATTTGAAATCAGTCATCAAACACTTAAAGTTAAACTCATCCACCCTCTGCAATGATTTGTCGAGTTGGACAAATTTAAAAATATATTTCAACTCACAAAGAGCTAGTATCAGGTCAAGAATATCACTAGGAATCTTTCTCAAACATTCTCTTGCCAGCAAAGACGTAGCACGTGTCCTTTAAACTATGGTTTTGCCGCCAAATGGCACCGCAGGTAAACTATTATGATCGGGCCCTCCTAATTGGGTGGTTTACTGCCAATGACACCACTAAATTTCGGTCATGACCAGAGCTTGTAAGCTCTACAATGAATTTAAATCCTTGATATATTAATCAATATGATATAATCGATAGGGCACAAAGCCCTCTATCAGCTAAGGTTGATTCAAATTTGTCCCCTTAGATAAACATCCACCCTAAGTCTATAAAATACCCTTGGACGACACAACCCATGGTTGTCGACAAGGACCCTTCTATCAGGTTGGGTCGACTACCTCCTCTTACTAAGTAGACCAGGGAGCACAATGACTCAGAGCGACGAAACCATAGGATCTTGATAGGGCTCATCATCATTCCCCCCACACCATTCACTTTAAGTATGAGGTTATGAATTTTTAATTTTAAAGATTAAATTTTTAAATATCAAGTCATACTTCTACTATATGTTAGATACATGCTACGTATTTGATTGATAACTAGCCTTAAGAAGTTCTCTCTTGTTATCAGGAGGGGTAATTAACTATAGCGGCTTGCGACTATAGGAAATAAGAACTCATATAAAAAAGTCCTCACAAAATGAGGGCGAAATATCTGGGTAGTATCTTATTTCATACCCAGTCTGCCTTCTGAAATTTTAACCAGGAACTTAATCCGTTAAAACTCCTTCGAAAGAGGAGGCTATGGCACGAATTTTCAGATCCCACAAATATAAAATTCAAAGATGATAGTAGTATGTGGTCGATTGCGGCGACAGTGATAGGTGTTGGTGGTGGCCGGTGATAGTAGAGGGTAGCAACAGTAGGTCACCAACAAGACTACATACTTCCAATGAAAATGAAATTCAATCAAAACTAGCCAAGTTTACTTTTCATTAAAAATGAACTATAATACTTTACGCTACAAAAGGAATACTTTACACTGCATTCCTTTTTCACCCAACCAAACAGTAATAGTTTCAAAACCCATACAAAAAGAATACTTTACACCCACTTCAAATTAAACAGCCACTTATGAACTAAGAGTATCTTAGAGGTACAAAAGATGACTTGTAATTCTCAAGCTGAAACAATATTGTGATATTCAAGACAATGAATTATTTGTGTCAAATTTTGGGTTATGGAATTGGCCTCCTTTTCAAGATACATATCCACCATCAAGTGTTGGACTGAAATTCAATAGTTTGAATGGTGCTCAGGCAATCTATGGCCCACCATTCGGTTCTTCAAGTGAGCACCTAGAATCAGAAAGTCTAGGGCACCTGAGGAATATCATTGAGCCCAGGGAGGACAACTCAATGAAAATTGGTGATGAAAAATCATATTGGCAATCTTTTCTCGTGTGACAATCTGATGGGAATGTTGAAGAAATAAGAGAATGTTGAAAAAACAAGTCCCCTTTATACAAAGAGCTTGGCCTTGATGTGATGAGAGAGTTAGGTTGCATTACAATTGAGTTGCTTTAAGCAAGTAAAGCAGGCTAGTAGAGTGAGATTCCTTGTAGCAGAGAGGAAGGAGAGTGGCTTAGCCTTAGAGTGGAGGGGGGAGGGCGGGTTGATAGGCACTAAAAAGGAGTCAAAGAGAGAGCCAGCTTGCTTTCAAATCATTGTAATATTTATGTGTGTGATTTTTAGCACAGTAGCATCCTCTATTTATAAATAGAGCTTTTTGTCAACAAGGGATATAAAAAAGGGAAACTAATCAAAGGACAATAAAAAAATAATGGTAGATCTTTCATAAAAGATAAATATTTATAGAAAATTTCTTCTAGTGAAAATATTTTTTGTAAATACACTAATTACTGAAATAATGTTATTTTAAACAGGATTTTATATGCGAATATAGCGATGTGCCGGATATCGATGATGATGGAGTTTCTAAAATGGCGCACCTCCTAAGTAATATTTCTTCTATGGAGAATGTTCAACAAGAACAAATTAGAGGAGATGTGTTACAACTCTTCAAGGGACATCCATGCATCATTGGTAGGTTGAAGAGCATTCATTAGACCATGAAGCATTGTTAGCCAATAATGCTAGTTGTTATCTTATCAATAATAATCGATTCAACAAAAAATTACAGAAAGAGAAAAAGTCATGATAGGCACAACAACAATATTTTGGAGAGAAACTTTGCCTGCAGCAATAAATAGGAGAACAATGAAGAACAACTTTTCACCTCTTAAAACCCTAGTTATCTCTAAGAGTAGTAAATATGATAAAAAAAAATAAGAGATTAATAGAAAAAAATAATGAATATTATATATTCATAACTTATCTCAACCAAGAGAAATAAACATAAATTTTATTCATGGATATATAAAATATATTACCTATGATTATTGGGTTCATGAATTATGGTAAACAAACAATACAAGCTGCAAGGTATATTGGACAAAGTTTCATAATCATCTTATCCTACACAAATCATTTACCTGTAACCACCCGTAACTATCTTTCCCTGATATCTGATCTTCTTTACTCTTCTCCACAATGCTTGACTTCTAAAAAAGACCTTTTAGTTGAAATTTCGAGTAACACTCTAAGTGCTAATCCCAGTGTTAATATAATGTCTAAAAATTATCTAAGAAGTTTCATAATCTTTTTTTTTTTTTTTTTAAGAAGTTAAAAATAATAAGAGTGATCAAAACGTGTGTCTAATATGATGTCCTAAAGCATGCCAGTGCCTAGTTCGTCATACGACAAAACAAATGACATCAAAACTATCTAAGATGAATCATAATTATTTTTAAGAAATTAATAAAAAAATACATGCCAAAAATCATGTCTGATATGATGTCCTACAATGCGTTTGTCGCACATCATAACAGATAACATGTTTTATGCTCCGTAAGTTGTTACATTCAATAAAATTTAAGAATTAATCATGCGAGAGAACATTTTCAGCACCGGGTGATAACTCACACAATATTAACAAGAGAACACACAGTTACCTCTTTATTTTGCTGAGTCCTCTATTCCCAATGATGAGACAGCTCAAAGGAATGTTATCAATGGCTTCGCATATCTTCTCACGGGCATCTCCCCAGTAAATCTTCATGACAACTATAGCCTACATAGCTGACAGTACAATCAAAATACTGATAACAAATACAAAAAAAGGAAAAAAAGAGTAGTTCACAGCACCTGCTTCTGCCTAGCAACTGTGTTGAGGATGTCCAGGGCCTCAGCATCAGTTTTAACCCCATATTTCTTCATAACGGTAGGATCTGATATCTCAGATAAAGGGATTAATGCTGCGAAAAAGATGAAAAGCATCAACAACAAGAAAATGTTTGAAGAAAAAGATAATATATCCCATCACTATTGAAGCAGAGGCAGCAACGCCATGTTAAAGAAGTGAATGGCTCACGTCTTCCAAGCTGACGCCCTATGGAACTTTCTATCTAAATAAACCGCATGTTCTGTTTGATACTGATAAAATGCATACATATTTCATATCTCAAGTCTTCTAATCAGCAGAACTACAGTTAAACTAAAATTATGGACGAGAACATGCGTTGGTCCCATGAAATTAGTTGTGGGACAATTGTGAGAAAATATTAGTTTCCAAAGACTATTTTGGATATTATAGATATTTTACCTAATTTAAAAAATAAAAGTTGAATAACAGCTTTCTCATAACTATCAAATCTAACATATCTAATTGTGAAAAACTCATTTTAATCACATAAGTTTTAAAAAGCTACAAGAAAATTATAGACAAACAGAAGTTTGACAACCGTCTATAAAGAAAGCTAAAAATTAGACACCATGAATTAATCTCATATACGCCAAAACAATGTCCAAAGTTAGAATTTTTAATTAAAAATGGATTTAAATTATCTCATTGCATGAAAATTTTATCTTCCCAATCCTAACTAATCCTGCTAGATAAACACAATCCTTCTCGAATTCGTTCGACCCGCAACCAGAAAAAGTTGTCAATGAACAAAAAGAAGATATCTAAACGAAGGTTTGTGTCCCTTGATATAGTATTTTTTATTAAAAAAAAAAAAAGCTAAAAATCCGACTTTTATCCCAACCATGGATCTAAAATTCGTTTTTCCGTTGTGCTACATTCAAGGGTCGTAAATCAAGTGCTTCCAGTTGCAGACCAAACAGAAGAAAATAACAAAAGAACGATTTGAGGAGACTGAAAAGGGAATTAAAAAAAAAAAGGTAAAGTTTTAAATTTACAGACGGGAACCAGTAGCCACCCAGAGCTGCGTCTCGCCGCCTTCATAGGAGACCTCCTTTTGGACGTTGACGATGATGAGATGATCGCCGTCCTTCACCAAGTTCTCCGTCGCCCAGCGCAGCGCAGCCTTGCTGCACGGCGAGAAGTCCATCGCCACCCCTACCCTTCGATCTCCCGTCATCTCCTTCCCAGATCTGCGATCTCAGACGTCAAAGAACAGTAGGAGAGAAAGTCGAAGGCAGTTCTTCACAGATGATTGCTGAGAAAAAAAGCCAGCCTTTTACAAAGAGTGATCAGGAATTTTAAAAAAGAAAGAAAAAAGAATGGAATTTGGACTAAAGCGGGGTGACGGAAAGAAAGCCGTGAAAAAAAAAAAGGATTCTTTTCCCCGATAAAAACAAAATTAAAAAAAAAAACCCGGAATTAAGGAATTGGAATTTTCACATGTTAAGTGCCATGTCGTTTATTTAATACACATCCAAATATATGTCATAATTATAGTTATGTTATAATTTTTTAATACAGGATGTGACACATTATTAGCTAAATAACTTATATGTGTTGGTCACTTACTCAGCCAGACAAGACAATAATATATGTTGTGTTCAAAATCAACATTGATTCGGCAACATAATTAAATATGTTATTTTTTTTATAAAATGACTAACAGGTAAATTATCTGTGCTTTTTAAATCTAATATAAACCAAATTTGGTGGAGTGAAATTTTTTAATCTAAATAACTCATAAGTGTTTAATTCATTCCATAATAATTCAGCCTCAAACAATGGAGGGATTATTGGGTTCGGACACCGAACACAATTTACCGTTTGATATTTTACAACACCGAGTAATACTGAACTCGTTATTATGAAGTACTGAGTTCGGTACTCCACAGTACCGAGCAGTACTGAACTCAGTACTGAGTAGTACCGAGCTCAATATCAAATAAAGGGTGATGTAACTCATTTTTATTAGACTCCGGATGTCGTCCGGTGTCCAAACCCAATAATTTCCCCAAACAACAGAGCCAGTAAAGCCAAAGCTTGTCCATATGATTTTGTATGCAACATTCACAAATGATTTGGATTGAGAGAATACAGCAATGGAACCTTCAGAATTTCTACAAATAGCAGCTGAAGTTTATTTTTTACTAGAAAATATGTGCATACCAGAGCATACTATTAGATAACATTAAATAATTAACACTTCCATTATCTTACAAAAATATTTTTCATTTTTGAAAAGATGGGGGGTGGGGGTATTTACAGTCATAACATATACCATCTAATACCTAAATCATTTAAAATTTAATATAATTTTATTTATATATAAAAATTTTTAATATTATATAAATACCTATCAAATTTTAAATATTAAATAAACACAAAAAAATGCATGTAAATTTTTTTTTTTTTTTTTTTTTTTGAGATAATGGGATCGCAGTTTGGCAACCAGAGGTGGTGCACCCTTTTACTGATTGGTGCCTCTTTTAGTATGTATTGAAGCCCAAGTTTTTGATTATATTTTGCTTGGTTTTTCCAATTTCACAACCAGCTTTAGCTTCTTTTTCTTGAGCATTGCTCTTAACTTTTGGAGTTGGTTTTTTGCTCCCCATTTCCTTAAAGTCAACGGAAAAAACAAGCTTCAGAGATACGTCAAATCACATCACATCAATCAATTGAAAAATTATAAATAAAACGACTTGAGATTAATAGGCAACCTAATTTGTCATACATAACTCATAATAAATAAATAAAAGAATATTACGTGGTTCAATTTGACCGAAAATGAATTAAATGTGGCCACCTAGAAAAAAACAGTGAAACTATTCGGTGTGGATATAGACGCGTCTTTCAAAGACAAATCAAAACACATCATATCACACATTTATAATGTACCACTATGTACCGGATGACATGACGTATTCTGATTTGACTACGAACATCCGCACAGCCGCCTAGAAAGAATAATTATTAAAAGAATTTTTGGCAAGATCGTTAACTTGGGCATCAAAACTAATTATTTTGATGATATACACAAATTTGTATGATAGCAAACATTGCCATATAAAACAAGAGGAAAATAATTAAAAAGGTATCGCATGATTACTGCTATTACAGGTGAAGAAGCAATGAAATGAAAAGAAAACAAATATTTTAGCAGGGAATCTGGAATAAATGTGTGTGCTTCGGGAAACTGCTCATTAATCCTTGTACAATACTTGATGGTAATGTTTGCCCTTTCATTAATTCTTGGCCATGACTCTCAATCAACCGAAGCACAGAACTCTCTAAATTGATTTCATTGAATACACCTGCATCACATGCTCATTAGTTTTAACAAAGTTCTACATCATTAAAAAACCTCAATATTTATCTATAGTAGCATAACTAAAACAAAAAATAAAGCATTTCCAGTTAATCTGCCAATATGACTATTTGAAGTCCAACAACTGAAATCAGATAATAAGCACATATACTACCATGCATTGCAATATGCATTATTAACGTGGTAATGAATAATAATCTGCACATCAGGCTAACGACTCGGATAGTTCGATAAGAAATATCCGAGCTGCATCTCTCGTGAGGAACCAACAAGATGTTTGTCAGATGGTTGAAAGCTCCTAGAATTCAATCCATTTCTTTGAGCGAGATTTAAGAAAAAGATGTTCTCAGAACTCGTGTCAAAAGCAATGCAGAGAACTCAAATAATTGATATTGCCAAAGACAAAAATTATCATTGTAGACAATTCCGAAATGACGACAAATGCTCATCAGGACAGTGATGGAACGGGTGAACAATTTTAAATAAGGATTTTGATTAATCCTTTTATTGCGGCAGGCTGTTGTTCTTCGGATTGTTTGATTTCACAATATTCAACAAGAAACTATTTCAATATATCTTCTTTGATCAACTTTTCAATGTTTTATGTAGTCTACAAAGCATCAAGTAAGAGAGCTATCTTGGAGGATGAGCCAGCACAAAGAGAGAGAGAGAGAGAGAGTGAGACCAATGAGTGAGAGAGGGATTGCATCGAGCAAGAGAGGTCAAAGAGATTGGTGGCTTGGATGTCATTTGCTTACGAACGATGCAAGTGCATGGCTGTGTTTAATCATTTAAAATCTACATTTTATTAGGTATGAGCCGCATTTGACTCCATTTGAGAATCCCAAAATCTCAACTTTCACGGAATTCAGGAAATTTAATATCATTGTATTCTACTCATTAAATAGAGAAACTCAATATATAAAACTAGTTGTAAATTATGAAGGATTGGAAGTTGGGGAATTAAATCACAATTGTATTTTTCCTAAGCTAACAAACTATATTCACGGCATTCAGTGGATAGGAGCGTGGGTACTTAGGTAATTGCACTAGTTACTGCATTTAAATTATTACAGCACTGGTTAGCGCTTTAAAACAATAGAACCTTGTCAACCGAAGCCTTCAATTTTCCTTGCTGGAAGCTGGCGAAAGTTCAGGTGCGGGTTTGGGTCATGCACGGGAGTCACGTAGGAGGGGACACGGAGGGAGGCGAAGTGGTCAGCTTAGACTGACGTGCGTTTAGGGATGACGGGAGAAAGGATCCGCTTGTGAAAGAAGGCAGGAGGTGCCATTCGGTCGAGACAAGGAGTCGGGGCAGACAACATGAGTTGCCATTCAGAGTTGGGTTCGCGAACAGGAGCCAATAGGTACGTGCAAGGTCAATCTTGGTATGCAAGAATCACCGAAGATTCACGAGAGCTGGGAAACGAGCGAGAACTCTGCACTGAAAACTGATTGTAAGCATGATGCTTTGCAAATTGAGTGCAAAATGCCAAAATCATAATTGAAATCACTCGGGTGCTGCCTGTTTAGCAAAACGGATTGTGACAATGCATCTAAAACATCAAAATTGACTAAAAAAGAAATTCATAATTGTAATTATAAATATTATAATTATAATTACACACATAATCCTCTCTTCCCTACTTATGCTCACGTTTCAGAGAGGAGAGAAAAACTGAGAGCGAGAGTCGGTACTCAGGATAGGGTCGAACGGCTGGATCAGACTTGAGGAGGCAGAGCGGTCGGGATCCACCCGCGTGACTTCGAATTGGAGTCGATCATAGCGGGTTGGGTGCGGCAGGCGGAGGTCACGAGTAGCTCTGGTCGGGCTCATGCGCGGGAGTCGCGTAGGAGGGGACACAGAGGGAGGCGAAGTGGTCAGCTCAGACTAACGTGCGTATAAGGAAGACAGGAGAAAGGATCCGCTTGTGAAGGAGGCTGGAGGTGCCATTCGGTCGAGACAAGTTGGGGTAGAGAACAAAAGGTGCCATTCAGAGTTGGGTTTGCGAACAGGTGCAAATAGGTGTGTGCAAGGTCGATCTTGATATTGCAAGAACCGTCGAAGATTCACGAGAACTAGGAAACATTCGAGAACTCTGCACTGAAAACTGATTGTAAGTGAGTGTCTACCTGTTCGTTCGTTTTCTTCATTGTTTTATACAAATCAGATCAGGGGTTAATGACGTGTCGACGTGCACCTCCTTTTTTTTCTTTTTTTAGTTTAATTTAAATTTCAACAAATTGACTCCCAACGAATTCGTTGTATATTTTCGGACAATGAATTAGTTGCAAATTGTTGATTATTTTATTTTTGTCATCCTTTTTTTTAGGTCATGAAGTTTGATTGGATCAAGCCTTGCTCGATGTCTGATACGGACCTTCAGAAGATCATATTTGGGAGGAAATAGACAACTATGATTCTTCCCTTTTTGTTTATGTTCGTGAGCGTATATCGTGGCATCAGGAGGGAAGAATATGACAGAAGAGAGACTTCAGGGAAGGAAAAGAAGATGATTGGCAACGTCGGAGGCCCGACCCATTGGACCGGCCATGGGGGATCTATAACCATCATGGCGGGGCACGAGGGGAAGATGGCTACCGGCGGTCAAGGAGGGAGGATGAGCCCCGATATGGAGAGAGAGGAACTTGGGAAGACCCCATAGCTTGGGACAGAGGAGGTCATGGGGGAATAGGGCATACGGGGTGAACACGAGAGCCAGGAAGTTGAAAATGCCAGTATTCGAGGAGGAAAATGTGAATGAGTGGATCCACAAGGTGGAGAGATATTTTGCAGTGAATGGCCTGATGGAGGAGGAGAGATTGATGGTTGCTAGTATGTGCTTGGAAGGGGCGGCATTTGCCTAGTTCAAGTACATGGATAAGTGGAAACCGGTGAGGACCTGGAGGGAATTCAAGAAGGCTATCAGGGAGAGATTCAGGGGGGGGGGGGGGGGGGGCAGCCCATGGGAGATATCAAAACAGTTCTATGCCCTCACTCAAGAGGGAACAGTGGAGGAATATAGGAAGAAGTTTGAGAGTTTGGTGGGAGACATGGAGGGCTTATCAAACAGTACTTTGGGGGGGAACTTTATGAAGGGCCTCAAGCCGGAAATTAGAGATGCTTTGAAGGTCATGAGACCAAGAGACCTGAGGAAGGCGATGGAGTTGGCTCAGTTGATGGAGAACCAGAAGACCAACGCCCGAAATTAGAGGAACAACCACTCAGGAGGTCCCACCAGGACAACTACCACTTACTTGGCTCCAAAAAGGTCAAGCCCTAGTATCCCTAGAGAGAGTGGAAAGGAGAAGAGCGGGGTGACCAGATTTGCTGGAAGCTTCAAGAAATTGACTGAGGAGGAGATGCAGGAGAAGAGGGCCAAGGGCCTTTGATTCAGATGTGAGGAGAAGTTTGTTCCAGGGCACAGGTGCAAGGATCGCGCCCTTCGGGCTCTCACCGTCTATATAGACGAGGCGCCTGAAGAGGGTGATGATTCTGATGAGGAACAGATTGATCCCCAGTTGGAGGTAACCGAGGTCTCCCTCAATTCTGTGATGGGATTTACTCCTAACCATACGATGAAGATGAAGGTGAAAGGGAAGATCCTTGGGAGGGAGGTAGTGGTTCTTATTGACAGTGGAGCAACCCATAATTTCATATCCACCCAAGTGGCGGAGGAGCTTGGGATGGAACCTACTGAGACAGGCAGTTATGGGGTGATGATGGGGACAGGGAAGATTGAATCCAGTACCGGGATCTGCAAAGGGGTGGAGATGAGGCTACAGGAGATCAGGGTGGTAGAAGACTTCCTACCCCTGAAGTTGGGTAGCACAGATGTGATTTTGGGCATGAAGTGGCTACAGACCATGGGTAAAACCAAGGTGAACTGGGTGACCATGGTGATGGAGCTGATTGTAGAGGGGAAGAGGGTGAAGCTGAAAGGGGAACCAGGATTGTCCAGAGCTGGAGTGTCACTCCGATCAATGGTGAAAATCATCCATGAGGAAGGAGGAGTATTCCTTGTGGAGTTGCAGAGCCTGGAGGAGCAGGAGGAGGGGGAGGAAAAGCCCATTCCCGCGTTGGTTCAGCCTCTTCTACAGAAATTTGAGGATATGTTCCAACCTCTGGTGGGACTACCACCTGATAGAGAGCAGGAGCACCAGATTATCCTGAAAGAGGGAGTATCCCCTATCAATGTGAGGCCTTACAGATACCCTCAGGTGCAGAAATATGAGATTGAGAAGTTGGTGGGAGAAATGCTAGGAGGGATCATTCAGCCCAGTGTGAGTCCCTTTTCTAGTCCAGTTCTGCTTGTGAAGAAGAAGGATGGGAGTTGAAGATTCTGTGTTGATTATAGAGCTCTCAACAAGGAGACTGTGCCTGATAAGTTTCCTATCCTTGTGATTGACGAGTTCATGGATGAGCTACATGGAGCAGCCTTGTTCACCAAGATCGATCTGAAGTCAGGCTACCACCAGATCAGGATGAGGAAGGAAGATGTGTAGAAGACGGCCTACAGGACTCATGAGGGCCACTACGAGTTTCTGGTGATGCCTTTTGGCCTCACCAACGCACCTGCCACATTCCAGGCCTTGATGAACCGGATCTTCAAGCCACACCTCCGCAGGTTTGTGTTGGTATTTTTTGATGACATTCTAATCTATAGCATGACTGAGGAGGAACACCTAGAGCACCTGAGAGTGGTGTTGGGTGTGCTGAGGGAGCATCAGCTGAAGGCCAACTTCAAGAAGTGTGACTTCGCTCAGGCACGGGTGGAGTACCTAGGGCATGTGATATCCCAGGAGGGAGTTGTTGCAGATCAGTCCAAGATAGAGGCAATGCTGGCATGACCTCAACCCAAGACCTTGAAGGGACTCAGAGGATTCTTGGG
Organism: Dendrobium huoshanense; assembly: GCA_016618105.1. Taxonomy (NCBI): domain Eukaryota; kingdom Viridiplantae; phylum Streptophyta; class Magnoliopsida; order Asparagales; family Orchidaceae; genus Dendrobium; species Dendrobium huoshanense. Next base: position 11,448,332 of record CM028347.1, on the reverse strand, counting down.
ACTGACATGCTACTACAGGAGGTTCGTGAGGGGATACAACACCATAGCGTGGCCACTGACAGAGCAGTTGAAGAAGGACAACTTCTTATGGGGGGAAACAGCTTCAGAGGCTTTTGAGAAGCTGAAGAAGGTCATGACGACGGTGTCAGTGCTTGCTCTGCCAGAGTTCAATCAGGTGTTTGTGGTGGAGACAAATGCTTCAGGCTATGGATTGGGAGCAGTGTTGATGCAGAACCACAGGACAATAGCTTACTTCAGTCAGGTACTGTCATCCCAGGCTAGGCTGAAGTCTGTCTACGAGAGAGAGCTGATGGCTATTGTACTGGCCATCCAGAAGTGAAGACCTTACTAATTGGGCAGACACTTTATTGTCAGGACTGATCAGAGGAGCCTGAAGTACTTGTTAGAGGAGAGGATGGTCACAGAGGAGCATCAGAGGTGGTTGTCCAAGCTGCTGGGATATGATTTTGAAATCCACTATCGGCCAGGACTAGAGAATAAGGCAGCGGATGCCTTATCACGTTGTATGGGGGAGCTCCAGGGATTTGCTGTATCAGTACCAGTACTGATAGATTAGGGAGCCATCAAAGAGGAGAGCATTCAGAATGAGGAGCTAAGGAAAATCAAAGAAGATGTGTTATCAGATGGGAACAGCCACCCAGGCTACTCAGTTGTGGGAGACAGGCTGTACTATCAGGGAAGGAGTGTGATTCCAAGATCTTCCATCCACATTCCCCAACTGCTACAGGAGTTTCATGGGAGTGCCATAGGAGGGCATTCAGGAGTGCAAAAAACTTATAGCCGATTAGCTGCTGAATTGTACTGGAAGGGGATGAGGAAATATGTAGAGGAGATGGTGGCGAAGTGTGATATCTGCCAGCGGAGCAAGTACCTGATGATGGCACCAGGGGGATTACTATAGCCTCTGGCCCTACTAGAGAAGGTTTGGGAGGAGATTACTATGGATTTCATTGACAGGCTCCCAAAATCAGAAGGCTACACAGTTATACTTGTAGTGGTCGACAGGCTGAGCAAATATGCTCATTTCATTCCCTTGAGACACCCGTACACAACGGTGTCTATAGCAGCAGTATTTGTGAGGGAGATAGTCCGCCTGCATGGAGTACCAGAGTCCATTATTTCTGATAGGGACAAGGTGTTCCTGAGCCATTTTTGGAGGGAGCTATTTAGGATGCAGGGAACAGTATTGAAGAGGAGCACAGCCTACCTTCCACAGACTGATGGGCAGATGGAGGTGGTGAATAGGAGCTTGGAGACATACTTAAAGTGTTTTGTGACTGAAACACCAAAGCAGTGGGTCAAATGGCTAGCTTGGGCAGAATACTGGTATAATACCTCCTTTCACTCGGCTACCAAGATGACACATTTTAAGGTGTTATATGGGAGAGACCCCCCACATTTGGTATACTACAACCATAGTAGTACTCCAGTATCTGCAGTGGATCAGCATTTGAAGGAAAGAGATCATGTGTTGGAGGAGCTCAAGAGGCATTTACTTAGAGCCCAGCAACTTATGAAGAAGCAGGCGGACGGCAAAAGGAGAGATATACAGTTTGCAGTTTGGGACAAGGTCTACTTGAAGCTTCGACCATACCGGCAGAGGACTATGGCCCAAAGGAGAAATGAGAAGCTTGCAGCAAAGTATTTTGGCCCTTTTGAAGTGGATGAGAGAATTGGAGAGGTGGCCTATAGATTGAGGCTTCCTCCAACAGCCAGAATACACCCCGTTTTTCATGTCTCACAGTTGAGGAGAGTGGTGGGAGAGCATGCAGTGAGCCCAGAGCTGCCCAGCACATTAAGGGAGGACATGGAAGTGACATTGGAGCCTCTAGCGGTAGAAGGAGTGTGAACCAATGAGAAGGGGGAAAGAGAGGTGAAGATTAGGTGGAGCGGCCTCCCAGACTATGAGGCCACCTGGGAGCCACAGGAGAGGATTGCAGAGCAGTTTCCTGCTTTCCACCTTGAGGACAAGGTGATTCTTTGGGAGGGCGGTAATGTTAGACCGGCCCATCCTGGGCCGGCTGGACCAGTCCAACAGGGACCGGTCCAATTCTACTCCAGGCGGCACAGTAAGGGGGGCGGAACCACTAGTGGGCCCCACTTGGGTTTAATGCAAAATTGAGAGGGAAAAATTGAATGAAAAGGGTGTTTTAGGTAATTTGTAATTGTCCGTTTGTCTTTAATTAGGAGTTATGATGAGATTTAGGCTCATCTTGAATTTGAATATTTTGGGAGATCTAGGGTTTGTGTTCTTGGGCTCTAGGCTACGGCTAGAGATTTGGAGAGTCATTCCTTCCTCTCGGATTGAAGGAAATTGTATCTTTGTTTGCGTTCTTGAATCTACTAGTGAAATACATTGTTCTTCTCTATTTTCCTTGAGTTTTCTCCACTAAAACTGCTGTGATTTGCTATTTTCCTGCTGAAAACAACAGTTTTCTCTTGTTTTTGTACTGATTTTGGTTAGGTTTACTTGCGAACCCAAGTATTTCCTATCAGAGATGCTGGTGGATGGAGATATATACGCCAGGCTATTCATTCATTATCCTCGAATGTCTGCTTATGAATAAGAGATTCCTGTAGGACATGATCCCGCAGATTGGGTGATCACCCTCAAAGAGGGAGAGAGGTTGTGAGTGTTGTGAGTTTTGGTGTGAGGGGGAGAGTATGAGGGGTTATTATGTGAGAGGGTGGTATTTTAGGAATTTATTTATTTAGATTTAATCTCTTTCTCTCACTCTCTTATTTTTATTTTTTTTAAATATATATGATATGAAAAATTTTATAATTGCGCCTCAACATCACAGTAAAATCATCGTCGTCGTTCATGTGATCTTAACTGTTTTCCGTTGCTTTGGAGACCATTTCGACAAATTGGGTTTTCAGTCAACGAGCGTCAGGTGAGTTACGCACAACGTCGCGCTCTTTTGCTTTCGAAATTCACTGTACGCGGTCGACCCGACCCCGAAACTAATATTGAGGTCAACAACATCTCGCAAAGCTAATCTACAAAATCAATCCTTTGTTAGCAAACAAATTAGCGTGGACAAGACTCAAAGTAGGAAAATAAAATCAATCAAATACCTCAATCTAGAGGAAACTATGTTTGCAAAATGCCCCCAAATCTCAAAGCCGATTATTATGGAGCCCAAATTCTTACAAAAATATGGAAAAAAAAAAAGGTTGCAAGCAAAAACTTCATATAAGGTGGGCTGTATAACTCATAATTTTGAATAACCAGAAATAGCAATTGCTTTTTAGAAGATATAGGAATGTCCTTGCACTGATCTAACTTACCCAACTCAAGCTCTTGATCATCATCATCTATATCTACTTCTTCAACCATCTCATTCTCCAAGTCAGCGGCTGCTTTTGCATACCGTTCCAAAAATTCATCTTCAGTTTCTTCAAGCTGTTCATCCTCAGAATCCTGAAAAATTAAATAAATCACATTTTATGACATCATTTCCGCATTCTTCCTGGGCTGCAGGTTGTGGGAAAAGGCATGTCGACTATAAAAAAGGTCCATGACATTGTAAATAAGAAACCACCAACGGTTACTTGAATGTGAGATCAGAATAAACAAAAAAAAAGTAGCAGAATTTCTCATTACGGACTGATTTACCTCGTCAGAATCGTCGTCCTCAGCATCATTATCATCACTATCCTCTTCATCAGAATCTTCAGTCTCTTCATTGCCCTCCTGAAGTTCTTTCAAACGAGTAAATGCATCCAGCAATGCCATAAAGCTGACCCTTAAGACTTCACCTCTATCTAACAATGATATAAGCAGTCGCTCAACCACCTTCGTTAATGTTACCACTAAAAGATATTTCAAGGAATTAATAGTGAACCAACCAAAAAAAGAAAAGAAACTTGATGCAGTAACAAAAGAACATTTATGCTTGATATCAGTGAACCAGTGAATAAGAGCAATGTTGCTCTAGAGGCATAAGACAGTGAATGGAGCCAAGTAATTTTACCAGATAATACTAACTCAGATTCAGTTGAAAGACCAGGTGTAAAAGAACTTGTTGAGATATGGGCCAGAGCACTTGCCCAAATTATGAAACCCTTATCAGCTTCTTTATCAAGAACTTGTTCAATATCCTCAGGATAAAAAATATAGCATGAAGATATAACCAACAAAAGAGGCTTCCACAGTCCAATAGGCTTCTCATGTATGTCCCTGAAACGAGAGAATGCTGTTCTTGAGAAGGTTGTTGCCATCGCATGCTTTATAGCATCAGCATCAGAGGAGGAGCTTGGCACATGTAGCAATGCATGTATGCACAGACAAGCCCGCCAAACAGCTGCTGGATATGTTTTAATAGCATCACTCACAAAAATGCAAATGCCTTCAAAAATTGAAAGCATTGAGCCAGGAGATGAATTTCCTAATGGTAATCTTCTGGTGAAAAGTATTTGAAGATCACATTTTCTTTGCAAATTAACAGCTTCCTGAATAGAATTGAAAATTGATTGGTCCTCCATCTCTTCCCATAAATCCCACTCAGTAATTAGGGTAGACCACACTGCTAACAAATCAATAATCTTTAAGCTATCCACTTCATTCCTTTTGGTAATGAACCTCATGATAAAGCCAAGCAACGTAGAGGCATCATCAATGCATGATGATGATGGTAATGCTCCAGAAACAGCAAATTTATGATCATCCTATGTGGAGGAAGATGAATAAAAAAATCATTTGCCGTGCCTTGGTTAATCTTTCTTAGTACATAAATTTTCTCAGGGAATTGATATTATCAAGAATAATAATTAGGAAACCAGCTAACATCAGAACCTCAAATAAATACCCGCTTACAGAAAGCATTATAATAAGTGCCAGATAAGATAATGACAAGCCAATGCAGTTGTTTTCAATATAGTGGGGTTATCAATGATGCTTGATTCATAATAAATCATAGTAACTCTAAGAAAACCATACCACATTCTCAAAAACAGGAATAAGCCAAGCCTTCTGTAATAAATTCGAGAATAAGCTAGCAATGGAGGCCCAACCAGATCTCCATTCCCCGTTTTCTAGATGTTGGATATTATCTGGTAGAGAACTTTCCCAAATATGCGCTACTTCAGCTAATGCAGCAAACCCACGTTCAAGCACCTAAATAAACAAAGCAAATTAATTTATGATAACGAAATTCCAGTTTCTAAGTGATAACTGAAAACAATCGGAATTAAAGCAACATTAGAAGATAAATTAAAATATGTTCTTATCCATTCAATGGTATGCTAACAATCATAGTTCCTAAGTTAAGTTCCCATTTGAATTACAATAGAAGTCGCAGCCCTATGCACATGGAACTACAGTGTTTATAAAATGTGTTTAAATTATTCAAATTTCCTAGAAACGGAAGTACAGGCAGAAGAATACAAATCACGAAAAAATGATTGTTATATTGCTTTTAATACTAGCATACTTGCTCGTACATCAAGTGTGTGTGAATAAAAATTTAAAAATAAAAATCTACAATATCTTTGCTGAAATATTAAACAAGCTAATATTTTTTATTAAAAAGAAGGGGGTTAAAAATATCCATAGCCAAATTTTAGATTAATGATTGCACACATCGTTATTCATAAGTTGCTTCTAATAAAGAGTGAGTAAATATCTATTTTCACTCATACTTCTACAAAATGTGGCAGTCAAGCATTTATTTTGCCACACTTCTCATAATTTAATAATTTATTTAAAAATAAATATGATAATTATCATCTTATTATATCAAAAAACATATTGGGTCTATTGTTCAGAGTAACAGTGAAATAGATGGGGATACTATTAGTAGAATTCAAGTTGGAGGATTGAAGTGGAAGAATGCATCGGGCTTGTGTGATAGAAAAGTCTCCCTCAAACTTACGGAAAAATCCTATAAGACGGGGGTTAAACTTGTAATGCTTTATGGTGCAAAATGTTGGCCATTAAAAAAAAAGCATAATATTAAGTTAAGAGTTGCAGAGATGAGGATGCTCAGGTGGATGAGTGGCTTTACTCTTAGAGACAGGATACGAAATGAGCATTTACATGAAAAAGTTGAGTAGCTCTAGTGGAAGATAAGATTAGAGAGAGTCGCATTAGATGGTTTGGTCGGCGGCCTTTAGATGACCCGGTTAGGAAAGTAGATGTATTAGATTTGACTTATGTTGAGAAAGGTAGAGGTAGACATAAAAAGACTTAGTTAGAAAATATTAGAAATGACATTTCTTTATTAGATTTAAATGAGAATAAACTTTTAACATGGCACAATAAAGAAAAAGGATTCAAGTAGCTGACCCCACATAGTGGGATGAAGGCTTGATGTTATTGTTATATTATATCAAACAACAATAAAAATATTTCTTAGATAACATGATTAAAAATTATATTGCAAAGATTAAAAATTCATTCTAAGTGAAAGTTTATAAAATTTATGTACCAAGCATCGCTTATTAGTTTTAGACTTCAAATTAAAATGGAGGAATTCATCCATGAGACAAACATGCATCCCAAGTCTACAAAATACCCTAGTAGACTAAGGTACAACAAGAATCATTCCGTGGGCTCCGAAAATTCACGTTTCGGCCTCTCCGTGACCCTCTTTCTTTTTTGAATCGGTGAGGAGAGTTTTAACGTATAAGTTTCGAGGCAAATTTTCATAAGATAGATTGGGTTTTAAATAAGACATTGTCCAAAGATTTCACCCTCATTTTGCAAAGACTTTATGATCTAAGTTTAGGTTTCCTATAGACGCAAGTCCCTATAGATTATTCCCCCCCCCCCCCCTCGAAATAACGAGAGAGAACTTTCGATTAAGACTAGTCGTCAAAAAGATACACGATATCTGGGTATAATAGCAACATATTTTGATATTGAAAATTAAAATTTAAAACCATATACTTAAAGCGGATGGTGGGAGGAATGATGATGAACCCGATCAATATCTCATGATTTTGTCGTCCTGGGTCATCATGGTCCTTAGTCTACTTAGTGAGAAGAAGTAAACCCAATCTACCTTCTAAATTTACTTGTGGCGGCATTTGGCGACAACACCACTTATCAGAAGACACATACCACGTCCTTACTAGCAAGAGATAATTTGAGAATGAATCTTAATGATATTCTCGACCAGGCATTTGCTCTTTATAAACTAAAGTGATTTTCAAACTTATCTACCTAGGCAAATTATTGTGAAGAGTGCATAGGTATTTTTCTTTTAAGTGTTAGATAATTAATTTCAAATTTTTTAATATATATAGAGTTTTGAAGCTTTTGGTAGAATTTAAAGGTTAACCCCTCCGGTTGATATTAGCTTTCAACATGGCCATCATCGGGATGACTTTATTGTTACCTTAAATGCTTATATTTAATGAGTATGGGAGACATTTTAAAAGTTTGGGGCCCTCTCCAGTTGAGATTTTCTGTCAACACAACCATCATCAAGAATTTTAAAGTCATTAAAAAATACTTATATTTCATAAGCATTTGGAGGCATTTGGAAATGTAGAGTCCCCTCTAATTGAGATAAACATTCAACACAGCCACATCAAAAATTTTAAAGTCATTTGAAAATATTTGTATTTCATAGGCGTTTGGAGACATTTGAAAACGTAGTCCCCTTCGGTTGAGATAAACATTCAAAATGGCCATCATTGGAGTGATGTCAAAGTCAATTTACATGCTTGTATTTTATAAAAATTTGGGAGGCATTTTAAATGTTTAGGGTCCATTCCAGTTGAGATTTTCTATCAACATGACCACCATCGTGGATTTATGGATATAATCATTTAATTAATTGGACCTTGTAGACTCTATTTGATTGCAAACAGAGGATCAAGTCAAGCTCCTAATTAATGGAATTATTGTGAGGATATCGGAACCAATGTTTATTTTGACGTGTGAATTTTCTTTATAAGAGACCTTAAAGGCCTAATATGAACGTATAACAATAAATACTTCGGTCAATGCTACAACTGTGTATTTGTTCGACGATTCTCTCTCTTTTAGACTTTCATATGTGCACTGCTTATGAATTTTTCTTTCAAAGCTTCTCTCTTTTAAAACTAATGCATGATATAGTTCCACATATGACTCTTGCATTAATTCAAAAAATCAATATGCGTATTGATGGTTTTCTTGCTCTTGTATGTTGAATCTTGTCTGAGTAGATTAATTTTCTACTCACTCAATCATGATTGTAGTTCAGGATTGGTGTTAGTGAAAAATATATCTAAATGAATTATCCACCTCCGCTGCACTTTAGGTTGACTAAAAAGAGTCAAAATGGGGTGTGACAACTATAATATACCAACATTGCAGTTGAAATCATAATGTCACCTATAAATCTATTAATAAATAGCTTTTGATTAATACACGCATTAAAAATAAAAAATGATGAATACTAGGAAAAAATCTCATGTGAAATTTCAAATTTCATATATATTTCATTAGAAAAATAAAGGCAATAAAAGTCTAATTGAAGATAGAGAAGAAAAACAAAAATTAGACAATAAAACTCGACTAAATGCGGAGAAGAAAAATAGTAATTAGAGATATGTAATTGGATGGGAATTGGAATAAATGCAACTAAAGTCTAATTAAGGGTACAGTGATATCAGAACGTTTGGCTTTTCCTCCAATTGGATGCAATTATGGTAACAATGCAGTACTGGAAAACCAAGGTTGTGACAAAGTTTTTAATTTTAAGAGATAATCTTAAATGCAATAATAATAATAATAATCTAGTATACAGAATAAGCTAATAATAACATCAAATAAGTTAAAAATAACACTGAAAACTAATATCTATTAGATGTATGGTTATCAAATAAGTTAATAATAACATTGAATACTAATATCTATTAGAAGTATATATATATATTAGAAGTATGGTTGTGATGTAAATCATAAAATATAAGATTAGGATTGTATTTGGGAAGTATTATAAAGTAATATAGATTATGTAATTCAAAACTTAAACATAAAAAGACCTTTTAAAAGCATATATAACTTAATATTTTTCATCGAACTGATGTTAAAGAGTTGCAAACTTATCAAAGAATAATTAGAATAAGTATTTTTAAGATCATTTGCATAATCTTTAGAAAATTCCAATAGGCTTAACATAGAGAAATGTTTCCATTTGTGTATTAACAATCATATATCCATAATAGATTGCTCTCTTAAAATTAGGTTGACATTGCTTGGCGCTTTAGAATCCCACCTATTCACAATGCTTGAAGGCCTTGTAGTATTTCAGGTATACCATGTACACAATGATAAAAAATTCAGCAATGGAACCAGTTTCACTTCTAAAATCATAGGCTTTTAACGGTTAAATTATGGAAAATTTTGAAATCAAGCAGACAGTGAGCATACCTGAGGCCAAGGTTCTCGCATAGGTGGTATTTCCCTCAAAATAACACTAGCTATATTGGAGACAACTACAGGGATGTGAATCGCAACCTTATCCTGGCCAGCCTCAAGCACAGTGCTAAGAAAATTGAAAAAGAGACGAGATTCATTTTCATCTCCAATACCCATCCTGTTAACCAGAACTTGCAAGAGGGGTGTCCAGTCAGGTGGAAAATATTCATTCTGCCAAATTGAACAGAGTAAAAAATTGATGGTTGTTTTTCACAATAAAAGAAAAACCTGCAGGTTCCATGTAATTCTTACGTTAATAAGTTCTGTAATGGCTCCGGCAGCAGCAGCACGAACTGGATAATAATTGAAACCTCCATCATCAGACCAGGTCAATGCCTTAGTCAGTAAACTATAGATATTTGCACTCATAGCCTACAAGGAGACAAAGCAAACGCGTTAATTGCATCAATAAAACAATGCCCTCATCATTTTATCAGTAAAGCATTACCCTCAAGATGTTAAAATGAACTCACATTCTCCTTTTATAGAGTTGAGCATTCAGATAGTTTGGTCAATCTTTAACTATCCTATCTATCAATTGAAAAAAACAATTAGACTGTTTCTGAAAAAACTTGCATGCAATTAAAGCTTGATAAGCTTTCAGAAGTTCTTGTGACAACGCAAGTGTTTTAAGTAGCATGTCATCAAGATAAGTGCATAATCAAACCGTTAGAAAGCTTAGAAACTAGAAGCATCATATAATAAACTAGCTTATCATCTCTTTAAAGGTTTTGTCAATGGCTAGGTCAGAAGTACTTGCAAAATGCATCAATGTTTGAGCCTTTGATATAACATATTCAAATGATGTTCAGAACAAAAGAGAAAATTAGCATAGATTTGATCATTGTAACGACTGTAACAAAAAGTTTCTGGTTTCTAAAAGCTAGGTGCATTCCATCGACCCTGTAAACACCATGCCATGAAATAGTTTTTTGACAAAAAAAAACATAGGCTACTAAAAGAGTCCAACCTAATTTGAAATCAGCATAGTCATATTAGGCTTATCCATGAACTGTTTGAATCATTCTTCTCCATGCACTCCTGCCATGTTATGAGAGGTTTTAACTTCATTTTTCCAAATCATTTTGTACACCTTTCAGCAATTCCACATTTGGTCCAATTTTATTACTAAACATTTCACATCAATTATATCCACCAATCTTAAAATCAAGCTCGCCTTTTAAATGAGCGCTCGAATGACTGTTAGGATTTTTTTTAATAATTACTGTTTTTATTAAATTTGAATAAACAACAACAACAATATCAAGCCTTTATCCCACTACGTGGGGTCGGCTACATGAATTCTTTTTTCTCCATTGTGTCCTATTAAAAGTCAAATTCTCGTTTAAATCTAATAAAGAAAGGTCATTCCTAATATTTTCTAACCAAGTCTTTTTAGGTCTACCCCTACCTTTCTTAACATAATGTTGACATGTATACTAAATCCAAAGGAAAACAAAAAAAAAAGAGAGACTAAAAAATCATACCTTGTCCGTTGGATACTCGAATCCAGCCGCAAAACCCGCCGAAATCTCGCCGAGGTTCTGTCCAAAAATCCCGTAAAATCCTGTAGCTCGGCGCCGTTGCGTCGCTTCTCCGGAAACTCTGCCCAAATCGCGTGCCAACTAGACGCCTTTCGCGACGTTAAATACAGAAGGAGATGAAGGCTTCGGCTGCTGCTTCCACACGACCGAACCCCTCACGCGAACTGCTCTCTCCCACAATACTCCCTCAGCTCCGACCCCCATACGCTGCTTCTCCTCTCGATCCAGATCGAACCCAGCTCTACCTCCCTCGATCCCTGTCCGTCTGTCAAAGCCGACCGAGCCCAAGCATACGACCGAACTCCTTCTCCCGAGCCTGACTTCGCACCCCCTATCCCGATCTCCCTCTCTAGCCCGACGTCCACCTTCCCCCGAGCCCGTCGACCCCTTCTCCTCACCCGTCCGATCCACTCGATTCAGAGAGAGAGAGAGAAAGAGAGAGGAGATCCTTACCTCATCCCTTGCCGTCCGACCTCGCTCCTTCTGCGACTTTCCCTTCCTGTCGAACAGGAAGTTACGACATTTTCCTGTCGAACAAGAAGTTACGACATTTCAGTCGGACACAAGAACGGAAGCAAGCTGGCCGTGAAAGTAAACTTCTCCCCTTCGCGTGCTTCCTTGGCCGATTCTCTGGAGACAGAGAATTGAACTCTCTGTTTAATTAAACAAAGGGTTTAATTCTCTGAATCGTGCTTAAATCCTATTTCAAAATGATCAAATCATGTTTGATTAGCTTACTTAAAGTTGATTTTTATTTAATCACATTTAATTACTACTAATAGTAATTAATTATGATTAGTTAAATCAATTACAATTAGCTAATCATTCTAATTTATAATTAATTTTAAATTATGTATAATTAATTATATATTAAGTATAATTAATTATGCTTTATTTTAAGTTAATTATAAATTAGATTTAATTAATCTATAATTAATTTAAAATTAGTTATAATTAATTATAAGTTAAAATATAATTAATTATAATTCTTTTTTATTAATTATAAATTAAATCTAATTAAGATTTAATTTATAATTAACCTTGAATTAAATACATTTAGTTAAATGACTAATTATATTTAATTTATGATTAATTATAAATTAGATCCCATTTATTTGTAATTAATTTTAAATTAAATGTAATTAGTTATATCTATTATATATATAACTAATTATGATTAATTTATAATAAATTATATATATTAAATGGATTTCTTCCTCCCACCTCAATCTTCGAGCCAACACCGACAACCTCGGACAGGTATAAATTCTAAACCTTAAAACTCCGAGAACCCGTTTCAACGCATGCGTCGAGACAAAACGACCACCTATCCACGCTTTTCTTAGCATGGTGGGAGGGAGTGCGTCCCGACGCTTGCGACGAAGCGGGTAATCACCCAAATTCCTTTTTCGAAGTTCGTATCGCCTTGGAAACCCCGCCTATGCATGCTTTTCTTAGCGTGGTGGGAAGGGATCCCGGTGCGAAGCGCACGACGAAGCGGGGATACCCATAAGTACCCGCTTGCGGGGAAATAACTGTTCTTGCAAAATATTTTCAAAAAAATAAAAAATACTTTTTTTACAAACAAAAAAATACCCATGCTCGCTTTTCTTAGCGTGGTGGGGGATCGAAAAATTACACGGCCGCGGTGTCCTCGAAAGAGGGCATCTACCATGCACGCTTTTCTTAGCGTGGTGGGAAAGGCCCAGTTTTCCGTAGTTTTCCCCTAAACGGGGGAGACGCCGGAAGGCTGCCGAAATTTCGAGTGAACGCAATACTACATTTGGATCTCATTTGAACTCAAGAGAACAATTTGAGACTTGGACTTGATTACACCCGGATGACATGCAACAGCAACAATGAGACTTGTACTTGGACTTTGAACAAGATCTAAATTACTTAATAAAATTTGAACTCAAGTTAAGTGAAATTGAACTGGACCCAAGCAAGAGCATGATTTGAACATTAAGCCGACAAGGCTTGGACTTGACTTGAACAATTTGAGTAAGGGCATAGAACTTGTACTCGAACAAGAGCAGAGGACTTATGAACAAGGATAGAGCTTAATTGAACTTGAAAGAACAAATGCAAAGAACTTGTACTTGAGATTGTAGTTTGGAGCAACTACAAGGATCACTTGGGCATATTTGAACAGCAGAGGACTTTGACATTGAATTTGAGCCTCAATATGCAATGAATTAAAACCAAACCTAAAACAATTGAACCCAAATAAAATGTGTAAGAAGCTTAATTCAAACTCAGGCAGTCATAATTTGAACTATTTGGACTCTCATTTGAACTTCAACAATGACTCAAATTTGGCTTGGATTTGAGCTTGTTACTTGAACTCGAACAAGGAAGGGAACTCATTCTTGAACTTGCAAATGAGTTATAACGAAGATTTGAGTTAGAACATGATCTTGAACTCAAGAGGACATGACTTGGACTACAAGGATAATAATATAATATTCAAGATAAAAGTTATAATTTTTTATGACAAAGTACAAATTAAATGTAGAAGAAGGGTACACAAAACTTGTGATGAATACAGAACTTGCAAATATCATCCACTAATCAAATGATGATAAAGACTCATGGAATCAAATGATACTAGAAGGGTTTGATGTGTAATGGGCATAACAAGTCTTCACATTCAATGGAATGTGGATATCAAACAAATGTTGAATATTAAGCCCCTACGCATATTGTAACACATATTGAGAATCAATGAGAATGAGTGGATGTGGAACTCATGGTGAGCAAGAATTCAATAATCACTTGGTTGCAAACAATCATCAATAAAGATGAAGGATATGTGATCTACTTGCAAGCATGATTCAAAGGGATTTGTGAGGGAAATACTATCAGACGCATGATATGTATTTTCATGTAAACATATAGTGCAACATACGGCCAATATCAACACAAAGTCAATGATAGCTCTTACTACATCTATGTACAAACACTGACGAAAGATCGTAGATATTAGAAGAAATTATAGTGTGCCCACAAGTGACTATAGAAGGTCTATCATGCATACAATGATTCATCTACAAGCATTTGCAATGCAAGGCAGGAGATTCGTTAGTGCACTACAATCCACCAACAGAAAGTAACGAGTAGTGCACGACAGTCTACCTGTACGAAGCAGCGAATAAGTCTATTCAGAAGCTGCCACACAACGCCACCGGATCCGCGACGTTCTTGGAAGCGGACAGAAGGCGTTTCATAAATATTCTAAAATACCCTGCACGTGCACCGTAGTTTGTATACATGTAGGTACACTAAAAGAGGGTAAAAGCAATCATGAAACCCGCATGGGCCCCGGCGAGCGTGCTATAGAAATACACGTGACGTCTAGGGATGCTGCGCGGGTTATCAAATTTGAACCCGATCCTCCTAAGAAGATAAAAGGAGTGGACAATGTTCAATTATAAAATGCCCCCAAACACCCGCATGGGCCCCGACGAGCGTGTTATTGGTACACACGTGACGTCTAGGGATGTTGCGCGGGTTGACAAGTGAATTCAGATTCGAAACCGATCCTTCTATACGGGTAAATAGAAGTTGACAGGGTTCGAACCAACAAACAAATATACGGTTGTGGCGACCGTCATATTTTTCTTAATACATTCATATTAGGCCTTCAAAGCCTATAACAATAAGAATTCACTATCAAAGGCTCAAAGCCTACAAAACTCGATCCTCTATCGACATCCCGACAGAGTTGACAATGTTCAATCCATAAAAAGAAATGACCCCCAAACACCCCGATGATGGCCGTGTTGAATGTTTATCTCAACCGGAGGGATTCACAAACATTTTCAAATGTCTCCCAAATATCCAAATGACTATCAAAATCCAAAGCTCTACCCAAATACCCACGAAAATCCAAAAACCCACAAATTCCAAAATCCCAAAAATATTTAAAATTGAAATAAATCCATCAACGCACTTAAAGCAAATTCCATCCACCCTCCGCAACAGTCTGCCGGGGTGGACAAATTCAAATAAACTCTAGCTCACAAAGAGCTAAATGCCTAGTCGAAAATATCACTAGGATCCATTCTCAAACAATCTCTTGGCAGTAAGGACGTGGTACGTGTCCTCTAACCGACAGTTTCGTCGCTAAATGGCACTGCAGGTAAACTGTTATGACCCGGGGCCCTCTGAACCGAATGGTTTTGCCGCCAAATGGCACCACAGATAGCGGTTATGGCCAGAGCCAATACGCTCCTTAATGGCGTTAAATCCTTGAGATATGAATCAATAGGATATGATCGATAGGGCACAAAGCTCTCTGTAAGTTAAGGTGGATTCAAATTTGTCCCCTTAGACAAACATTCAACCCCGGTCTACAAAGTTCCCTTGGACGAAGCAACTCATGGCTGCCGACAAGGATCCTTCTGTCAGGTTATGTCGACTACCTCCTCTGACTAAGTAGACCAGGGACCACGATGGCCCGGGACGACGGAACCATGGGATCTTGATCAGGTCTATCATTCATTCCCCCACCATCCGTTTTAAGTGTTAGATGGTGCAATTTCTATTTTAAATATCAAACTCTCCAAATTCTCAAATCCAAATCCAGTTTTTAAATCCAGACCTATTGCTGCTACTATATGCCAGATACACGTATGTTCTACGTATCTGATTGACGATTAGCCATAATCGAAAGTTCTCTCTCATGATTGAGAGGGGTAATTAACTATAGGGGCTTGCGCCTATAGGAAACCAGAACTCAGATCATAAAGTCCTCACAAAATGAGGGCGAAATCTCTGGGTAGTGTCTTATCCACAAACTCATCTACCTTCCAAAATTTACCTCGGAACTTAGTTCGTTAAAACTCCCTCGCCGAATAAGAAAAGCGAGTGGAGGCCGAGGCCGAATTTTCGGAGCCCACACATAAGTCAAATCTAATACCTCTACTCTCCTAACCAGGTCATCGGAAGGCCGCAGTTTTATGTGACCAAACCATCTAAGGCGACTCTCTCTAATCTCATCTTCTACTGGAGCTACTCCAACCTTTTCACGTATATGCTCATTTCGTATCCTATCTCTAAGGGTAAAGCCACTCATCCACCTGAGCATCCTCATCTCTGTCACACTTAACTTACTATTATGCTTCTCTTTTAATGGCCAATATTCAGCACCATAAAGCATTGCAGGCCTCACTACCATATTATAGAATTTTCCCTTAAGTTTGAGGGATACATTTATATCACATAACAAGCCCGATGCATTCCTCCACTTCAACCATCCAACTTGAATTCTGCTGATAATATCCTCATCTATTTCACCATCACTCTGAACAATAGATCCAAGATATCTAAAACGTGTACTCTTATTAATGACTTGATCGCCCAAAGTCACAATCCCCTCATTAGATCTATTACTACTAAAATTACACTCCATATATTCCGTTTTAGATCTACTCAAGTGAAAACCTTTAGACTCTAAGATTGACCTCCATAATTCAAGTTTACCTTCAACTCCCTCTCTAGTCTTATCAACAAGAAGAATATCATCAGCAAAAAGCATACACCAAGGTACATCCTCTTGCAAATGTCTAGAGAGAACATCCATGACTAAAGCAAAAAGATATGGGCTTAAGGCCGATCCTTGATGTAACCCAACCAAAATAGGGAAATACTTGGTCAATCCACCTTGTGTTTGAACACAAGTAATAGCTCCTGCATACATATCTTTAATGATTTGAATATAAACATTATTAACTCCTTTCTTTTCAAAAACTCTCCATAGTAATAGCTCCTGCATAAATATTTTTTTAATATTCTTTAAATGCCCCCATCTAATCCTAGAAAATCGTTTTACTTTATTTTTTATTTTATGCCCCTTTATCTTAAAGTCCAAAACTAATAATCGATGTTGGGTACATAAATTTTCACTCGGAATAACTTTACAATCTTTGCAATCTAAACGATTTAGTTTTCTAATAAGAAAATAGTCAATCTGTGTTGTACTATATCCATTTTTATAAGTGATGAGATGCTCATTTCTTTTCTTAAATAAGGTATTAGCAATTGAAAAATCATAAGCTAAACAAAAATCCAATATGGTCTTGCCACCTTCATTCTTCGTTCCAAATCCATGGCCACCATGAATGCTTTTAAAATCATCTGTCTCTCTACCAACATGTCCATTTAAATCTCCTTCAATAAATCTAATAACCGCAACCAAATAAATGTTGCAGCAATAATAATTACTAGAGCTATAACAGCATCTAAAAATATATATAAAACATTAAGAATATATTCCCAAAGAAAAAAAAGTTGCAGCCATTAATTGCTCCAATTAATTAATTCAAGGTCTTTTCCCTATAAGGAAAAAAATACAACAGCAAGCTTCTTCCACGGCTGTGATCGCGTCGACTCTCCACAAGAAAAAACAACGTTGCCTTCTTCTCCAGCTATGACCACATCAATGATTGATCGGTTATTTTGCAGTGAGTTCGTGAGCTGGCTCGCGAGCATGCCTTTATTGTACAAGCCAAGATCGAGCACGCCCTTTGAGCTCGACTCAAGCTAGAGTTCGAGCTCCCGATTTGGCCGACGAGCCAAGCTCCAGATAAGCATGACTCAAGCTCGACTCGAGTCTTTTACAACCCTAACAACCTCTTTAATGACCAACAAACAAATCTACATAGCATAACAAGTCTAATAATAATTTTACAAATAAATTAATTTAATATTATTTGATGAAAAGGAAGCAGAAAAATGCCAAGATATAATTGATCATCTATTTGAGATGATGATAGGTCTCTCCCAATCTCTAGACGCCGCTAGAGCCCAAAGGAAAATCTAAATCTATGAGATCTCAAATTTCAGCCAAATTCAAGATGCTCTAACCTTAGGAAAACAAACTATTTAATGCATACAAATCAAAAGAAAATCCCTAAACAGTCCCTACATTCAATTTCCCTCCTAAACTCCCTTCAAAATCCTTCCTATTCGGTTCCTTTGAGCTCGTAGAAACAAGCGGCTATTCCACGAGGCGGAAGAGTTCCACGACTGGACCGGTCCATTGGACCGGTCTAACAATTTTCTAGTTCAATTTAACCTAATTTAAACACAATAGCCACATCAGCTATATCAAAATCCGTGCCCATGAACAACCAAATCTTGCAGGAATCCCAATGAAGATATGGTGATAAAATAAACAAAAAGCTCAAATAAATAGCCCATCAATTATTGAAAAAAGCTCATGCCCCTCAGGTTCAATATGGTGTTTCTAACAAACATTAACTCATGAGGTCCTACATTTTAATCCTAAAGTTTCAAATGTAATCCGCATAGCATGAGTATTAAGACAGCATAGTACAACCATTGTGACTAGAATAATGGCTTCAACAACTAACTTTTCTAATAAACAAAACACTTCTTAGGCTATAAAAGGGGCTTAGGGTCAGTATCCACATTTTAAATATGTAGAGTAAAAAAAACCAGTCAAGTGGTGGACCCAATAAGAGTTTGCCATTTTGATTATGCCAAACTGGACCTTCGTCTCACAAAGCTTGACTTCAGTCAAAGTTCTCCCATTGGAAAACACCCTTGAAGTAAATCTAAATTGTTTTCTTGGTTTATTAGGGTGGTGGTGAAAGACCGTGTGATAAGAACACATACACCGGTCACCGAGTATCCCAACACATGAGGCATATCTTGCATGCAACAAAAAGCATCTCTCAAGTAGACATCTTATCACTTCTCCACACCTTACAAATTTCCTTTAGTTTCCTTTCATAATTTAAACCAACATGCAAAAACAATATCAGTGAAAGCAATATCATTCACTGATTAAGTTAAAAAGGGACCTTCAGAATTATATATTTACATCAGAAAATGAAGTTGGTAAATCTCTTGTAATTTTGCCTTACATTTACATTTGGTGCGAATCACTATATTTTGCTATCAACCTTTCCCTATATACTACATACAAAAAATTACCTGAGGAAGGCAGCAAGCAAGCTCTCCAAGTAACCAGCTGGCAGTCGAAACCAAATATGGAGAACAAGGACACAAGGAAAAAATTGGAAGTACTCGATTTTGAAGCAATGTATATATGTACTCAGAACTTCTCCCTTTAAAGAACTGCAACAACAAAATTTAAATCATTCTGGAATCAGTCTTTGTCATAGCATTTATAACGCCTGGTTTAAAATGGGGAAAAATAATTGTAGATGCTTACATCTTGGAGACCTCCATATGCCATCAAAACACCATAATAACTGCCAATTAGGACAATGAAACATGCCAAACAAGCTTCTAGTTAGTGAAAAATGAAATTAAGCCTTGTAAATAGCAAAAGCACCTATGAAGAGGACTTTCTTATGATACAGCGCTTAATAATGAGCGTGATAAATTTTCATTCAATTTAACTCACTCTTTCAAAATCTTTGATGAAGACTCTTCTGCACCACAGGGTATGGGAAACTTTGATAGGAATGGTACCACTAATAGTTCTCCGACAGAGCTGTGGCCCTCTTTTTTTTTATTTCTGTCACGTTTTTTGCATTTAGAAGCAGTAGATACAACAGGTGGACCCTAAAAAAATATTCAAAATATATATTATCAAAAGAAGAAATAAAGTTTAAAAAATAAAATTTTCAAAGATGTGCAAGCGGCAACGACAAGCAGGAGCAAATGGGGGGAGAAAGGTTAAAGGAAACAAAGAACTTCCAAAATTTTAAAAACAAAATTGAAATTTGTTTCATCAAAACATATCCAAAAATAAAACTGCGTAGTAATACCAAAGAGAAATTAAAAAATCTGGAAAAAAAATGATGTGTAACAAACAGTAAAGCTTAAGCTGCTTCATAAAAATTACCTTCGACATTGCAATCACACCAAGCAAATTGATTGCACTTTTCCTTGCCGTAAATAGATCCTCAATCAACCCTGAAGTGTCATCCTGCAGAAGGAAATTATCAACTTCTTTAAAAAAACACCAAAAACAACAAAAACATTAAAAAATAATAAATCAAACACCATACAAGGTTAGATGGTAGGTTCTTCCTTAAGTACTCATCAGCATCCTCTTCCCACTCCGATACATCCTTGAGAAAACAAAAAAATGAATGATATGATTAATAAAATCATGTATTGAACAGTCATTGAAAATAGTTTAAATTAAGATCATTGTTTCGCCTTTGAGCTACATGGTATCAATATGGAATAAGTAGAATCCATCACATTGCTCTCATCCTTCGGAAGAGATGGCAAGGGTTCAAATACCAACGAAAAAAATTACATGGCAATAAGAACAAAAGAGACAATGAGTATCACCTAACGCATTGCTCTTGTCCTTCAGATGAGACGGCAAGGGCAATCATCCACGGAAAAGAGTAGCAATAAGTGGATAACTTATATCTTTATCTAATAAACCGTGCCAAAGTACATATAGTTGATCAAAACATTTTGAAATCCAGAAGGAAGATGTACTCATGATTGGGTTAGTTACAGTGTTACACTAGTTTCAATATATTTCAATCATAATAATGTGCATTTCTGCAGTAATAATATGATAGTTCGAAGCATAAATAACTATTTTCCAACTTATTTGAGTGTGGCTAATTTAATCCCAAAATATCATGTTGCTCCAATTTAACCCCCCAAAAGCATAAAATTGATCTAAAATAGTCCCTCACATCAAGGGCGAATCTAGCTATTTTTTTCAGGGTGGGCAAAATTTTAATTAATTAAAATATTAAACAATGACAATAATAATAATGATAAATAATAATAATAATAACAACAACAACAAATAGTAATAATAAAATATTTAAAAAAAATTAAACCAATATAATGCCATCAAAATTATAAGAGAAATTTTTACCATTTATCTTTCAATATAACACTGATTTTAATAATATAAATTAGAGTATAATCATATAAGTTATGTTAACACTAGACTCTTACTTAAAAGAATAATATAAAAAAATGAGTCAAACGTAATGCTCCTAATCCAACAAAATCAAACAATACCTAAGCCTAGAAGAAAATTGGAACCCCAGTCTCACTCGCTCGGCAAGGCTCCTTCTGAGCCTGAGACTGACATTCAGGAAGTTGAGTGAAATGAATAAGAGGAATGATGCCTTACGTTCTCACTCGCTCGGCAAGGCTCCGTTTGAGCCTAGGACGGACGTTCAGGAAGCTCGATGGCTGATGTCGCAGTTGACGACTCGTCTCCACCTTCCCAGGTGTGTGCGGCTCATCCCACAATTTCGTGTTTTGATGGTGACGATTGTCATGGAATTAAGAGTGCGCTTGAGCATGAAGTACATAGGGCCAATGTGCCATCTTGCAGGTGTTTAGAAATTCCAACTGCAGCCACTACCAAGCCTCCACCTACAGGTTTCTGCACTCCAGGTGCTTGTGGAAATTCCTCAAAGATGCAGAAATCAGATTTATCTCAAATTGAGGTTCAAAACCAAAGGTCCGACTGTGGTATTCCACAAACTCCAACGAAGGGCCTAATCCTTGGAAAGACAACAGAGAAGGGCGGTGATGGAAAGACAACGGAGAAGGGCCTCTTGAACGTGGAATGCGACTGGAAAGAAAGAATCGCCAAAACGGGCTTTGAAGTGAGAACTGGTCGGATGGGCAAACACCTTCAGGATTGATAAATCTAGGGAAAACATATTTTTGGAGGGGGGCAAAATACCAAAAATATTTCCAAAATATCAAAAATATTCCCTCTAATACATTTTTTTATTTTTTGAGGGTGGGCATTTGCCCACCCTGGCTTCAACGTGGATCCGCCAGTGCCTCACATTATAATTATGATATAAAATTGATAACAATTTAATTCCAAAAAAATTATTTTGGATCAAATTTGTAAGTCTAAAGATTAAATCAGAGCAACATAATAATCTCAAACTAAATCGGCTATATATTAATAGTTGGGGAACTATTTTCTTTTGAAGTTTACATATGTGTATGTGTGCGCGAGCGAATGTGTGTGTGCACGCATGCACGATGTGTGTTGCGCTGTGTAATGCTAGATAGGTGGTGGAGGTAATGCAAATCAATAGGAAATAGAAAGAAAGAAAGGCAAGATGAAAAAACAATGAATCCTCAAAGGTCTTTGCATCAAATATTCAAGCTCTTAATGTCAAATCCTCAAAATATTATATTGTCGAATTGCAATGCTAGAAAACTAGGAAGCAACAACAAGGGCTAAAGAAAATTTTTATTGAAATCAACCTAGAATCCATAACCAATAATGAACTCACATACATAAGGTACTAAAGGAAACAAGACTCTTATTAAAAATGAAAGCATCCATATCCTTATTATGTCCATTGCAAGAGAAAGAAGAGGTCTAAATTGTGCGGGTTCGGAAAGTGCTGAAAGAGGCATGTGGGAGCACTACATATGAGATGCAGGATTTCACGTGTGCTGCAGTTCAGAGATAGTGACGTGTTGCGAGTTGATTTCACGTGAGAAAGTGAAAGACAAAAGCACACGTGAGTTGGAGTTCAAGAGAAGCCAGATGCTAGATATTGTGGTAGGAGAGAGATAACAAGGATTAGCAGTGGGGTGAGAGTTTGACTGAGCGAGCGCACACGAGATTGAGAGAGAGATATAACGGCAGTGCACTAGGGCAAAAAGTAGTGCATAGTTGTTGGGGCATCGGGGTTTCCATGAAAACCAAATATTTTTTAACACTTTTATAAACTCTTATTATCAATCTTGCTCTAAAGTCCCGTTGACAACTATAGAGATTCTGATATCAAATGACAGCAATGACTGATAAAGAAGCACAACTCATTCTCACGTGCAATTGCACATAAATTTGGACCAATAGGGTCTTCATCTACAATACCAAATTATAAAATGTAAACTTTGGTCGGCATTGTTTTTAATCCAATCATATTTTCCCATTACTATGAAACTAAATGTCACATAAACACAAAAAGGTCTGAAGCAGGTCAAGAAGGATGAGAATATAACTCACTTTCTGATGCAATGCTACTGCAGGGAAGATTGCTGAATCTAATAGAGAAGAAAAATGTGGTGATACCAATCTCCACCCCTGTAAAAATTAACAGTTACAAGATATAACAATATATCATAATCCAATTTTTCAATAACAAAAGTTAAGCATCGTTTGCCACGTTAAACAGTAGTAATAAATATTCATGAGTAAGATTTCTTCCTCAAATAAAGCATCATTAATAGAACGACAAAATAGATCCTTACAATGATACTTTTAATGGAACCAGCACATAAAACATTCTAGAGCAAAAATAGATCTAGTAGGAATACTAATCTAGGAAAAATGGAGAAATTTTATGATGGAAAACCAAGAAAAACTTACGGGGCCTGTTTCAAGTACATGTGAAATTACATCAAACGCCAGAGAAACAATCCGCTCTGGAAAAGCATCCAACATCTGCACGACCACAAATGTCTTAAAACCATACATAAAGGAAACATATGATAGAAAGCCAGCAAGTATAGAAAATATTGACAAAAAGCATGCTTATTTTATTGAGAAAGTCATCAAGAAAACCCATGTGTGGTGATAATGCCTGTAAAGTGACATTATTGTCCTTCTAAATTGCAATATCCAAATTTACAGGTAATGAAAATTCAAAAGTCAATTCTTTTAAAGTTAAATAAGTTTAATTAATATTTTTATTTATAATACACTCTTAAATAAATTAATAATTACTCAACAGTTAATTGCTGTTAAGTGAATTTAGTATTATTATTAAGTAAAGTATTAAATGAAATTATTTATTCATATATTCCTGAAGAGATGTTTTCTTTGGACGTGAGTGTATGATCGCAGTTATAGTCGGCCTCTTATCCATTCCCTACTATTTCTTTTTCACGCAAGCAATGCAGACGATTGGAGAAGCATGGATAGTGGCGGGTTGTCAACTGTAGATTGGATGTTAAGCCAGTAGCTGTGTGAAGAATTCCTATTATTCATTGGGTTTGATTTCACGACACAGTGACTAACAAGAATTCCTTGTTTGGAATTTCATGCAAGCATAAGGCACTGGAAGAAGTGCAGTTGCGGGATTGGAGAAGTATTCAGCACATTACAGGCAACGGGTGAAGAAAATTATGGGGAAAATGTAGCAATTCACAGTGCACTAGTGCAGGTTACCTTGTTCGGTACAGTGCAGAGAGAATGTTGACTTGTTCTGCACATTGCAGAGAAGAGGCGGACAGGGTTAGGTAAGTGACTGTTTAATTTCAGCAAGATTGGCAAGGAATTATTTGGATGTATTGCTAAGATCGGTTGATTTCTACCGCAAGATTTGAGAGTGGGATTTTCAGTAAAGAATTCCAGCAAAAGGGAATAATAGAGAATTGAAAGAAAAGAACGAATTGAGGTAAGTGATTTGGTTTTATTCAGTTGTTATTAATAAAAATAATACAAACAGTAATAAAATTTCTAAAGAAGAATATCCTTAATTGTGTTGTATATGCAGAAATGAGGTTTTGAGATAATTTATCAAAGGAAAAGATTACGTGGTGTAGAATTGGAAGAGACAGTTCGTCAAAGAGGAAAGTGATGCAATTATAAATTTCAAAAGTAAATATTACAAAATCTAAATGCATACAATATCAGTTGACTCATTAAAAAGGTTAATTGTGTTAAGATAATTCTAATTATGAAATATGAACATATATCTTATTATTCATGAACAAGCAACTATATATCCATGTGAAGAATTACAAGTAGAAATAAGATAAACCATGTTTATTTGAAGCCTTGCTCTCAGTTGGTAACATTTTGAAAAGAAATACAATTCTTTACATATTGCATATAATCTCTTTAGACTAAGATGCCCATAGGTTTAAATTTGATTGTTTGAAGTTTAGGTTCATTACAAATTTATTTAGTAATTTTCCTAAAATGTTGAGACTTACGACTTCAAATAGAAGTTGTCCGATAATTTGTTTAGTTTGGGGCTTACGGCTCCAATTAGGAGTTGCCCGGATAGTTTGTTTAGTTTGGGGCTTACGGCTCCAATTAGGAGTTGCCTGGATAGTTTGTCTATTTTGGGGCTTATGGCTCCAATTAGGAGTTGCCTGAAAAAATTCAGTTGGATAGGTCTTATGGCTTCCTTAGAAGTTGTCTAACGGTGGGTCTTACGACCTAGCCCTGTAAGTTAAGCGGTCCGAGTTGTGGGTCTTACAACCTAGTCCTTTTAGACTAGGATGCTCGTGTGAGGGGTCTAGGTTTGTGTTATCACCTAAATGTTTCCCTCAAAGGTCAAAGTTACGACTTCTATTAGAAGTGGCCAGAGGTTTTAATTGGGGTTTAGGAGTTAGGTCAATTTTATCTAAAACTTTCCCCTAAGATCGAGCTTACTGCTTTCCTACGAAAGTTGACGGGTAGTGGGTCTTACAACCTAATTCTCATAAATCAGGCTGCCCAAGGTTTTGATTTTGATTTTGATTGTTCGCTTGTTGAGTTTGATATCAGTGTTTTGAGAGGTTTGACACTTGCATTAATATTTTAGTTATTATGTGCTTGTAGCTTGTTTCCACTACATTAGTCCACTACCCTACCCGTCTTTTAGCACTGTTGTTTTAGTAGTTTTTTTTTTTTTACTTGGCATTTCTTGCTTTTCAGTACTCTATACTACCTACAGTAGCTTATATTTTATCAGCATTCATTCGATTTATTTATGATATACAGACTTTTCATTTGCTTGTTTGCAGGTGTTAGTAGTCAGTAGCTGCAGCAGTTCATGAGATAGAGTCTACAAGTAGCCATAGAAGTTTGTACATGAGCGCTTTGGAGAGCAGTTTGTAGAGTTCAAATTGAGAGTTTTGGAGAGTTGAAAAAGCAACAATGTATATATTATTTAGTGGAAACTTTTCTTCCCTTTTTCCTTTTCTGCATTTTTTTTATTATTGCTTAATTGATTGATAAACCAATTAAAAAATTATTTAAATTATAAAGTTCTCTAATTTTTAAAACTCTCTATCAATATATATATATATATATATATATATATATATATATATATATATATATATATATATATATATATATATAAAATGCTCTCAATTTTAAGAACTTTCAAAAATTAAGATTATTGTATTTAAAATTTTCACAAAAAAAGGCTCTCAAATTTTAAAACTTGATTTGATTTGATTTTTTTTAATCAATCAATTAATTAAATTAACTTCGATTATTTAATTAATCAAAGATTTACATTTAATTGTTCTATAATTGTTCCAAAAGTTCAATAATTTTCTCGAAATTTCGGCAACCTCCCAACGTCTCCTCCCCACCGAGGGAGAAATCGGGACGGCACTGTCGTAATTTTTCCTACCCGGACCTAAGGTCGATGATGAAAGGTTTTCGATTTCAAACCATCTCACCATGATCTAAGATCGACTGCGTGAGGTCTTCAAATTTTAAAACCATCTGCCCGAATTAAAAATCAACGGCGCAGGTCTTCAATTTCAAACCATCCCGGTCGGACCTAAGGTACAACGGCTGGGGTCTTCGACACCTGTTTAAAATTTTTTTATTTCTCTCTATCTTTCATTTTCATTTTCATTTTTTTATGATATTATATATATATATATATATATATATATATATATATATATATATATATATATATAATGATATATATTATACTATATACAATATATATTATATATATGTATATCAATATACAGATAGGGAGAGGCGGATCGGGAGAAGCCTGATCGGGTAGAATGGGAGGTGGAAGTCACACACGGGGAGAGGCAGGAGTCGACGTCGGCGTCTGGGTTTGGTTTGATGGTCGGCGGCAGGTGAGTCAGCCGACGAGTCAGTCACGTCGGAGGCGATCGTGAGCAAAGCTTGGTTTCGTGGATTTGGGCGAACGAGCGGCGGAGGGAGGCGGAGGCGAAGTCGAACGGCAAGGGTGAAGCAGGAGTGATGCGTGCAATATATGTACCTCTTGCAAAGCAACGAGTCGAACAAGAACGACTAAGAGAGAAGATAAACGGCGAACCCTAGGCGCCTCTGTGAAAACCACCTAAGTCAAATGAAATGAGCGTAAGTTTTTTTTTCCTCTCCAAATTCCATCATTTTATCGTTTTGGATTGTCGCTCTCTCTGAAGAGACACGTTGCCTAACGAAGTGGGGCCGGCTGGGAGGTATTTCAATTGTTTTGAATTTTTTTTTTTCTTTTTTTTTTAAAGTCAACACGAGCTCACGAGCCGAACCTATCAAGCCATGAGATCGAGCTTAAACTAGAACTCTACCAATGTTTAAAATTGTGTAATCGGGTATTAAGGCATTTTTCGTTCATGAGGCAAGGCGTAAGCCTAAAAATCAGAAGATTGCGTAAATATAAAATGATAATTTTTTTATATACTAATGAGTAAAAAAATATAAAACATAAAAAAGGCACAATCTATGAAATGAAATCAAAATATCTCTTCACAACTATGTCACAGTAATTGCATTTTAGTAAGATATATGTTTTATCACTTCCTCCTACATCCACCTAAGTGCTATGTTTCCATACTGCATCTTTTTTATGACATGACTAACACTAACAACTATTATTAAAGATGATGAATACAACAATATGCATGGTAGCCGGGGGTCAAAGGGGGCGTTTCCCCCTGGTAGGGTTCGATCAGGTAGCGAGGTCAAGGGGAAACGCCTTGCGGGGGTTTTTGGGGCCGGGCAACGCCCCCTGAACAAATTTTTATTATAAGAGTTATTTTGAAGTTATGGTTATTTTTAAAGTTCGTAAGTCGTTTGTATGGAAAGATACCGAGCGGTATCGAGCATTTACCTAGCGATACTGAGCATGTACCTAGCGGTGTCGAGCATGTACCTATTGGTACCAAGCATTGTTGTACCGACTGGTACCAAGCAATATCGAGCATGTACCTAGCAATACCGACCTGTAAAATGCATGTACTTAGGTTAGGATTTTTTTTTAAGTTTAAGAGGCAAACGCCTCTAAAACATGAGGCAAAAGGCGCGCCTCAATGAACTTGACACGTATGTCTCAATGTCAGCTCTCATTGCGTAGGCATTGAGGCTTAAAAGTTTAAACAAGCTCGAGTTCAAGCTTGACAAAGCTCGACTTGTGAGCTCACAAGCTGGCTTGTTTAGCTGTTATAGTTTTTTCAAAAAAAAAAATCTTTTTATTCGGTTTGAAAATATGGAGCCATTTAAATCGGAAAAAAAAAAACTTGATTAATTATTTTCCCAAAAATATATTCACAAAAGCTACAATGTACTATTATTAAAGTTGTGGTACTTCTTTACAAATATATATATATAACCATTACCACATTCCAAGGGAAAAAAACTACATTAACTATGTAGTTTCTTTATATATATATATAACAAAGGCCACATTGCAAGGAAAAAAAACCGCAGTTCAAGCCTTTCTTCTTCAGCACCTTTTTCTTCTTCTCCCATCCTTCTTGCCTAGCGAGCTTGCCTCTATTGTCGCAAGTCAAGCTTGAGCGCACCCTTTGAGCTTGACATGTTTTAAAATATGGAGGCATTTAAATTATATAAAAAAAAAAAGTTAATTAATTACTAAAACTATTATTTTCCCCTAAAGTTGTTATTTTCCCAAAAAAAATACTAAAGCTGCAATGTATAATTATTAAAGTTGCGGTACTTATATAA
Organism: Dendrobium huoshanense; assembly: GCA_016618105.1. NCBI lineage: Eukaryota > Viridiplantae > Streptophyta > Magnoliopsida > Asparagales > Orchidaceae > Dendrobium > Dendrobium huoshanense. Next base: position 11,419,693 of record CM028347.1, on the reverse strand, counting down.
ATAAAGCAAATGCCACATTTCAAGGAAAAAAAATGGCTGTTCAAGCCTTTATTGTCGCAAGCCGAGCTCGAGGACACCCTTTGGACTCAAGCTCAAGCTTGCAATTTTCTTGGCAAGCCGAGCTTGAGTTTAAGCAAGATTCAAGCTCGAATTGACTCATTTACACCCCTAATTGTGTTATCGATGCTTACTCTTGTGCAAAGTTAGAGATATATACCTATGCTAATGATAATGCCCAAAAGAGGCAAAAAAATTAAATCATTATCATCTAACAAAATTTCCTTGCAGACACTATTTAAAAGCCCTAAATATGCATGGTCAATAGGATAGAAACTAGCTTGGAATAACAAGTGTCGAGTAATCGGTGTGATGTTTTTATGCATATGCTTTCTAACATTTGTGTTGCAGAATCGAGCCGTCTTTTTTACTTTCATGTAATTTATATATTAAAAAGTCATATAAGCTTGTGAGACACAGCTATAAGAATGATGAACCAAAAGAATGAACCCCAAAGTGAAACTCTGGCTGCACCATAAGCCAAAGTTTGATGACTAACAAGCTGAGTTTGTAATTTCAACTGGGATGTATAAGATAGACAACTCAACTGCATTTTTTTTTCATGGTTGTAATAATAAAATATATGTACTATTAGTCCATGGTTTATTCGTATAAATTTAATGCATTGTTTATTTTGAGTGCGCATCAAAAATACATGCTTTATTTTAGATTTTGTCTCTTGCTTTGCTTATGTGATAAGCTCCTAAGAAAAAATAAATTTTCTATTACTTAAAACATAAGCATTCTAAAATCAATTATAGAATAAAATTTTTCAAACAAAAAATTCATAACTTATCAAAAAATAAGTCAACTATTTCAAACCTAAAAAAAAATTGGAGACTTCTTATAGAACAACAATTTACAACTTAATATTTAACTAATCACTTATCTATAAGAGTGTGTTTTCAAATCAGCATCAAAACTAATGTGTAAAGCTAATGAACATCAAATCATAGCCCGATAAATCACATGTAGAAATGAAAGCCTCATATTATTTTAATATTATGATGAAAACACGCAAACCATTATTTTAATCAAAAAAAATTCTCAAGAGACATTCATAGGATGTAATTAACTCTAGGGGCTTAATCTTATAGAGAACATGTATCCCAGAATAAAATAAATCATATTCAATCAAGCATATTGGATAGAGAAAAATCTATGATTAAATAAAAAATATAAAAAAAAATTATTGAGTCCATAGTAAAATAATATTTTTATCATTCGAAATAATATATCATTTTTTATCGTACTCGATCATAAAATATTTCAATCCATTGAAGATAGCAAAAATCCCACCAACATGGTCGAAATAGTTTTACACCTTATCTAGTTTAACACTCTTAAAGCCAACCTCAAATAGTCGGGATAAGGCAAATAACAATCATAATGATGTTAATGACATTCCTTATCTTATTGATTAGGCCATGGCCAAACCAGTTCGATCATATAACGGCATCTAGTCCTGTGAATGGTTTAATCAACTCTAAGTTTTACAACAGCAGAAAAACAGTCCAAGCTTATTCCTTGAGCACCAAGCCAAAAATCAAAATGGTATTATCAAGAAGTTTGCAGTCCAACAACCATCAAATTTTGTGAAGAAGTTTACGGTCCAAAAATCATGAAATGTAGTATAGATAAGCTAAAGAATTGCTTCCTCTTTAATATTGTCTAAGAAAAGCATATTTAAAAGACAATCCTAAATTAGCATCTATTTTCCACTACTTATCTATTACGCATATCATATCATTTTCTAGCTTTGTTCGAATATTTAAATTAACTTTGTTTTGCTGATAAAATATTTCATAGACTTTGTTACATCAAATCTTTCACCATGACCTTGAATGTTCCCTTCATCTTTAAAGTCTTTTCAAACCCCTATGCTAGCTATTCTAACTTCAAAGTGCTTTTTAATAATGATGTCATCGTATTGATTTTCAAAGGAGTTCATAATACGGGGCCAAAAGATAAACAAACAAATAAATATGGAACAAATACAATTCTATTGTAGGCAAAACATGCGTTGAATGCAGAATGTCATGAATCGGCTTTTAGTAAGTACATTGGTGTGAACTTACAATAATATTAGCATTCTGCTTGACTATTTTGATAGCACATTTTATGATGTTAGGCATCAACCTGAGAATGAAGAAGTGGTATGATAACATTTATAACGGAGATTTAAATTGTAAATTAAAGACTTTTTCTTATGAGAAAAAAAGTTACTTGTCACAATGCTTTCGATGGCGAGTGACCAAAGCACTAAATATGATTAGAATTCTCTTCACTATCTTCAAGCGCAACAACTGTCCATCTCCAGAAAGAGCACTGCCTACGCTTAACGAATCCAGAATCCGAAACCAGTCATTACAAAAGGCGGGCAGAGCACATCTTAATGCAGACGGCATATATGACCTCACCTATAAAGCCAATTCATGATAAATTTTCAAAAAAATGAAACTGAGATCTTATTCGAAATTGTAAAAGCAGACCAAGAGGAAGTAGATGCAGTTTCACTGTGGCATCCCACTGAGGAATGTGAAAGTAAAAGCCGAGTGAATCTTAACAACGTTATATGCTTGCAACTACATTACAAACCACTAATGACATACATGATGCATGAAGATAAATATTTCTGGAAATAATCTACAAGTACAAAATCAAATTGAAAATATAAAAGCAATTTACACCCAAGATTGATAAGAGATGCAATTAGAGTTCAGTTGTCTTTTTAGCACTCAAACAGTTATATTACCGAGACGGACATGTTCTAAACACAAAATTTTCTAGTTATACTTATCCTCCGCTCCGCAATCATTGAGCAAAGCAACAAATATTAAATGATCAACAACAGCTCTTAACTATATAAAAAGCACGGACACAACATAAGATATGTTACACAATGAGATCCATAACGGCACATTCAACGTTGTCAATGACAACGTTCAATGCGTTCAATATTGTCCTTGACAAAGCTCGACACCTCTGATTTTATTTTTTATGTTAACACTGTTAATGTAGGCAGTAATAGAACTGAGCAATATAATTGAGGCAAAGCATTGAAAGCAAGCAAGTTCTTGAAAACTTATGTAACAGTTTAACATGGTATTGACAATTTAATTGGAAAATTTAATGCCTATAGATTTCTAAACTGATTGCATAATTTGGCTTAACCATGTACTTAATGGTAGATGGTACATTAAGGAATGATGATTAAGAATTTGAGAAACATTAAAGTGGGAGGTTCGACTTTCAACAGGTAAGCTGGGTGATTACAATTTTGTTTTATAGAAATTACAGTTCAATTATTAATTCAATACATTTACGGATACAACATCTGATAAATATAACTGCAAAATTAATAACACTTTATTACATTAAAATGATGAATCAAATAACATGTGTTAGACATAAAAAGTGATAATAACATATTAAGATTCATATGTATGTGTTAATGGAAAGAATAAATCATGATATTAAAAGAATGTAATAAAATGAAAAGGCATTTGTATGCAAATGCATGAGTTCACGTCCATATAATAGTGGTTGAGGAAGCAAAATATCCGTGCATGAAAAATAAAAAGGTTGGAAATGAAAATGAAAAGTATTGTACCTTAATCTAAAAAAAACTTAGACGATGCTTATGAAATAAATGACTTTTTGAAAATTAAAAGTTGAAAATAGATGGAGATATTATTAGTAGATTTCAAGTTGGATGGTTGAAGTGGAGGAATGCATCGAGCTTTGTTGTGTGATAGAAAAGTACAACTCAAACCTAAGGAAAAATTCTATAAGATGGTGGTTAGACCTGCAATTTTATGGAGCAGAATGCTGGTCATTAAAAGAAAAGCATAATATTTAGTTAAGTATTGCTGAGATGAGGATGCTCAAGTGGATGAGTTGCTTTACTGTCTTACTCTTAGAGATAGGATACGAAACGAGCATATACGTGAAAAGGTTGGAGTAGCTCCAGTGGCAATTGGCAAATAAGATTAGAGAGAGTCGCCTTAGATTGTTTGGTCGCATAAAATGGCGGGCTTTCGATAACCAAGTTAAGAAAGTAGATGTATTAGATGGGACCTATGTTAAGAAAGGAGGTAGAGGTAGACCTAAAAAGACTTGGTTAGAAAATCTTAGAAATGACCTTTCTTTATTATATATAAATGAGAATTCGACTCTTAACAGGACATAATGGAGAAAAAGATTCATGTAGCCGACCCCGCATAGTGGGATAAAAGCTCGATGTTATTGTTGTTGTACTATATTATAAAACTGTAATCAACCATTAAGTTTGATGATAGAAACTTAACAATTAAATTAAATACTTCAGGTAAATCTCCAATTGAGTAAATAACTGACTGAGAAGGCTTCATGTATTGATGAAAAGGTTCAAATGAAAATAAGTATGAATTATGTTATATTTGTTCAAACTGGCAATTGATAATTAGTGTCTCTTTCTAATATTTTGGTGTGATTTATTTGATTGTTTAGTTATTGCTGAAAGAAATAAATTACTCCGACGCAATAAATTACTCCGACTACTATTCCAGACTTGGCATTGCAAGTACTCGAGTTGGGCCATGACAAAAAAAAATTACTTTTTTGCAACCATAAATCTATCTGCACATTTGCACATGCTAAAAACATACTAATGCATGCAAACAGTTACACAAAATAAATAAATAAGTTAAGGATTATTCAAATACAATAAACAATAATGCTCAAAACTTTAGATGCATCTAAAAGTAGATATGGTGTATTATAATTGTATCCTTATTCTGGTGCAACTAAAGCCTTGAGTTGGGAAGAATATTCATGCATGACACCAATCAAGACAATAGGTACCCACTTCATAAAGACAATCAATATGGAGATAAGGGAAGGGAAGTGGGTTGAATGTAATATGTGACGCAGGGTGATCATGGGCCATCGAGTAGTTCATGCTTTGTTTCTTTAATCATGTATTGAGAATAATTTTATCTTATGTTCATTCTTAATTTTCAGGCCACTTTCTAAGTGCAAGTGACGTCAGGTTGCAAACAAATAATGATGATGAAGCTTGATAAAATAGTTAAGTTATTGGTTTGCAATCTCAAATTCAAGAGTCAGTCGTAAGAAAGCATAAATATAAGGCATAGAATACTTTTAGTTTTGACAATGAATTGGCATTTAAAGCAACTATGCTTTTAGTAGAACTTACACTAAAGTATATGCACTTGCATATAGTAAGAAGAACTTCTTCAGTTTCCATTTCCAATCTTTCTGGACATGATAAAGCCTGTCATTAGTCCCCGAATAAGAATAAATGAGAAAACATCACTGAAAAATAAAGGTAAGGTAAATATGATCACACGACCTTATCAACAAAGAAATGGAATGTTGCTTGTAAAGGAACGAGAATGACTTCTACTATTAACTCCAATTGTAATGGTACAGGTTCCTTTGGAACTTTGGGATTCAAGAAGTACTGTGAAAATGAGAAAGAAGTCAGCTTGGAAAAATCTAAACACAAACATTGCAGTAGCTTTAAAGTGAACTCGAAAGGAAAAAAAATAGCTTGAAATTATAAAGCAGAATACTAAGATAATCATATCCAAGATATACCATATAATGCTCAAATATTGATATTCAAATAGGTAGGACCATATGGAATTAAGAATAAAATGAACAACTGACAATGGAAGAGGAAGAGTCAAATTTGATGTGATGAAATTTTATATTTTTAGGAATCTCCAGTTTACTATAACTCGCTTTATTTAAAGTTTTGTGAGTGAACTGTTGTGCCGGAGGTAACATAGCTGAACGTGGATATGTTAACAGAGATCAATGGAGAACAACAATGCAACAAATTTAATCGCATCATCCCCACCCAAACAAACAATTGCTGCTATGCTTAATGCAAAAAATTTGCATGAATATAAAAGATATGCAAGTAAATAAACGTTGTTAAATTCAAATGGTTGCTCGAGTTTTATAAGTTGTATTCCTATATTTAATCAGATGAACAAGAATCAGAGTGATGTGAAACCACGGAGATGAAACAAGAATTGCAATTATGAAATTAATAAAAAAAAATAAACTTTGCTTGACTAAACATAAACGGATGAGTATTCAAGTTAGATATGAAGAAATTCCAAGGAAGGGCTAAGTAATGACAAGTTATTACGATAGAGATTAATAGGAACTTGCAAAATTACATCATTAAATAAATGAGTAGTGCAAATGGCACATAAAAAACCCACATTTTAAATTTTAGATCCTTCACATAGGGATCCCTCGCATGCACTCTCGATATTGATTGGCTTAGCGGAAGAAGATTACAAACAAACTTAGGGATGCCACTAGTAGACACGTGATGCTAAGGGGGCTAGTCGCCGGGGAAGGAGCCGGAGTTGAAGGAGTGGGTAGTCGTCAGGGGATTATCCACTCTTCAAGAGATTTTTGTTCGTCGATGACTTCCGCTAAATGGGGGAGGATCCGATCCACGTATTTCTTGACGGTGCCTTCGGCTCCAAATCTGGGGTGAAAGAAAGGTGAACGGATGATGTCAATCTCCCATTGAGAATAAGACCGTGATCAACTTCTGGATCGGCCATACATGATCATGGAAGGACTTGGAGTGTTGTAGTGGTGTTGGGGTGGGGAAGCCGTTGTTGACCTCAATTTTGGTCAAGTCTCTTGGACCAAGGGGTTGACTTGGTCAAATTGACCAAGCCAGGACTCAAGACCCCTCCCACTCAGTTCAATGGGTCGATCTGAGTCTGTTGAGCCCAGGCTAAGGCCTTGGGTCAACCTAGTTGACCAGGTCAACCCGGGTTGACCAATTGGCCTTAATGGGGCTAATTCAATTTTTAGTCCATTTCAAAGTCTCATGGGCCCAACCCACCTCCTCTTTGACCTAAGTGACTGGTTTGACCAGGTCAAACATTGACTCGGTCAAACCAAGTCATTAATAGGTCAAATTATGACTTATTAAGACCCTTTAACACCCCATCAATTGCATTTAAGGCCTCTAATCAATTTAAATTCGAATTCACGGCCTATCCCTGAGATTTTCCCTTCTAATTGGTGTGTGATTCGATCCCAACCGTCAATGTTAGGTTTAGAGCCTTTAAATATCGAAAATTGAGTCCAATTAAGGACTTTTTTGCTCTTTCTCCTTATCCAAGCCTCCTCAAGCTCTGAAATTTCGTGTGAGAGTCCTTGGAGTGTTTCCCGATCTTCCCCCACTCAAAACCGACGAGGTCAGGCCGCCGGCGGCGAGATCCCGGCAAACCCGAGGCCTAGGACGTTCAAGGCTTCGATCCGTCCAATCGGAAGCTCGTTTGATCGTGGTTTCAAGAGGATAATTGTTCGTGCAGATCCCACGAGTTCAAAAAGCCTAAGAACGCGAAAATCCAACGGTTACATCTCTCAAAAACTCTTAGAATAGGTCACAACACATAGGGTAAAATAGCTTTCTGAAAAGCTGCTTTTAAGCCAAACAAACACTTTCCCATGAATGTTCTTCATGTATAGAGCCTACGTTTCAAATTTCATCGCGTTTTGTTGAGTATTTTTGGAGAACGAGGCAAAAAACCATTCTAGGGTTTTGGTTCGTTCCTTTTGAACGGCACGAAATCACAGCCGTTGATCTTTAGATCAACGGTTGTGATCTCGCTGTTCTGTGTTTGGGCCAAACAGCATATCCAACTCTCTGCCTACGTGGATAAGTGGCTCATGACTGCGGCATGATTACGGCAATCATTGGAGGTGGCGCCAATGATTGGCACGAATCGCGAAGCCAATCCGAGGAGACCACATATCTCTGTCGTATTTAAAAATCTATTTTTGGTATTAAAACTTCATTAATTCACCAAAAATTCATTTTTGATCCGTTTTTCACGTATAATATATCGAATCGTTCGTATTTTCGTCCTCTTTAACTTAAAACTATTTTCAATTAAAAATATTCTGTATATTTTAAATATTATTAAAAAAATTAAAAAAAAAAACTTTTTTAATTATAATATTATTTTAATTGTAATAAAAATTAGTATTATCATTATTTTAATTATAATTATTTATAATCACTATTATTCTAACTATTTTATTGTTGTTTTCATTATTATTGTTATTATTATTATTATTATTCTTTTCTTTTATTATTACTTTAAAAAACTATTTTTTTTATTATTATAATTATTGTTATTATTATTATTATTATCATTATTATTATTATTATTATAAAAATTATATGTTTATTATTATTACTATTATTATTTTTTATTATTTTTATTATCTTAATTATTATTATTATTAATATTTTGTTAAAAATAATATGTTTGAAAGATAGATCAATTCATAGTACATATGAGTATAGGGAAGATCTATTGGTCACTCTAATGGGGTTTCAAAAAAAAGATTTTTGAAAATAATCTTTAATTTTAAAATAATTATAAATATAAATAATACTAAAAATACTCAAAATAATAGCATAAAGCAGAAGTCTGTCCAAACAGTCAGAATCAATCTATTCAAGTAATTTTAAAATATAGTTTATAATTTTCTAAAAAGATCGAGGGGTCGCACGCTGAAATCCGATTTAAAATGAAATAGTTATGATTTATTGAAGCTTAAATGATTAAAAGCTATTTTAAAATAATTTTAAAGTAAATAATATTAAAAAAAATAATTATTATTAAAGAAAATTAACATAAAACAGTAAAGCTTCTGAAATTTAATTTTTTTTATTTAATAAAATAACAATAATGATAATAGTTTTAAAATAATAATAATAATAACAACAATAATAAAGATAATAAAAAAAATAATAATAGTAAAAATAATAAACAAATAAATTTTAAAATAATAATTATTATTATTATGATAATTATAACAATAATTATAATAATAAAAAAATAGTTTTTAAAGTTATAATAAAAGAAAAGAATAATAATAATAATAATAATGAAAACAACAATAAAATAGTTAGAATAAAAGTGATTATAAAAAATTATAATTAAAATAATGATAATAATAATATAATTAAAAAAGGGTTTTTTACTTTTTTAATAAGAATTTAAAATATACAAAATATTTTTAACTGAAAATAATTTTAAATTAAAAAGGACGAAAATACGAACGATTCGATATATTATACACAAAAAACGGATCAAAAATAAATTTTTGGTGAATTAATGAAGTTTTAATACCAAAAATAGATTTTTAAATACGACAGGGACACATGGCCTCCTCGGATTGGCTTCGCGGTTAACGCCAATCATTGGCGCCGCCGCCAATCATTGGCGCCGCCGCCAATCATTGGCGCAGCCGCCAATGATTGCGGCAATCATGCCGCAATCATGAGCCACTTATCCACGTAGGCAGAGAGTTGGATCTGCTGTTTGTCCCAAACACAGAACAGCGAGATCACAGTCGTTGATCTAAAGATCAACGGCTGCGATTTCGTGCAGTTCAAAATGAACGAACCAAAACCCTAAAATGGTTTTTGCCTCGTTCTCCAAAAATACTCAACGAAACGCGATGAAATTTGAAACGTATGCTCTATACATGAAGAGCATTCATGGGGAAGTGTTTATTTGACTTAAAAGCAGCTTTTCATAAAATTATTTTACTCTATGTGTTGTGACATATTCTAAGGGTTTTTGAGAGATCTAACTGTTGGATTTTCGCGTTCTTGGGCTTGTCAAACTCGTGGGATCCGCACTAACAATTCTCCTCTTAAAACCACGATCAAACGAGCTCCCGATTGGACGGATCGAAGCCTTGAATGTCCTAGGCCTCGGGTTCGCCGGGATCTCGCCGCCGGCGGCCTGACCTCGTCGGTTTTGAGTGGGGGAAGGTCGGGAAACACTACAAGGACTCTCACACGAAATTGCAGAGCTTAAGGAGGCTTGGAGAAGGAGAAAGAGCAAAAAAGTCCTTAATTGGACTCAATTGTCGATATTTAAAGGCTCTAAACCTAGCATTAACAGTTGGGATCGAATCACACGTCAATTAGGAGGGAAAATCTCAAGGATAGGTCGTGGATTCGAATTCAAATTGATTAGAGGCCTTAAATGCAATTGATGGGGTGTTAAAGGGCCTTAATAAGTCATAATTTGACCAATTAATGACTTGGTTTGACCAAGTCAATGTTTGACCTCATCAAACCAGTCACTTAGGCCAAAAAGGAGGTGGGTTGGGCCCATGAGGCTTTGAAATGGACTAGAAATTGAATTAGGCCCATTAAGGCCAATTGGGTCAACCCGGGTTAACCTGGTCAACCAGGTTGACCCAAGGCCTAAGCCTGGGCTCAACAGACTCAGATCGACCCATTGAACTGAGTGGGAGGGGTCTTGAGTCCTAGCTTGGTCAATTTGACCAAGTCAACCCCTTGGTTCAAGAGACTTGGCCAAAATCGAGGTCAACAGCCGCTACTTGGGAGTGGCCAAGAGAAAGAGGAGAGAGGTGGGTGGGCTCGAATTGGAGGAGGTGGAGAAGGGGGCGGTTGGATTAGGGGAGCAATTAGGACAATAACAAAAATCTGAAATTAAATTCATATTAAGTGAAATTGGAGGGAAGAATTTGAATTTGTTTTCAAATTCGAATTGAGAGAATTAAAGTGGAAGAGAGGAATTGAGGGAGAAGGGGGGCGGTATGATGAGGTGATTAGGGAGTATTAATTGGGAGCTATTAATGAAATTGGAGAGAGGAGCAAGGGAAGGGGCCGGCCATGAAGAGAGCTAGGAGAGAGGTTTGTTTTAATTATGTGGGCCCCAAGAAATAATTAGGGAGTTAAGACAAAATCTGAATTGAATTTCATATTTTTCTTAAGGAGAAGTTTCCCAATTTAAGTTCTAGCATTAGAAAAGCATTTGAATTTCAAATTTTAATTGAAATCCAATTAGGTAACTTTCCTAATTACTTGGACTTATTTTAGAAAAGTGATCAATGACCCCAAAGAATTTTGAAAATCAAAATTAGGAGCAAGGTGGTTGGTGAGCTGGGCTTGGGGGCGACAGGGAGTGAGGAGGGGGAGGTCGGCCACCAGTTTGCAGTAGTGGCCAGCGGTGTGGGGTGGTGGGAGGCGGCGGGAAGGGGATCAAGGGGAAGGGAAAACCATTGGGTGGGGGAGAGGGGTTAAGGGTTGCCAGCGGTATGGAGAGGAAAGGTGGGAGGAGGAGAATCCAAGATGAAAACAAAAGCAAAGAAACCAAAAGCTCACTTATAGATGAACTGTTGGGTATTTCCTTGGCCACTCCTAGGCTTCTCGGCTCTCATGAACTCACAAAGATATCACTAAAAACAAAGCAAACTTCATTCATCAAAATCATCATTAACCATTAAAATGCAAGAGGCCCCCTATAAATAGGACCAAATGAAAGAAAACCAGAAAGACATGAATGCCCTCGGGGCTACAATAGCGGCTCACTACCCACAGGGGTAAACTAGGAAAAATAGAAAAAGAAAATACAAAATATATCAAAAGTACAGACTCTGGATCATAGCCGTCAATCTACGACTCTGACGGCGGTATACATGTCGAAATCTCGGACCGATGTCCTCATCACAGAGATATAGAATAAAAGATATTGCTAGTAACATTGTAATAAGTATCAGCCTGGTCCAACATAGATTTGACTATTGGAATAAACATTATTAAAATGGAACATATCGGTTATATTCTAACATCCTATTTGATACTCATCAACAGAAGATGATACACATCAGCCCACATTAGTACTTTGAAGGGATGTACTATAAAATGCAACCTAATACATCTAGAAGAGACAGAGGTAAAGACAAAGGTCAATAAATCAGAAGCAAAGGAAGAACTAGAGAGGTGCATCTGCATTGTCTATGTTCAGTTCTCCTTTTTCTTGGGTTGGGCACTTGCATGGCTTCGGGAGACAAGGGCAACTAGACTATATCTCAAGCAGCTACAATTCTTTTTCCACAGATCGGGTGTTGATCTGATGTGTCATATGTATGCAATCATTTATTTTTCATTATTATTAAAATAAGACATCATTTAAATAAATTTAATAATATTTAAATCATCACAATTGAACCATCAGTTGGATCCTGGTTGCATCTTAAACCTTTTCTTCCACCATTTCAATACCAGGTCCCATTCAAAAAGCCTTCATATTACAATTGTCATGTTGCTTAACTGCTCTTGATAAAATGATTGTGTTAAGCCATTCTTTCCAACCTATCCATCTCCAGGTTCCCATAATTGAAGGGCGGAATGCTACCTAATAAATCATCAAGGAGCAGATAAATTGTTCTCTTGGGAAGAGCAATATTCCATTTGAGAACTCCTTGAAGTGGCCAGATTTGAGGAGCAAACAGAGTTAATAAAGACTTAATCTAGACACATCAATTTTATGTAAGCTGTGGCTAGATGCAATTACATGGTAAAGTGTATCAAGCAGTTCTAGCCTATAGAGTCACACAATGAACCTGCCCCATTAGCAATGCTGAATTGTTATTAAGCTTTCAGACCACCGAGCTGAGGGAAATATAAAGAACTAAGACAGAGGTTTACAAATTGATAAAATTAGCCTTACAGATGTGCTAAATAAGGTATCTGGGGCATCTTTGATAATCATCATGAACTTATCTTACCAACTCTAGCCCTCATATAATTCTGCCTTGAGTCAGTTTCAGCTATATTTGGTGTGAAAAGTGTGAAAGAACATTTTAGCAAAATATTTTTATCCAAAAAGTGGGATGATGTTCACTTAACCTAAATAGTAAGTAAAGTAGCACTTTAAATTAATCCAATATATAAACCCAACACATCCTCTGTGCATTAACATTCAAAGTATCTGAGAATTTAGAGCACTTTGTTCATCAATATATTACCTGGAAAGGTCTAATGGTTGTTTGCAAGACAATAAGAGCATTAATTGTGCTCCATTGAGAACACGGAGACTGACTAATAAGTTTGCTGCTTTGAATAACTGATTTAAGTTCAGGAATAAGGTCAGGCCAGCTGTTCTCCTTCACAAAATCACTGGTAATGATCACACGAAACTGCATTAAAATATGAGAGAATAAAATTAAAAGATGTTGGTAGCTCAAAGAAGTACACTCAAATAAGCAGGTAACTAAAGGATCAAAATAGCAATATATGGAAACAGGAAGAAACCGTATCTTAAATGAAAGAAATATAAGGACCCACCTCAAGGGAAACGAAATTAAAAAAGGAAAGTTGCATGATTGTTAAATTGAAGCATTGAAGAATAATTGAACTAAAATAGTGACTCGAGTATCCAAAATAGTGACTCGAGTATCCAAAATAGAACTTCTCTTTAGTCCCCGAATCCAAGGCCCTCTCCTTCCAAATGTTGTAACTAACGTGTCTACATAAGGGGAAATTATTAGGTCTGGTCACCTGATACAGAGATACATCCGAATTTCTCTCTGTCTACAGTAAAAACACAATCAAAGCGCAGCTACTGTAGCAGTTGCGCTTTGACTGCGCTTTTACTGTAGACAAAGAGAAATCCGGATGTATCTCTCTGTCAGGTGACCGGACCTAATAATTTGACCTACATAAGGGTTTAAACTTGAATGTTTAAAAGTATCAAGTAGTCCTCTCTATTTATAAATATAAAACAATCATTTAAATAATATCAAATGTACTAAATATTGAAAAAAAAAGTAAAATTAATCCTTGAAATCCAATCCTTACCAAGCAAACCAGTTAACATGATAAAGGACATTTTTTAAAACTTACCAAGTTTTATCAACAAAAAATGAAAAGGGAAATTTGCATATATATATATATATATATATATATATATATATATATATATATATATATATATATATATATATATATATATATATATATATATATATATATATATATATATATATATATATATATATATATATATATATATATATATATATATAAAATTCTTATATATTTAACATCTCGATTTTTTATATTTATTTATATAATACCATAGTCTTTAAATCAGATCAAAAACATAAGCATTAAAAGGTGTCCATTTTAAATACATTAATATTAGTGAAAGTTTTGAATATTATCTAGACATTAGGGCCTCATATAATTAAATATATTTATTTAGGTGTTATATATATACAGTAGTATGCATGTGAATCAAAATATGCCAAAAAATATGCATTTTTGCCTAGTGGAATGACGTTCAATTTTGTTATGAGAAGTGTTTCTAAAATTTATTGGAAAGCCCAATCTTCTTGCTTATAATTCTAAAACGCCAACTCCGTATCATCATTAGAAGTTACGGGATTGAAACTTTAGATAAACGAAAGGCAACAAAAAGCACAAATTTCCAATATTAAATATCTGATGGCATCAATAGCGTCGGAGTGTAAACCATGCATACGCAGTAATAAACCTCTTCGCAAGAAAAATACGTACAGCGTCTAACAAGACTTTAAGAACCGAGGAATCCACTTGGAGTAAAGTCTGAGCCAGCTGGTTCCGGAACTCAATGTACTGCCGAGAAGAAGCCCGAATTTCCACCTCGTGGCGTCTAACGAAGTTTTTTAAATATATGGCCGCAGCTATCTTCAAACCTTGGGAATCACCGACTAAAGCAAACGCAGCTTCTCAGTAAAAACGATAAATCTTCGATAAGCGATCTAAGAGGGAGGAGAAAAACAAACCTGTAGTTATGGCGAGGAGGGAAAGGAGGAAGCCAGGTTGGGAAGAGAGCCGATCGAGACGGTCAGCAGAGGCGGAAACCAGGTTTTCGTCCGGGCTGATTGTATTGTTGAGAAGACGGGAAATTTCGGGGATTAGAGATTCCATGAGCCCTCCTTCGAAGATGGATGTCTAAACCCTAATATCCCGCTGCAGCAGGAGGTGGAGGGAAGAGAATTTATTATTGCACTAATTGGAGTCGGAATCAAATGGCGGGAAAAGAAAATCACGGAATGATTATTCTTTTTTTTTATATATAAAGTGGGTCATACCTCTCCTTTTTTTAGTATTTCTCATATCCCTCATGATTTTGTCTAAATGTTGTAGCATCTCATAAACTTGCATCTCTCTTTGCTTCTACAACAATTGTAAGAGCATCACTAAGCTCAAGTAAAAGGAAATTAGTTTATAAGTATCAAATTTATAAGAGGAGATTGTTGATCAATACATTAATGATTACGATATCATAAATCACTTGAAGATTTTGAATGCTATGAATTGAATTTATTTAATTAATAGTTATATAGTACTAAACGTAAAAAAGCCCCAACTTCAAACCCTCTTGTGATTTTCTCAACAACATCACCTTCATTTTTTGCAAAATTAATAAATTCAAGAATTTTACTTCCTCTGTTGCCTTCAATTGCCTATATGAAGGTTGATTAGGGCTCATCATTGCTCCCTCTGCCTTTCCTCTATCTCCTTCTACAAAGCAACCATCCACCCCAAGCTAGTTTTTTCCACTCCTATCTTCTTCCCTTATAGCAAGCCCTTCTCTTAATTATCTTCCTTCTCAACAAAGAGATAGTCGCAAGCCCTCTTTATCCTACCTTCCACTTCTTGTTCTTCATGATTATGATTTATCGCTCATCTTCTATGCTTGAGCAAGCAATATTATTTAATTTTCCTTAAATTTGTAGAAGGTTGAATAGCTTTATATGTTGTTTGTATTACATTAAATTATTTTGATAATTTATTTAGATTTTTAAAAGTGTATCTATTAAATGATATAATTATAACTCTTGATTTATATCGAATGGTAAATTAAACTTATGATTAAAGACAACAATTTAAGAATTTTTATCTCATTGGAGTATTAATTAATTTTTATTCCATGATTGAAATCAACTATTTTGATTGAATTAATAGATATTCAATTTCATGTTTAAAATTGTTTGTATTTGATATCAACGTTTCTTGATCTAACAATACTAGGCTATGAGCTCCACTTAGCTTTTTATATATTTGCCACGTGGAGGAGGTATCTAAGCCTCCTGATTATATAAGATCAACTTGATAGCCCCAAAGAGAGCATCACCTTCACGACATGGGAGTAACCATTTATACCCCCATTAGCCTTATATTTAGACCCACGTTAGTTGTAGAGTTTATGAGTTATGTCAATCATAGAGTTTATGTCTCATCTTTGCTTGGTAGTGAGGCTCCGTTGGATGAGTCAACCCAAAGTTGTTAATGTAAGAACTGGGTTTGGAGGTTAAATTGAATCGGCCCCAACTAAAATAGCAAGCAAGCAGGCAAGCCGAGCATACAGAGTAATGCGCCTCACATGTGCGCGGGAGCACTTGGCGAAACCAAATCACACAATCGAGTAAGGAAATGAGTATGAGAGTGAAAAACAATAACTCTTCATCAGAGATAACTCTGATTCACTCACTCCAGTAGAATCAATCTAGTGAATAAAAGCAACAATCGAGATAAATGTCACGACCCGACGCGACGGGGACGGATCCCGCCCGAGCCGGATCGCGGCGAGCGCACACTTACTTGCTTATCCAGGATCTGGCTTTGGATTAGGTTACTGAACTGATCTTCCAAATTCTTAACTCAACCGAAACACACAGAACAACAGAGCTACTAAAACATCAAATGCAGCGGAACAAAACATCTATCTTTTCATTTCCTCAAAATAATCATCTACAGAACAGTGCATGGCTTTCGACAGAAAGAAAGACAGAACAGAAAAGCCATGACTGTACAAAAATCAAAAGTACAAAAGTACCTAATCGGATCAAACTCTGAAACTAATCCTGAACCTCCTTGCCCTTCCCAGAACCTGAAAACCACCAGAAAGCAAGGGTGAGCTCAACAGCTCAGCAAAGCAACAAACCACCAATCTAAATTCTCAGAAACCAAAACCAAACTCATCAGACAGAAATCAGATCAGAAATCGGAACAGAATCGGAAATCAGAACTTATACGGACAGATATCAAATCAGAATCAGAATCGTACAGATCAGATCACAGAACAGAATAAACTCAGCACATATCAGAATCATACAGAAATCAGAATCAGATAATAGCGGATATCAGATATTTAATTCATAGCTAAATGTGCCCCCGGCACCAGGATAATAGCTGAGTAATTAATAGCTAAACTAAACTGAACAGAATCACTACGGATTCTAACCCTTATGTCTCCCTTGTGCTCACGGCACCAAAAATTCGCTGAATAATTAATAGCTAAGCTAAATGTGCTCACAGCACCTGAATAATAGAATTCACGGATCCGGAATATAACTGATATTTCTCCAACTTGAGCTCATCTAAATTTCCCGTTTCACTAACTGAATCTCATAGGATCCAGGCCCCTTATAGCTCCCTTTTATAGCTTATACACATAGCATTTCAATTCAGAAGAAATCCGGACATTTCAGAAATTACCCAAAAATCGGGCAGCACAACGGCAGTATACAGAATTTACACAAAATTTCCTGCAAAGAAAATTTACCGAATTCGCACATAATATAGATAATCACATTCCAGAACATTTATTCTACTGCACAGAGAATTTCCAATTTCACAGAAAAATCAGGTCGACTAAAAACACATTCGAATCAAAAATATCCGGACGAAAATCTTCAAAATATAATCAAAACGTGCACACCCGGCACGGCAACGATATACAGAAACTTACGCGGTAAAAACTGAACCAATCGAAAGATACGGACGAAAAACCGTAACGAAAACTAAATCCGGACAGAAAAATACCGCCAACCTCGACGGAACTGAAAATTGAGAAAGACGGAATGTGCCTTACCTCGAGCACAGCAAATTCTTCAACAGTCACTTCGATCGAAAACGGCTCCGCGTCTCCCCGAAATCAACTTTTCCAAAAGCTTCTTTTTCTCTCTCCTCAGAGCTGAAATCAGATATTTATTTTTTTTATTTTCTCTCTCTTCAAATCGACTGAAATCAGCTTTATAATACACAGATCGGCCCGGCCGATCGTCCAGATCGGCCTGGACGATCAGACCAAAATCCCATCGTCCAGGGACGATTTTTCAGGACGATGTTTACTATTCATAGGCGATAAAAACCTCCATTCACTGACTTGTGCCATCCACTGATCGTCCCGGGACGATACCTCGATCGGCCTGGACGATCCCTACAGGAAATCACTTAGAGCAATTCTGGACAGATTCTGGAACTGAATATACACTGATCGTCCCAGGACGATCCCAGATCGGCCTGGACGATACTGGAGCAGTTTGAAATATTACAATCTCCCCAACTCAGAAAAATGTCGTCCTCGACATTATCCAATCCAAACTCAGTCAAAACAAGTACGGGTACGACCGTCTCATATCAGACTCCTTTTCCCAAGTTGCTTCCCGTGCAGTCCGGTGCTTCCACTGGACTTTAACCATCGGAATCTCTTTATTTCTTAACTTGCGGACGTCGTACGCTAAAATCAATTCTGGCTCTTCCTTGTACGCCAGATTCTCCTGAATCTCAACCTCGTCAGCTGATACCTTCTTTCCAGAGTCGGATACCCACTTCCTCAGAGTGGATACATGAAACACATTATGCACATCAGGCATAGAATCAGAAAGCAATAGGCGATAAGCAGCTTTTCCAATTCTTTCCAAAATCTCAAATGGTCCAACATACCTTGGACTAAGCTTGCTCACCTGACCAAATCTGCTCACACCTTTCATCGGGCTGACTTTGACATACACAAAGTCACCGACCTGAAACTCAACAAATCTGTGCTTCTGATTGTAATACTTCTGCTGACGATCTTGAGCGGCTTTCAATCTTTCTCTTATCAAATGAATCTTCTGAGCAGTTTCATCAGCAAAAGTGGCACCCAAAGTCTGTCTATCTCCGACCTCCGTCAGAGTCAAAGGAGTACGGCACTTCCTGCCATACAGAGCCTCGTACGGTGCCATACCGATACTGGACTGAAAACTGTTGTTATAGGCAAACTCAATCAGCGGAATATGATCTTCCCAGCTTCCGCTAAAGTCCAGAACACAAAGTCTCAACAGATCTTCCAGTACCTGAATAGTCCTCTCAGACTGTCCGTCGGTCTGAGGATGAAAGGCTGTACTGAAATGCAATTTCGTACCCAAGCCTTGCTGAATGCCTTTCCAAAGTCTGGAAGTAAAACGTCCATCTCGATCAGATACAATCACACGAGGCACACCGTGCAATCTGACTATCTCTTTCACATATATCTGTGCCAAGCGTTCAACTGAATTCGTCTGTCTGATCGGAAGAAAATGGGCTGACTTCGTCAATCGATCCACAACTACCCAAATAGCATCATGTCCTTGTCGTGATCGAGGGAAACCCATAGCAAAATCCATCGTTACCTCCTCCCATTTCCACTCAGGGATAGGCAACGACTGCAACAGTCCACTTGGTCGCTGATGCTCTGCCTTCACCAACTGACAGGCTTCGCATCTCGACACAAACTCCGCCACATCCTTCTTCATCCCAGGCCACCAGAACAAAAGCTTCATATCAGCATACATCTTACCACTGCCTGGATGAACAGTGTAGCCTGAATGATGAGATTCATACAGAATCTCCCGCCTCAAATCTCCAAACACAGGTACCCACAACCTGTTCTTACAGAAAATAGCACCAGAATCAGAAATTCGAAGTTCAGGAGTCTTACCAGATCCAATCTGAGCTAGCAACTTCGAATAATCAGAATCTGACTTCTGGGCTTCTTGAATCCTTGCTTCCAAAGAAGACTGAATACTCATCTGAGCCAACTCCAAATCACTGGAGGAAATCACCTCCAACTGCAATCTCTCCAAATCACGAATCAGAAAGTCATCACAGGTAAGCTGAATACCTGAGAATCCAGAAGACTTCCTGCTCAAAGCATCTGCTACCACATTCGCCTTCCCAGGCTGATACTGAATAGTCAGGTCATAGTCCTTGATCAACTCGAGCCACCTCCTCTGTCTCAGATTCAAATCCTTCTGAGTAAAAATGTACTTCAGGCTCTTATGATCAGTAAACATCTCACATGTGACGCCATACAGGTAATGCCGCCAAATCTTCAAAGCAAAAACAACTGCAGCTAACTCCAGATCATGCGTCGGGTAATTCTTCTCATGTGGTTTCAACTGTCTCGAAGCATAAGCAATTACCTGACCGTGCTGCATCAGAACACATCCCAGTCCTTTCAGTGAAGCATCACTGAACACCTGAAAACCTTCCGTACCTGACGGAAGCGCCAACACTGGAGCTGAAGTCAAACAATCCTTCAACCGCTGAAAACTAGCTTCACACTCCGGTGTCCAAACAAAAGGAACTGACTTCTGAGTCAGTCTCGTCAGAGGAGTCGAAATCTGTGAAAAGCCTTTCACAAACTTCCTATAATACCCGGCCATGCCTAAGATATGGAAGCCAATAAATCGGTACGACGTCATATCGATAAAGTAATAATCATATTAATAATATTAATTTGTAAAGAAATGGAATAAAAAGGTAAAACCAAAGCATCAGTAAAAACTATTGCAATAATATCAATATAGTAAATTCATATAACTATTTATACATACTATCCAATTATTCTATATCAATATCAAATAAATATCTTAATCACATGCTTAATATGTCACACTAAACAAATAAAAAGTCATGTCTTAATCAGTGTTTTTCTACTATTATATGAGTGTTGGTAACCGTTAGCTCGGTCAGTAGAGTCATCTCTATTTGTCCATCGGTAAAATAATCATCTACTTATAACTTATAAACAGTGTATCATATGAATCAATCTAATACTAAAGCACATATTTAAAAGAAAGTTTGTCAACTCATTATTCTGCACATGTCAATCTGTTTCTATCATTGAATAATGAGTCTTTATTTTTTTTTTCTCACACACATATTATTAACAAAATACTATAATAGTAATATAGAAACCATCTATTGCTCAACCACATATCCACACTCCTTTTTAATGTATTTCAATAATAAAAAATAATCAGGCATAATTTATAAAATATCAAAATGACCTAACGGTAGCAACAAAATTTCTATCGAGCAAAAATCATATTTTAAAAAATAAACTAAATTATTAGAGATCGTATAAAATAACATTCTAAAACTTTAATTGAACTATATAGTATTTTTAGATGTTAAAATAAATTTTTGAATATTGTAATATTTACTATTTTTCAAAATCATCAAAAAATAAAAAATAAAAAATAAATACATAAAACGTTTATAATCTCAATCTCTATAACATATAAAAGTTATACGATGAAATTTTTACCAATACAATAATCCTCATTTTTCGGTAATGAAAACAATTTTTAAAAAAAAAAAAAACTGAAAATATAAAACAATTGAAATAAAAAATAGGATAAATGTTTCCTTACAGCGAGACGAACATATCTCTCAATATGATCGACAGATAAAAATTGCTCTACGGCCTCCAAATATAACTTTACTTTTTTCTTTCCTCAAATTTTTTTTTACTTTTTCATTTCCATTTCTCGGTTCCACATCAAGCTGAATGAATAGGAATTTCAAAGAAAAAATTGCACTATTAAGTTGCTTTTTTACAACTGCTTTAAAAATTTACTCTAAAACAAATTAAAAAAAACACCCAAACGAATTCTTAAGCTTCGAATTTTATTTGGGACAACTTTATTACTGCTTTTAAAAATAGTTTTTTAATACAAATTTTTAATTTAAGAACATTTTGTCTTTAAAAAGTATTAATTAAGAAAGCTTTCATAAATAAAATCTTAATTGGAGCTATTTGATGTACTTCATTTTTTTAATTAATGATATGGTGGGAGGAACCTAGACTTAGGGCTGAGATTATAGCTCATAAATTTCTTACAAATTGAATCTATTTTTTATTCCTATCTTGGTCCAATAAATGGATTTTAGTTTTTTGGATTTTTTTTCTTTTAGGAAATAAATAAATATATATTTTGGCTAAATTATCTTCGAAGAATATTTAATTTTTTGAATTTTTTATCACTTAATAAAAAATATATAAATAAATATATATATAGAGAGAGAGAGAGAGAGATCGAGATCGATAAGATGGAGAGAAACTAAAATCGAATTAAAACGCGGGAAAAGATAAAACCAATAAACACCTGAAAAATAATCCGTTACGCGCCAACGGCTACATCCTTTGCTTCCATCCGACTTAAACGGCCACCCTCAATTATAAAACATATTTTCCCTCCGCCTTTCCAACCTGTCCTCTCCTCTCTTAGCCCCTAATTCAACAATATGCCGCCGGCCACCTCTTCCTCCCTCCATCTCCTCCTCCTCCTCTTCATCCTCTCCGTCCTCCACCCCTCCGCCTCCACCTGCCTCCCCCGCGGCTCCACCACCAGCCCTCCTCCTCCCCCTCCCGCCACTTCCAGTACCCCTCCTCCTTCTCATCTAACCGGCCACCCCTCCCCTCCCACTGATCCTTCCCTTCCTAATTACGCGTCCCACCTCATCGAATTCTTCTGCAACCACACCGACTTCTCAGACCTCTGTCTCCAATCCCTCAACAATTCTTCCGCCGTCCTCAAATCACCGACCAACTCCACCGTTCTCGCCGCCCTCATGAAAGCGGTCGACGTCAAGACCCACGACGCCCGCTCCTTTGCACAAAACCTCTCCGCCGATCCCCATTTTGACGGCAAGACTCGCGAACTACTGCACGATTGCATCGACGTCTACGACGATGCTCTCGACAATCTCGAAGCCGCCAAAGAAGCTATCAGGGTTGGAGATATCGGCACGCGAGACTCGATGTTGAGCGCCATGATCAGCAATTTCGGCACTTGCGAGGATGGGTTCGCAGAGTTCAGTATCAAATCCCCTTTGGAGGATTGGTCTGAGACATTGCAGAGCATGACTGACAATTGTCTTGCCATCATCAACATGAACAGGATTCATGATGATTACTGAAAATCAAGAATGAATATTTTTTATTTTATTATATATAATTTTTGTTGATTAAGCACTCTTCATACATATTGTTTTCTAGATCTAGATATTAATGTTCCGTTTATCTACTGAGGAGGGAGAGGAAATTAATGGACAGCAGCAAATTAACGTGGCTGACATGTTTGTGTTGTTTTTAATTGTTCTTAATTATTAAATGTACCCTTAAACAAAATAACTATAAATGGTTTAATTTTGGAACAAATATATATTAATTAAAAGATATACAATGGTAGAAACGATGAAATTAATCAACCTGCAGCTTTCATTCTCATTTGATCTGTTTATGTGTGTAAATTTCATGACAAGGAAATTAAGGGAAATGAGCAAGTTAGGTATGGCTATATATATATATATATATATATATATATATATATATATATATATATATATATATATATATATATATATATATATATATATATAGCCATATAGGTGACATATTCCAGTCCATAGCTTTAAGTTTTGTTAGTTGTTGTTTTTGAACTCATCATGCATGGGGTATATATTATATGTTACATAATCTAAATTTAAAGGATCCATACAAAATATTTTAATTACCATGTTTTGATCATGTTAGTGACTCTAATTTATCATTCTCATATATAAATATATATATATATATATGAAATGAAAAGACAAACAAATCATTCCAATTAGATTTTCACTATTATTTAACATGCATGCATCCGACAGATGAGACTCTTTTGATATACAAGTTGTGTTATGTTGGATTATGATAATAATAATGTATGAAGTAGAAATGATGGTTTGAAGATTTACAAATTTAAGCAGTTAAATTCATCCAAAACTCAAATTTGTTAAGTCCTATACCTATGATAAATTAGGGAAGAAACAGAACTTGAGAGTTTGTAAGACTAAAAGCTTTTTTTATTTCTTTTTGCTATTTTGAAAAGGATTTAAGTTAAATTCTGCCAATCTTCCTAAAGAATCACTATCTGTAAACAACTCGTATAATATTATCTTTTACTTTTTCCATCTAAATTGAGAGAACTCTTTCTCTTTCTTTTATCCGATCCTCTCTCTCAAAAGAGAGATTTTACTACCATCTTCAAACTATTCTCTTTGTTCTTTAATTATCTTTTAAATAATAGTTGTTCATTTCTCTCTCTCTCTCTCTATAATTCTATATGTATTAATAATTTTGTTTTTTGAATTTATTTCTATAATGAAATGTTAGTATAATTTACTAATAATTAAAAATTCAAATTTTATGAGTTTATGGCTACAAATATGTTTGAAAGATTCATACAATAAAAAGCATTTTTTATATATCTTTGCATTTGGGAGCAGAAAATTATATTAAATCATACCATTACATGCACAAAGAATGCTCCAATTTCATATCCTTTTAAGCTTTATTTTTCTAAAGAGTCCATATTCTTTTTTTTTTATTATAAATTTTATTAGATGATGTTGTTGACCGCCTACTACTTAACCAATGGTCTATTTTAATTATTAAAATTTATTAATTCATTTTTAATCCCTAAAGTCTACACGGGGTCCGGTATCATTTCTCTCTGGACCTGGACCGAAACCTTGTGTACCAGATCGCCGATTTCAAAGTTATGATCGCCGATCAAAATCCTTTTGGTCCCATGGTTATCCGCGAAGCTCAAACCCGCGCACACGTCCACGCCCAACTTCACACGAATAGTTTTTCCCGAAACCACGTGGACCTTTTCGAACGCCACGAGCTGCCTCTGTGGGACCCATCTCTCACTACCAATTGGTGGCCGTGAATACACCAGGACGGTATGGACCCCGTCTAAATCTCCCAGGTTTGTGACGTCCACGTGGACGGGCATGATTAAGTCATCGCACCGAGCATGGTTGACCCGTACCGTCCGGACGGATCCGGTGGAGTTCGCAGCGGCGGGCTGGCGGCCGACGTTAAGTCTGACGGCGAACGTAGCCGGAGCTTGGGCGATGGAATAAGAAAATTTGGAGTAGCTGAGGCCATGACCGAACGGGTAAACCACTGGTCCGGTGTAGAATCTGTAGGACCGACCGGGGTATCCTCGGGCTGGATCGGACCGCATTCCCATTTCAGTCATCGGGACTTGATCTGCAAACGCCTGGGGATACCATGTCATCGGCAATCTTCCACCTGGATTATAAGCTCCAAAAAGGACGTCGGCGATGGCTTGCCCGCCCGATTGACCGGGATAGCCGGCCCAAACAATTGCGGACACCCGTGGGTCATCCCGAGCAAAGGAAATATCTAACGAGCCGCCGGAAATGAGAACAACGACGACCGGGCCGCCGGAAGAGGCGGCAGCTGCCTTCTGAACGAGCTCCGCTTGCCGGCCGGGGAGGAGTAGACTGTCGCGATCTATCGTCTCCGCCTCCAGCGACTGATCGAGCCCAACTAAGACGATGACGGCGTCTGCCTGGCTGGCGGCATTCACGGCCAAATCGATGGGCTGATTCGGGCCGAAACAGGAGACATTGATGCAGCCCGATTGATGAACAGTTCTGACGTAGCGATTGATTCCTTGTAACGGCGTTATGTAACCGCAAGGATTTCCTGGAGCGATTGTTAATGTTCGGTTAGTTATAATAAGGCCAGGGCTTTGGTTACTTTTTTGTGTACGTGTTAATTTGTAAAAAGATTGAAGTTTTTGTTTTTATAATTTTACCAGCATAGTTTCCGATCATGGTGGTGGTGACGTCGGAGTTAGGGCCGATGACGGCGACGGAGCGGAGAGTGGAAGGGCGGAGGGGAAGGGCGCGGCGGTGGTTTTTGAGGAGGACGATGCCTTGACGCGCAGCTTCGAGGGCAAGGAATTGGTGGGCCAGGCTGCAAACGTCTTTGGGTCCAAGATTACCATACGGCTGACTAGCCGGATCACCGTTGAACATTCCAAGCCTCATTTGTACGGTCAATGTGTTCGCCAATGCGTTGTCCACGTCGGATATGCTGACCTTGCCTTGCTGGATCGCGCTGCCGGTATACTGGGCTAGAAATGGGCCGCAGTCCAGATCCAATCCTAGTACAAAAACAAAATATATTTATCAATTTAATGATACATTTTTATTTTTATGTTCTTGAAGTCATTGTGAGCTTTGAATTGTTCTAAAGGAAAAATAAAGTGAAAAAAAAAATTTATTATGAAAAGCTGCTCATCACTTAAAAAAAAAAGCAAAAAATTGGCCTATAAATATCTCAAAACCAACCAGACTTCAATGCTACGGCGACAGCGTCTTCCGGTGTAGCAGTGTAATGTTGATCGTTATAGAAGACAGCTATAGAATCACAATCCGTTACGATGTACCTAACACATATGAATTAAAAGATAATGTGATTTTTTTTTAATATATATCTCGATGCAGATGTAATGAATATTTAAAATTGTATGTATGATGGGTGTTATAATAATTGACCCGTTTAGTCCCCATTGGGTCCGAACAGTGTTGAGAAGGAGATTTGGATTGGCACAGGTGGGGATCCCATTGACTTGATTGTAAGAGCACATGATGCTTGCAGCCTTGCCTTCCATCACACAAGCCTTGAAAGGCACTTCAAATGTGTCCTCCAGATCCTGCTTGCTCACCTGAATCGAAATAATACAAATCAAATTAGACAACAAAATTTAAATTTTTTTTAGAAGATCAAGTTTTATATGTACCTTGGCATTAAAGTGGAAGCGATCGACGCCATGCCAGTTGTCGAGATCATAGGCAGTGTAGTGCTTGCAGCAAGCAGCGACTTTGAGGTGGAGATGGCCGCTGCGACCGCCGGTGGCTTGTTGGAGACCCCGGACGTAATTGGCTGCGTATTTTCCAGCTAGAATTGGGTCCTCTCCTGGAGTCTCTTGCCCTCGACCCCAACGAGGATCACGATATATGTTTACATTCGGGCTCCAAAATGTCAGCCCCGCCCGCCCGCCGTTATACATAGCCCGTCCCTCATCAGACACAACCTACATGCATATCGTGCTGGTTAGTTTAGATATTGACTAGCACGAATATTCAAGCCTGAAATCTGCGTGTGCTTTTTAATAGAAAAAGGTGCTGATGAATATTAAAACTCTTTATATTGTTTGGAGTTAAGTATAATATATATATAAGAGTTGATTAAATTTAACATTGAATAAATATAATTAAATGTTTAAAATACATATAAAAAGTATTCTAATTTTTTACTGAATATTCAAACCATATGTTTGATAATGATATATATACTTAGCTTTAGCTCACATAAATATAATTTTTTAAATTTAAAATGACTTAAAATAACATGAAAAATTTTCAATAAACATAAGAAGGTATTTAAAATTATTTAAAATTTGTGTAGTCATATGATATTTCTTTCATTGTAAGACATCATTATGTGGAGAATAATTTACTTAATCAGTGATCAAATTACTATTAAATTATAATTTTGATTATATTAAAAAAATAGTATCATAAAATAATAATAATAATATAGCTCTCCATGCAGAAAAAAGGTAGGCAAGATTCCTCTATCCATGTGATCACTAGCTATCAGCAAAGCATTTCATATGCTCGATCTTATATATATATTAATAATGGCATAATTCAAATCGCTTTCTCCGATCATATTCGATTGAGACTAAAGCTTCATTTGGGATGACTTTTTTTCACTTTTTAAAGCATTTTTTATTTAAAAAATTAATAATTTTATACTAAAAATTACTTTAAGAAACAACAAAAAAAATCATCCTTAAAAAAAAAAAAGCTAATAAAATATCAAATGTTAAAAATATAGCGGTCATGTTCATTTCTATGGCCAAACTGTTTGAAAAAAAAATCTAAAAAGCCGCTGAGCAGTACAGGCTGTCCACCAATTGAAGTTGATGGTTGGTGGCATTGCCATCCTACTATTTAATGAAAGTGAGTGGCATGACATGATGAAAAGCTTAAAAGCTTATGGTATTTTCAATATAATTTATATGATAGTCGGCAGATGCCACTCTTAGAAAGGAAATTTTATTTTTATAATGCTAAATATATTATTCATTCTTCCTAATGACATTTCATTTTTAATTAATTAGAAATTCAATATATCATATCCTAAGAAATTTCCCAAAATAAAATGATCCCTTATACTATTAAATAATTATAAAGTACAAGTAGAGTTGTAAATTTGTTTTAATTTAATATGCGTTTGAATTTGATAAAATAAATAAGATTTAAGTTCAAATGAAATTAATTTGGTCGCTAATTTTGAGTAAAATGAGTAAATGATGACTTATTTTTGTAAGTTTTTTATCCTATAAGTTATGATTAAACTCTTAAATTATAATATTTTTTAGATATCATTCTAGATTAATATATTTCGATCGTCTGAGCGTACAATCTCACAAACCTACCAATTGAGCTACAAATTTGTCTCTTTCAACTTTTTGAGCTTGGTTGATCAATAACAATTATTGAATTGATCTAGAGACGAACTAGAGTTATATTATGATGTGAAAAATAATATACTATATGAGCGTCCATAGGCTTTAAACTTAATTAATTATGTTTGAGTTCAAAGACTGATGCTCAGATCTAGAGAGATTATCTATGCGGACACCGGACGGGAGAACCGTTCGATTTATGCTCAGATATCGACCGGTACCGAGTATCGCTCGATATAAGCCCGGTACCAGACGTGGCGCATCTTCATTGGGGTATGAATTCCGGACAGAATAATATTTTCTCAGATCTATGATTTGGCGTTGGCTCATAAGCGGATTAAATAGGTAATTTTAATTCAAAAGTTTTTGTTATAATAAAATGTAAGAAACCCAAAATAAAAAATAATTTTATATTATGAAAATAAATATATTTTAAAATGATAAATATATTGTTCCACGAAAATAGAGTTACTCAGCAATGTCAGCCATATGCAGAAGTGGGACCCCTCTGCCTACCAACTGATAAAGAAAAGAGGAACTTTCTTTGGATTAGGCAGCATAGCCCTATAAGATGCGTTACAAATATTTTTGGTCCTTATCCAATCCAATGGGAGCTAAGTCACACCATGCAAATATGGAACTTTTCAAATTAGGAAATTTATAAATATTTTTTGCTATTTAATTAATTGAACATCCACAGAATTTAGTTCTCACCTTCATCAATAAGTAATATACTTAATGAGGACCAATTTTACTACTCTTCATTTTATCCGCACAGAATGTTTATCAAAATTTAATCGGAGAACTGTGACAACAGATTTAAAATTGGTAATATAGTTGGCAGCAACCACGCGCACTAATAATTTAGTTTAGCATCTAATCAATAATTCAGCTTCTTAAACACCGAATATGTACATTACGACTGTATATAAATGCATTAATTATCACAAATATATCAAAAGCTTTTCGAAGCTGTGTTGAATCTATTACTAAGAATTACGTAATAGATAGAAGCAAAAAACTGGCCGTAGCTAATGATTTTTTTTTTTAATTAAAATTTATAACTCAAAATACTTTAAAAATCAATCAAATTTAATTTCTAATAATCACATCCCTTCCATAAAAAAATAAAATAAAAATAAATCAAATGGGAGAAGAGGGAGAGAGAGAGGGAGAAATTTACGAGGATGGAGGACCCGCCGATTTTTACTAGTACTAGTAATCTAGTATACTACTAGGAAGCGAAGAGTTGGAGCGTACCCTTCCGATTCGCTCCCAGAGCGAGGCATTGAAGGAGGCGGCAGCTAAGATGACCTGAGGGAAGCTCGTGGCGCCGGGGAAATCGCCGCCGAATTTTACTCCTGGTCCAGTATCGGATATGCCGTGGAGAGCCTCCGACCACCACTCGTACCCGCCGATCCCCAGCCGTGGAACCGGCGCCGCATTGTTAACCAGCAGCCGGATCTTCTCCTCCGTCTCCAGTCGCCCGATGAGATCTCGAACGCGGACCTTGATCGGGAGATCTCGATTGCAGAACCGCATCCCCGCCGCTTCCGGTCCCCCACAGGCGAACGCCGGTCGAGAAGATTCGACGGCGGCGATCGAAGTGACGAGGAGGAAGGCGACGAGGAGAAGGCGGTGGCGTTGAGGTCGGGTATTTGCCATTTTGAGCATTTATTAATGTCTAAAATGGCTCAAGTGGAAATGGCGGCCAACAAAGCAGTTATTTATAAGATAAACTGGTGCAGATGAACGGTCGTGATTCATTCATCTTTCGCTGTAATCTAAAATGGACTTGATATGAAGATTCCCTGTAATTCTCTCTGCTCTCAACTTTTCCGTTTGGATAATATATAGTTTATATATAATAATCAGCTTTAGCCGTTTCAAATATTGTACAAGAAATGAGCAAAATTTGTGTTTACAGGGGAATGCGTGCTGAGGATGTTTACAGCATCGACTTCAACTTATAATAAATTCATTAAAATTTAGCTGCATGGATCTGTTCACGCAACAGAGCGTCAGATTACCAAGTAATTCTCCAAGTGTTGTAAGTGTTGTGTTGTAGTCAAACAAAATTAATAGGATTTGACCTTTGAGGGTTTAGGGGGGAGAAAAACACTTGTAATTAAATTAATGATGCTGATGGAATAGATGTAAAAAAAAACCATTAGGAGAATGTGAAACAAGTATGGATAATAGAATCTTTTCATGACTTTATGTGAACAATTCTTCCTAATTCTCCTTGAAAATGTTTATGATCAGAGAGATTTTCTAAATGCTTGTGTAATGGCTCTGTTTCGCCATTATATGTGTGAAGAAGGTTAAGGGATAAGTTTGTTTGTTTGTTTGTTTTAACACCCACGCAACAACACATTTATAAATGTTTGTTGAGCCATCACTATCCTCAGCCATGCAATAATACAAATTAAAGCTTCTATTCCTAATTAATTGCGTAACCATTTTCTTCATATCAATCAATATAAATGTTTTTGTGCTGCTGCAAATTACATATAATTCACAAGCTAATATACTAAATCCTAGTAATAATAGCTGGCAAACGACGTCATTTCATGGCATTATGGCAACCACTCTGCTTCAAGATGTACATTCTTTTGTATAAAGTATTATTGACTAAAAGACTTATTACAACTATACTATTATGCCTTCAGTGCAATGTAGATCAACTTGTTCATGTAATGATGGTTGGGCTCCACCTTATTGATATGCAATCACAAAATTTATTTTATAAAACATAAATTTTAATGTAAATTTCATATCTCAAAATGCTCTACTAGAAACTTTTAGGAGAGATGTGCTAATATTATAAAAAGGTTTCAATCAAATATGTTATTACGCACAGGTTATCATGTGCTAACTTTAGGAGAGAACTGATGCAATATGATCAAGAACGACATCAACTAAAGATGGGCATTGCCCGGGTTGTAGAGGATAAAAAGGGCCCTTCTCAATATGATACATCGATCATGTTTTAGTGGAATCGATGAGGGATACTAGCCAAGAAATAGCTCCATCGAGGAATTAGGAGAATGGGAACATACAAAAACTTGATGAAAGCATGTAACAATCGCAAGCTTGCACGGATTACAAGTTTATTTCTTCGATCATATGCTTCATGCTTCACCTCACTCGTTACAACAACAACAATAACAACATCAACATCAAGCCTTTGTCCCACTACATGGGGTCGGCATGCTTCACCTCACTAGTTGAAGGATATAAGTTCAATGTCTTAGCTTATTAAATCTAATAAAAGATGTTTTGTGGCTTTTTGAGTTAATGCAACTTCTTCTTTCTTAGGATTGTATAGTTGCTTGAGAAGATATATTTAATATGGGCTGCTTAAGTTTGCCAACCTAAAAAGTTTGGGAAATTTATAATTACATTAGATTCAAATTTGTTCATGGGTAACACCCCACCCTACTAATATGTCTTAGCATGTTAGAGCTAGAGAACTGCTAGAGAAAATGAATAAATATGGAGAGTAAGTATGAAGTTCTAATATCTTTATAAATAATCTAGATAGCATGAAATCCGAAATATGCTTCTTCATCCCATATTTATAGAATTAAGAGGGTTACACATGAATTGAGCTATTTTGGATTGAGCTATACCTACAATAAAATGGAAAAAATAATAATTGATGTGATAAATATATACTGTCACAAATACGTGTACTAAGCTGAGTAGCATGTGCTGAGTAGCGCACACGTGGCCCTCTACCTCTTATAGGATTCTTAGGCGGATACCCAAGGCAAGCCTCTTGAGGCAAGTGCTTTGGGTGAATTTGCGATGATTAATCCCTATAAACAGAGGCGAATTCTCAGAGTGAATAGCCAGTCCTCTAGGTGGAAGTAATTGTGAGTGTGAGCCCCGATAATTCGGCTCCGGCCTCCAACCCGCTGTTGCTTTTTCTTTCGGGGGAGTTTTAACGGAATAAGTTCCGGGGTAAATTTTGGAAGGCAAATGGGTTTGTAGATAAGACACTACCCAGAGATTTCATCCTCATTTTGCGAGGACTTTATGATCTGAGTTCTGGTTTCCTATAGGCGCAAGCCCCTATAGTTAATTTGATGAGGACATCGACAGATGCTACCGATATGTTTATCGACGAAGAAATCACAAATCTATGGCCACGACTCAGCGCCTCTACTTTTGATTCATTCTCATGATATGTTATTTAGTTATTTGTCATTTTCCATTTTTTACCCATTTGGGGAGTTGTTTTGTTTGTATTGTAGCTCAGAGGACAATTTCAATACTTTTTCTTTTCATGAGTGGAGATCTATATATAGTGGTCTCATATGTTGTAATTTCTTTGATGAATATTTAATGAAATTTCTTGTGTTTCTTCTTCTTCTTCTTGTGTGATCACTAGAGAGAAGGGTGAGAGCTCGAGGTGAGCAAGTGCAAGGCCCACCAGTCGTTTAAAAGAGTCCACGACTCGTGTTAATTTTTCTTTTCTACTTATTTGTGTTTTCCTTCATCCTCCTTCTCCTCCCCACTCGCCGTCCCCTTCCAAGTCCACCTCCACCGGTTTGCTTAAACCACTCCCACCCACTTCATCCTCTAGCTCCACCACCCCAAAACCAACCACCATCCAAGCCCACCTCAACCCAACGGCTAATCCCCCACCTCCCCCTTTGACCGTCGGCCACATACCCATTATTCAAGCCATGATGATGATTTGTTAATTCATCATAATAACAATGACTCCCTAATTTAGATCTAGCATTAAAGAAAGAAATTTGTGAATTTTAAAATTCAAATTTCGAAATTCAAAAACTTTCCTTATTTACGAAAATCTAAATAAGGAGAGTTGTTCAAATTTTGAAAATCCGATTTTTCGGAAATTCAATTTTATTGGGGGGGTGGGGGGGGGGGGGAGGATTCCCCCTAATTGTTTTTTTAATTGTGTTTTTTTTCCCCCCCCACTTCACTAAAGTTTTTTTTTGTTCCAAATAGTCACAATTTTCAATTTTGGGAAAAAATAGATTACTAAAAATACCCCCCCTAAATTTAATCACCCCCTTTTTTTTCCCCCCCCTACTTCCCATCCCCCCTTCCCACCCAAAAACCCGCCTAACTTCCAAC